>CM026388.1:10378755-10395174 GCA_014843695.1 Archivesica marissinica | reverse complement strand
ATGTGACCCTCCACTACAAAACCAGTCGGAAGTCGCTGGCTTCAATTTGTAGATAATTAGCATTATACATGATGTATGTTAAAATCAATCAATTTTGGATTTTCGCATGTAAACATTAAAACATATCTATATTCCAACTACAGCAAGGTTATTTTGTGAAAAACGTTATAAAAATGCATAAAAACACTATTTTGTGAGGTGACTAATTAATTAATCCCGACTATTTATTCTTAAAACAATGAAATCCGCGAAAAATGGGCCCTGAAAATCTTGCGCTGTCCGCTAACTAGTCATGTTTGGTATAAAAATAAAGCTGGGGATTCCCTCTTTTCAAATCGGACAAACACTTAACGTCATAACCATGTATTAACCAACCAAACTGCTTAAAACAAACCCCCTACGATGTAAACAAATTCTTTTGTTGCCAACATGTGATCTGAAACCCTGTGTTTCATTGGCTAATTGAGTTCTGCGCATGCTCTGTGCATATTTTCAGAATGCAGTTCCGGTTATAAAATTATTAAAAATGGAGGCAGAAATCGCGAAGTTGTTAAATTTAAATGCAAATGATAGCTCAAAATTAGGCGATGTAGTGTATTTTGCAAATCCTTGGGAAGAGAATTATGAATCGGATAACTCTGATGATGATGGCAGTTCGATGGATTCTGACGAAGAATTCGACCCTAGACTATCTGGTTATGATTTGGTGATGCAGAATGACCCTGTGATTCAGGAATATGTGACGTGCACCGGCGAGAATTTCGTCCAACTTGAATGGGAAAAGGCTGCAAAATTCAGGTGAGTTATTAAACCTTCTTTGATGCATTTGCTATGTACCGAATGTACCATCTATTATTTACACTGGAAAACTGTAACAGTATTGTGTACTGTAGCCTGTAGGACTAGGAAAGTAAACTGAATCATTTCACTTCCTGGTTTCGGTTTGACTAGGCCATTATACCACCGGGCTCTTCCATATTCTATAAGTACACACCCATGGAAAACAAAAAATGAGAGGGACAGAGTGTATAACAATCGTGTTACAAATTTACAATGTAGCCGGTAGGAAAAAATATATGCCATAATTATATGGTTGTCTTATTAGTATTACTCAGTACTCTTAGCCGGTTGGTATGGAAGTGAAAGCGTATGTATGGGTAGTGCCTGCGATAAATATCTGCACAATATTTAGGCGCATGTATACTGCAATGCGGAACATGTTATGAAATTGAAAAATCATACAGGTGTGGATGGGGTTCTGATAAGGGATGGCGACAGCTGCGACAAATGTAGTGATCAATGACCGAAACAGGTAGTAAAACTAGTATGCGGTGCGATATCGAAGGCCCAATCTGTTCTGAGTTTTTTTGGCGATCCAGGCCCACAAATTTTGATTCTACGAAATTCTGTTTATAATATACGTTATATGTTATATTTCGGGTTTTACGCCTGCATCAACACCATTTTGAGCTATATCGCCGGCGGGTAGTTTACCTAACAACACCTTTCCTGGGCAGGTACCAGTGGTTAACCAGTACTTGGGTGCACCAACCTCCGTAAGACACTGCCAACATTTTCATATAAATGAGACACGGCCTGAGCTGGGCTCGAACCCGTGACCATCAGTGATGATAGGTTACAGTCGTATACAAGTCAGCGACCATAACCACTTGACCACGGAGGCTGACCTTATGATATACGTAATTATAAATATATTTTAATGGAATTATTATTTTTCCTCTTTCAGTTGTACATGCAAGTATGATAATGGTGAACCGTGTTACCTACAGTTTGTTCCAGAGGAGATGGTCAGAGGCAGAATGGATATGAGAGAATTAACACCTAGTACGTTTTGGCTTATGGGATTGTCAGTTCTCACCACACAGTTTGATGATATGTACAACAAAACAAATTCTGAAACAAGATGTGTTTCTAATAATAGTCTTGTAGAATTTTTATCCGTTTATCTATTTTGGAGCTGTAAATTTATGTTAACTTGATAGCGAAACAAGGTTTTACATAGTATTAATCACTCTCGACACCTCATTCCCTGCGGAATCCATCGCCATCATGGAAAGAGAATAGGCAATGTGGAATTGTGCAAAAATGTGAAAAGGTGCCTTGCCATGGCCTCACACACCTGAAGCGAAGGCACTGCGCTCTCACGGCTTTGTTTTATTTATAATAAATCCTAACTTTGCTCATAAAACCTATTACTTATCAATGTCTGTTCCAAGACACCGTGTCTGCTAGTTATAATCGTAGACATAGTTTGATATTGTTGAAGAGGACAATTCCTCTTGAATGCTGATTTATGCAGAACAAATACCGATATAAGCCGACCTGTTCGTTATCAAGATGTTTTCACTCATATTTTCAGGAGATCAAATGTTGATTCTTCTTGGTAAGCTGTCGTGCACCATCAACTTGTCGGATATGACATCAGCCACAAGACGACGAGAGCAGAAAGTTCGCCAGCATCAAAGAACTTGCTATTGGTTGGAGGGCAAACAGATCTGCCGTGACACATTCAAATTTTTGCACTCGTAAGTTCTGATGAATTCATCAATATTAATAATGTTCTTAAGACCTACCTTACAATTTAACCTTTGATGCCATTATACCTGGTAGATTCTTAAAAATGAAATTTCTAGCTAAACAACTAATGTAATTGTTGTTAGTGGACAGGGTTCAGTGTTCTGTCTTGTTTTGTGAATATTACTCTTTACACTGACTGATGAATGAAGAAAGTATGATGATGGTCAGTCACTAATGTTGTTAGAACTTACAATTTGCTAATTATATACTTTTAATTTGATTCTGATTGTAACATGCAATCAAATAGTATGAAATGAGAAGAAAAACTAATCCTCTAGCACACTCCAGCAGTCTGTATGCTAGAAGCCTGACATATGTTAATGACTGCATTTAGCTTCCAGATATTGTTCTGCCAAATCACAGTACTGACCTACTATTCTCTGTTAATTTTCTCTGGTCTGAACAGCATATTATATTTCATTTACAGGATAAGTCAAGATCGCTTGAGTCACCTCCTCAAGCATTACAAGGAGAATGGTTTGGCACCAATGGAGAAGAAATCTGGTGGGAGGATGACAAATACTCGGTCGTTTGAGTTTGAGGATACGAAGCGCGTGGTCCAGTTCCTCACAAATTACGCGGATGAAAATGCGCTAGTACTTCCTGGTCGTGTGCCCGGATTCAAGAGAGATGACATAAAGTTGATCCCATCGTCTCACACGAAGATCCTGGTCTACACTCGTTACAAGGAAGCAATTGAAGAATCAGGTATATGACAATAATTCTGTTCAACCAGTTGTGTGAAATATTGTTTCAATCCAAGGGTTGATCCAGAATTTAGAACCCACCAGGTGTATATAAATATGTTGCCATGAAGTCCGTAAAAACCCCGGTATTGATGGATGCTGTACAGACTGACACACGCCTATGACTAATTATGTCATATTTGTTACCAAACTATGATTAGTCTATTTATTACATTCTTAGAATCATTCAATTATATTTTTATGATAGAAAACGATGCAAATGTGTGCTAAATGGTGCTAGGACGTCGTGTTTAGGTGATCATAAATGACATCACTGACATTCGCATCAACAACAATTCAACATGCAGCGGCTAGGTACCACACATGCAAAGCAGTGAGAAATAAAATGTGCTTTAACCGATACATTTCTATATTTCGCTGCAATGCATGGAATAATATTTTATTATTTTTTCCAGGCCATAAAGTCATGGGGTCCAGCAGCTTCTATGAATTCTGGAAGAAACTCTGCCCGTTCATCATTACAGCCAAACCAATGTCCGATTTATGTTGGACATGTCAGAAAAACAACACTCTAATCTACAGAAGTGCCAACCTTACTGACGCCAACAAGTGCGAGAGAGTCCTGCTGCAGGAACAACACCTCGACATTGTCCAGAAGGAACGTTCGCTGTACAATGCAATGGTTCATGATGCAAGACAGACATGTCAGGACAATGCCATTGCTGAACTTGTGCCAAGTGCTCCCTGTAGCCGCAACCTTACAATGCACTACAGTTTTGATTACGCTCAGCAAGTTCACTTGCCAAGTAATCCCTTGCAGCCAGGTCCAATTTATTTCCTTGTTCCAAGGAAGTATGGGTTATTTGGTGTCTGTTGTGAGGCGATTCCTCGGCAAGTGAATTTTCTGATTGATGAAGCCCACCTCATCAGTAAAGAGTCAAATGCGGTTGTCAGTTTCTTGCACTTCTTCTTCAGCAATTATGGCATTGGAGAAACTGATGTTCATCTCCACTGTGATAATTGCTCTGGACAGAACAAAAATCGCTTTGTGATTTGGTACTGTGCATGGAGAGTGGCTATGGGTCTCCATAAATCCATAACTCTCAATTTTCTTATTACTGGACACACCAAATTGTCCCCTGACTGGTGTTTTGGGCTTCTCAAGAAGGCATTTAGGCGCCATGTGGTGCCAGCTCAGAGTGTATTGGAGGAAGTGGTGAATGGGAGTTCGGCAGTCAATATGGCCCAGGTGATCGGAAGAGAAGATGGCACCACAGTTGTCCCCGTCTGTGACTGGCAAGCCTTCTCCAAGGACTCTTGCAAGCCTGTTCCGGGGATAAAGAAATACCAACATTTCAGGTATTACAAATTAAAACTTTATTGTGGGGACTTATGACTTACATTGCCCGTCTGTACATCATGATTATGCACAGACGTTACCTGCGAGTAACTGAAATCTGTCATAATTATACTAATATCCATCCGATCTTCTCAATAATTCACATGCGCCTCATATCAATCTGCAGAAGCCGCCTAATTAAAGTGGGCAAACAATGTCAAGGTCACTCCAATCAAAATCCTAATGGTAATAAATTTAATGTGCGTACATCACTTTTAGCATGTTTTATTAAAATTGCTGGCCTATCGTTTACACTCTGATTTCTTTTTTGAGCAGTAATACAACTTTAACAGATGATTCAGGATATTTTAAAATTTTCATATTGATATTTCAGAGATTTCCCCAAAAATCAGAATTATTTTCCACCCTTATTAACCATTAACTGAACTGCACAATTTGGATAAAAAGCAGTGTATATTACAAATTCTTATTACCAATTATGTTACATACACCCATTAAATGAGTTGACTGCCATTGGACACCAATAAATTAGAATATTAAAAAAAGGGCGGGGGGGGTTGAAAGTCCATCTCCCAATTTTATTCATAATTTTGGGCGTCGTATCTGTCGATGTCCGCTGAATGAAACCACTGCATGAATGTATATATATATATATATTTGTTTCTCAGGTTTGATGCTGATCATCCTGGAACAGTGTTTGTGAAGAATGATGCTGACGCCGAAGAAGTGTCATTTAGAGTTCTGCTGCCCAATACGACATTCCCGGATGGAGAGGCTCCAACGATTGACCCTCCAGGACTCCCCCTTCCGAGACAGCAGTACCTCTACAAGTCAATTAGGGAGTTTGTAGATGACCCATATAAGGATATTGTGTGCCCAAGACCAAATGGTATGCCACCAGACAATTCGGATGATGAAGTAATGAATATTTGCAACATCGGTCGTGGTCGCGGGCAACCACATGGTCGCGGGCAACCACGTGCGCGTGCTCGCGGGAAACCACGTGCACGTGGACAGAATAGTCCATGATCATGCGCAGATGGTTCTGCATGTAGTCATAGCCTACATTAGACTGTGTGACGACCATATTATAGACGATGATTGTACTTGTGAACAATAAACAGTTTTTGTGATACACACAGTATCAATTCCAAAAAATTGAAAATTATGAAAATTTGAAATATATTTTTTTTTATGTTTCCATTGGAATATTATAATGAAATTATGTGTATATAAAGAAGGTTGTTTAATAATACATAATGTTGTTCAATTTTCATTTTCATAGTCCTTGTATAATTGGACAACTTTAACGCCAATTTTGGGACATTATTCATATTTCTAAAGCTGTAGATATGGCATATTAAAATGTCAAATTAAAAACATGACCATGTGACTGATTTTGTAGTGGAGGGTCACATATAACAGAGGTTTAAGGTAGGTATAGAGATTGTCATACTAGCAGTTATAGGTAGGTATAGACTTTGTTATACTAGCAGATATAGGTAGGTATATACTCTGTTATACTATCAGTTATATATAGGTATAGACTATGTTATACTAGCGCTTATAGGTAGATATATACTTTGTTATTCTGGCAGTTATAGGTAGGTATATACTCTGTTATACTAGCAGTTATAGGTAGGTATATACTCTGCTATGATAGCAGTTATAGGTAGGTATATACTCTGTTATACTAGCAGTTATAGGTAGGTATAGACTCTGTTATACTAGCAGTTATAGATAGGTATATACTCTGTTTTACTAGCAGTTATAGGTAGGTATATACTATGTTATAATAGCAGTTATAGGTAGGTATATACTCTGTTATACTAGCAGTTATAGATATGTATAAAGTGTGTTATACTAGCCATATAGGTAGGTATATACTCTGTTTTACTAGCAGTTATAGGTAGGTATAGACTATGTTATACCAAGAGGTATAGGTAGGTATAGACTAGGTTATAATAGCGGTAATAGGTAGGTATAGTCTATGCTATACTAGCAGCTATAGGTAGATATATACTCTGTTATACTAGCAGTTATAGGTAGGTATATACTCTGTTATACTAGCAGTTATAGGTAGGTATATAGTATGTTATACTAGCAGTTATAGGTAGGTATAGACTTTGTTATACTAGCAGATATAGGTAGGTATATACTCTGTTATACTAGCAGTTATATATAGGTATAGACTATGTTATACTAGCAGTTATATGTAGGTATTGCCTATGTAATAATAGAGGTTATAGGTAGGTATAGACTATGTTATACTAGCAGTAATAGGTAGGTATAGACTCTGTTATACTAGCAGTTATAGGTAGGTATATACTCTGTTATACTAGCAGTTATAGATTTGTATAGACTATGTTATACTAGCGGTTATAGGTAGATATATACTCTGTTATACTAGCAGTTATAGATATGTATAAATTATGTTATACTAGCCGTTATAGGTAGGTATATACTCTGTTTTACTAGCAGTTATAGGTAGGTATAGACTATGTTATACCAACAGTTATAGGTAGGTATAGACTAGGTTATAATAGCGGTTATAGGTAGGTATAGTCTATGCTATACTAGCAGTTATAGGTAGGTATATACTCTGTTATACTAGCAGTTATAGGTAGGTATATATTCTGTTATACTAGCAGTTATAGGTAGGTATAGTCTATGTTATACTAGTAGTTATAGGTAGGTATATAGTTTGTTATACTAGCAGTTATAGGTAGGTATAGACTTTGTTATACTAGCAGATATAGGTATGTATATACTCTGTTATACTAGCAGTTATATATAGGTATAGACTATGTTATACTAGCAGTTATAGGTAGGTATATACTTTGTTATTCTAGCAGTGATAGGTTGGTATAGAGTCTGTTATACTAGCAGTTATTGGTAGGTATGTACTGTGTTATACTAGCAGTTATAGGTAGGTATATACTCTGTTTTACTAGCAGTTATAGGTAGGTATAGACTATGTTATACTAGCGGTTATAGGTAGGTATATACTCTGTTATACTAACTGTTATAGGTACGTATAGACTATGTTATACTAGCAGTTATAGGTAGGTATAGACTATGTTATACTAGCAGTTATAGGTGGATATATATTCTGTTATAATAGCAGTAATAAGTAGGTATAGACTCTGTTATATTAGCAGTTATAGGTAGCTATATACTATGTTATACTAGCAGTTATTGATAGGTATATACTATGTTATCCTAGCAGTTATATGTAGGTATATACTCTGTTTTACTAGCAGTTATAGGTAGGTATAGACTATGTTATACTAGCAGATATAGGTAGGTATATACTCTGTTATACTAGCAGTTATAGATAGGTATAGACTATGTTATACTAACAGTTATATGTAGGTATTGCCTATGTAATAATAGAGGTTATAGGTAGGTATATATTATGTTATACTAGCAGTTATAGATTTGTATAGACTATGTTATACTAGCGGTTATAGGTAGATATATACTCTGTTATACTAGCAGTTATAGGTAGGTATATACTCTGTTATACTAGCTGTTATAGATAAGTATAGACTATGTTATAATTTAGGTTTAAGGTAGGTATATAGTTTGTCATACTAGCAGTTATAGGAGGTATAGACTTTGTTAAACTAGCAGATATAGGTAGGTATATACTCTGTTATACTATCAGTTATATATAGGTATAGACTATGTTATACTAGCGCTTATAGGTAGATATATACCTTGTTATTCTAGCAGTTATAGGTAGGTATATACTCTGCTATGATAGCAGTTATAGGTAGGTATATACTCTGTTATACTAGCAGCTAAAGGTAGGTATAGAGTCTGTTATACTAGCAGTAATAGGTAGGTATAAACTCTGTTATACTAGCAGTTATAGATATGTATATACTCTGTTATACTAACAGTTATAGGTAGGTATATACTCTGTTATAATAGCAGTTATAGGTAGGTATATAATCTGTTATACTAGCAGTTATAGATATGTATAAATTATGTTATACTAGCCATATAGGTAGGTATATACTCTGTTTTACTAGCAGTTATAGGTAGGTATAGACTATGTTATACCAACAGTTATAGGTAGGTATAGACTAGGTTATAATAGCGGTTATAGGTAGGTATAGTCTATGCTATGCTAGCAGCTATAGGTAGGTATATACTCTGTTATACTAGCAGTTATAGGTAGGTATAGTCTATGTTATACTAGCAGTTATAGGTAGGTATATAATATGTTATACTAGCAGTTATAGGTAGGTATAGACTTTGTTATACTAGCAGATATAGGTAGGTATATACTCTGTTATACTAGCAGTTATATATAGGTATAGACTATGTTATACTAGCAGTTATAGGTAGGTATAGACTATGTTATAATAGAGGTTTAAGGTAACTATATACTATGTTATACTAGCAGTTATAGGTAGGTATATACTTTGTTATTCTAGCAGTGATAGGTAGGTATAGAGTCTGTTATACTAGCAGTTATTGGTAGGTATGTACTATGTTATACTAGCAGTTATAGGTAGGTATATACTCTGCTATGAAAGCAGTTATAGGTAGGTATATACTCTGTTATACTAGAAGTTATAGGTAGGTATAGAGTATGTTATACTAGCATTAATAGGTAGGTCTAGACTCTTTTATACTAGCAGTTATAGGTAGGTATATACTCTGTTATACTAGCTGTTATAGGTAAGTATAGAATATGTTATACTAGCAGTAATAGGTAGGTATAGACTATGTTATACTAGCAGTTATAGGTGGGTATAGACTATGTTATACTAGCGGTTATAGGTAGGTATAGACTTGTTATACTAACAGTTATAGGTAGGTATGGACTATGTTATACTAGCGGTTATAGGTAGGTATATACTCTGTTATACTAGCAGTTATAGAGTTGTATAGACTATGTTATAATAGCGGTTATAGGTAGGTATATACTCTGTTATACTAGCTGTTATAGGTAGGTATAGACTATGTTATACTAACTGTTATATGTAGGTATTGCCTATGTAATAATAGAGGTTATACCTAGGTATAGACTATGTTATACTAGCAGTAATATGAGGTATAGACTCTGTTATACTAGCAGTTATAGGTAGGTATATATTATGTTATACTAGCAGTTATAGATTTGTATAGACTATGTTATACTAGCGGTTATAGGTAGATATATACTCTGTTATACTAGCAGTTATAGGTAGGTATATACTCTGTTATACTAGCTGTTATAGGTAAGTATAGACTATGTTATAATAGAAGTTTAAGGTAGGTATAGAGTTTGTCATACTAGCAGTTATAGGTAGGTATATACTCTGTTATACTAGCAGTTATAGCTATGTATATACTCTGCTATAATAGCAGTTATAGGTAGGTATATAGGCTGTTATACTAGCAGCTATAGGTAGGTATAGACACTGTTATACTAGCAGTTATAGGTAGGTATAGACTATGTTATACTAGCAGTTATAGGTAGGTATAGACTATGTTATACTAGCAGTTATAGGTAGGTATAGACTATGTTATACTAGCAGTTATAGGTAGGTATATACTCTGTTATACTAGCAGTTATAGGTAGGTATATACTATGTTATACTAGCAGTTATAGGTAGGTATATACTCTGTTATACTAGCAGTGATAGGTAGGTATATACTCTGTTTTACTAGCAGTTATAGGTAGGTATAGACTATGTTATACTAGCAGTTATAGGTAGGTATGGACTATGTTATACTAGCGGTTATAGGTAGGTATATACTCTGTTATACTAGCAGTTATATATAGGTATAGACTATGTTATACTAGCAGTTATAGGTAGGTATATACTTTGTTATCTAGCAGTATAGGTAGGTATATACTCTGTTTTACTAGCAGTTATAGGTAGGTATAGATATATTATACTAGCAGTTATAGGTAGGTATGACTATGTTATATTAGCGGTTATAGGTAGGTATATACTCTGTTATACTAGCTGTTATAGGTAGGTATAGACTATGTTATACTAACTGTTTATAGGAGGTATTGCCTATGTAATATAGAGTTATACCTAGGTATATACTATGTTATACTAGCAGTAATATGAGGTATAGACTCTGTTATACTAGCAGTTATAGGTAGGTATATATTATGTTATACTAGCAGTTATAGATTTGTATAGACTATGTTATACTAGCGGTTATAGGTAGATATATACTCTGTTATACTAGCAGTTATAGGTAGGTATATACTCTGTTATACTAGCTGTTATAGGTAAGTATAGACTATGTTATAATAGAAGTTTAAGGTAGGTATAGAGTTTGTCATACTAGCAGTTATAGGTAGGTATAGACTTTGTTAAACTAGCAGATATAGTTAGGTATATACTCTGTTATACTATCAGTTATATATAGGTATAGACTATGTTATACTAGCGCTTATAGGTAGATATATACCGTGTTATTCTAGCAGTTATAGGTAGGTATATACTCTGTTATACTAGCAGTTATAGCTATGTATATACTCTGCTATGATAGCAGTTATAGGTAGGTATATAGGCTGTTATACTAGCAGCTAAAGGTAGGTATAGAGTCTGTTATACTAGCAGTAATAGGTAGGTATAGACTCTGTTATACTAGCAGTTATAGATATGTATATACTCTGTTATACTAACAGTTATAGGTAGGTATATACTCTGTTATAATAGCAGTTATAGGTAGGTATATAATCTGTTATACTAGCAGTTATAGATATGTATCAACTATGTTATACTAGCCATATAGGTAGGTATATACTCTGTTTTACTAGCAGTTAGAGGTAGGTATAGACTATGTTATACCAACAGTTATAGGTAGGTATAGACTAGGTTATAATAGCGGTTATAGGTATGTATAGTCTATGCTATACTAGCAGCTATAGGTAGGTATATACTCTGTTATACTAGCAATTATAGGTAGGTATAGTCTATGTTATACTAGCAGTTATAGGTAGGTATATAATATGTTATACTAGCAGTTATAGGAAGGCATAGACTTTGTCATTCTAGCAGATATAGGTAGGTATATACTCTGTTATACTAGCAGTTATATATAGGTATAGACTATGTTATACTAGCAGTTATAGGTAGGTATAGACTATGCTATAATAGAGGTTTAAGGTACCTATATACTATGTTATACTAGCAGTTATAGGTAGGTATATACTTTGTTATTCTAGCAGTGATAGGTAGGTATAGAGTCTGTTATACTAGCAGTTATTGGTAGGTATGTACTATGTTATATTATCAGTTATAGGTAGGTATATACTCTGCTATGAAAGCAGTTATACGTAGGTATATACTCTGTTATACTAGAAGTTATAGGTAGGTATAGATTATGTTATACTAGCAGTAATAGGTAGGTCTAGACTCTTTTATACTAGCAGTTATAGGTAGGTATATACTCTGTTATACTAGCTGTTATAGGTAAGTATAGAATATGTTATACTAGCAGTAATAGGTAGGTATAGACTATGTTATATTAGCAGTTATAGGTGGGTATAGACTATGTTATACTAGCGGTTATAGGTAGGTATAGACTTGTTATGATAACAGTTATAGGTAGGTATGGACTATGTTATTCTAGCGGTTATAGGTAGGTATATACTCTGTTTTACTAGCAGTTATAGGTAGGTATAGACTATGTTATACTAGCAGATATAGGTAGGTATATACTCTCTTATACTAGCAGTTATAGATAGGTGTAGACTATGTTATACTAGCGCTTATAGGTAGATATATACCTTGTTATTCTAGCAGTTATAGGTAGGTATATACTCTGTTATACTAGCAGTTATAGCTATGTATATACACTGCTATGATAGCAGTTATAGGTAGGTATATACTCTGTTATACTAGCAGTTATAGGTAGGTATAGAGTCTGTTATACTAGCAGTAATAGGTAGGTATAGACTCTGTTATACTAGCAGTTATAGATAGGTATATACTATGTTATACTAACAGTTATAGGTAGGTATATACTCTGTTATAATAGCAGTTATAGGTAGGTATAAATCTGTTATACTAGCAGTTATAGATATGTATCAATTATGTTATACTAGCCATATAGGTAGGTATATACTCTGTTTTACTAGCAGTTATAGGTAGGTATAGTCTATGTTATACTAGCAGTTATAAGTAGGTATATAATATGTTATACTAGCAGTTATAGGTAGGTATAGACTTTGTCATTCTAGCAGATATAGGTAGGTATAAACTCTGTTATACTAGCAGTTATATATAGGTATAGACTATGTTATACTAGCAGTTATAGGTAGGTATAGACTATGCTATAATAGAGGTTTAAGGTACCTATATACTATGTTATACTAGCAGTTATAGGTAGGTATATACTTTGTTATTCTAGCAGTGATAGGTAGGTATAGAGTCTGTTATACTAGCAGTTATTGGTAGGTATGTACTATGTTATACTAGCAGTTATAGGTAGGTATATACTCTGCTATGAAAGCAGTTATACGTAGGTATATACTCTGTTATACTAGAAGTTATAGGTAGGTATAGAGTATGTTATACTAGCAGTAATAGGTAGGTATAGACTCTTTTATACTAGCAGTTATAGGTAGGTATATACTATGTTATACTAGCTGTTATAGGTAAGTATAGAATATGTTATACTAGCAGTAATAGGTAGGTATAGACTATGTTATACTAGCAGTTATAGGTAGGTATAGACTTTGTTATACTAGCGGTTATAGGTAGGTATAGACTTGTTATGCTAACAGTTATAGGTAGGTATGGACTATGTTATACTAGCGGTTATAGGTAGGTATATACTCTGTTTTACTAGCAGTTATAGGTAGGTATAGACTATGTTATACTAGCAGATATAGGTAGGTATATACTCTGTTATACTAGCAGTTATAGATAGGTGTAGACTATGTTATACTAGCGCTTATAGGTAGATATATACCTTGTTATTCTAGCAGTTATAGGTAGGTATATACTCTGTTATACTAGCAGTTATAGCTATGTATATACTCTGCTAAGATAGCAGTTACAGGTAGGTATATACTCTGTTATACTAGCAGCTAAAGGTAGGTATAGAGTCTGTTATACTAGCAGTAATAGGTAGGTATAGACTCTGTTATACTAGCAGTTATAGATATGTATATACTATGTTATACTAGCAGTTATAGGTAGGTATATACTCTGTTATAATAGCAGTTATAGGTAGGTATATAATCTGTTATACTAGCAGTTATAGATATGTATAAACTATGTTATACTAGCCATATAGGTAGGTATATACTCTGTTTTACTAGCAGTTATAGGTAGGTATAGACTATGTTATACCAACAGTTATAGGTAGGTATAGACTATGTTATAATAGCGGTTATAGGTATGTATAGACTTTGCTATACTAGCAGTTATAGGTAGGTATATACTCTGTTATACTAGCAGTTATAGGTAGGTATAGACTATGTTATACTAGCAGTTATAGGTAGGTATATACTATGTTATACTAGCAGTTATAGGTAGGTATAGACTTTGTTATACTAGCAGTTATAGGTAGGTATATACTCTGTTATACTAGCAGTTATATATAGGTATAGACTATGTTATACTAGCAGTTATAGGTAGGTATAGATTATGTTATAATAGAGGTTTAAGGTAACTATATACTATGTTATACTAGCAGTTATAGGTAGGTATATACTTTGTTATTCTAGCAGTGATAGGTAGGTATAGAGTCTGTTATACTAGCAGTTATTGGTAGGTATGTACTATGTTATACTAGCAGTTATAGGTAGGTATATACTCTGCTATGAAAGCAGTTATAGGTAGGTATATACTCTGTTATACTAGAAGTTATAGGTAGGTATAGAGTATGTTATACTAGCATTAATAGGTAGGTCTAGGCTCTTTTATACTAGCAGTTATAGGTAGGTATATACTCTGTTATACTAGCTGTTATAGGTAAGTATAGAATATGTTATACTAGCAGTATAGGTAGGTATAGACTATGTTATACTAGCAGTTATAGGTAGGTATATACTCTGTTATACTAGCAGTTATAGGTAGGTATATACTCTGTTATACTAGCAGTTATAGGTAGGTATATAGTCTGTTATACTAGCAGTAATATGAACGTATAGACTCTGTTATACTAGCAGTTATAGGTAGTTATATACTCTGTTATACTAGCAGTTATAGATATGTATAGACTATGTTATACTAGCAGTTATAGGTAGGTATATACTCTGTTTTACTAGCAGTTATAGGTACGTATAGACTATGCTATACTAGCAGTTATAGGTAGGTATATACTCTGTTATACTAGCAGTTATAGATAGGTATAGACTATGTTATACTAGCCGTTATAGGTAGGTATATACTCTGTTTTACTAGCAGTTATAGGTAGGTATAGACTATGTTATACCAACAGTTATAGGTAGGTATAGACTAGGTTATAATAGCGGTTATAGGTAGGTATAGTCTATGCTATACTAGCAGTTATAGGTAGTATAGACTCTTTTAACTAGCACTTATAGGTAGGTATATACTTTGTTATACTAGCAGTTATAGGTAGGTATAACTATGTTATACTAGCAGATAGGTAGGTATATAACTATGTTATACTAGCAGTTATTATAGGTATAGACTATGTTATACTAGCAGTTATAGGTAGGTATATATTTGTTATACTAGCAGTTATGGTAGGTATAGACTATGTTATACTAGCAGTTATAGGTAGGTATATACTATGTTATACTAGCAGTTATAGGTAGGTATAGACTATGTTATACTAGCAGTTATAGGTAGGTATATACTCTGTTATACTAGCAGTTATAGGTAGGTATAGACTATGTTATACTAGCAGTTATAGGTAGGTATATACTTTGTTATTCTAGCAGTTATAGGTAGGTATATACTATGTTATACTAGCAGTTATAGGTAGGTATAGACTATGTTATACTAGCAGTTATAGGTAGGTATAGACTATGTTATACTAGCGGTTATAGGTAGGTATATACTCTGTTATACTAGCTGTTATAGGTAGGTATAGACTATGTTATACTAGCAGTTATATGTAGGTATTGCCTATGTAATAATAGAGGTTATACCTAGGTATAGACTATGTTATACTAGCAGTAATATGTAGGTATAGACTCTGTTATACTAGCAGTTATAGGTAGGTATATACTATGTTATACTAGCAGTTATAGATATGTATATACTATGTTATACAAGCAGTTATAGGTAGATATATACTCTGTTATACTAGCAGTTATAGGTATGTATAGACTATGTTATACTAGCAGTTATAGGTAGGTATATACTCTGTTATACTAGCAGTTATAGGTAGGTAATATACTATGTTATACTAGCAGTTATAGGTAGGTATAGACTATGTTATAATAGAGGTTATAGGTAGGTATAGACTATGTTATACTAGCAGTAATAGGTAGGTATAGACTCTGTTATACTAGCAGTTATAGGTAGGTATATACTCTGTTATACTAGCAGTTATAGATAGGTATATACTATGTTATACTAGCAGTTATAGGTAGATATATACTCTGTTATGCTAGCAGTTATAGGTAGGTATATACTATGTTATACTAGCAGTTATAGGTAGGTATATACTATGTTATACTAGCAGTTATAGGTAGGTATATACTCTGTTATAATAGCAGTTATAGGTATGTATAGACTCTGTTATACTAGCAGTTATAGGTAGGTATATACTCTGTTATACTAGCAGTTATAGGTAGGTATA
>CM026388.1:10278240-10377755 GCA_014843695.1 Archivesica marissinica | reverse complement strand
ACCGTACTGTACAAAGCTTATATATCATTGTATGAGTCGGAGATAAACCGTACTGTACAAAGCTTATATATCATTGTGTGCGTCGGAGATAAACCGTACTGTACAAAGCTTAGATATCAGTGTGTGCGTCGGAGATAAACCGTACTGTACAAAGCTTAGATATCAGTGTGTGCGTCGGAGATAAACCGTACTGTACAAAGCTTAGATATCAGTGTATGCAACGGAGATAAACCGTACTGTACAAAGCTTAGATATCATTGTGTGCGTCGGAGATAAACCGTACTGTACAAAGCTTAGATATCATTGTGTGTGTCGGAGATAAACCGTACTGTACAAAGCTTAGATATCAGTGTGTGCGTCGGAGATAAACCGTACTGTACAAAGCTTAGATATCAGTGTGTGCGTCGGAGATAAACCGTACTGTACAAAGCTTAGATATCAGTGTGTGCGTCGGAGATAAACCGTACTGTACAAAGCTTAGATATCAGTATGTGCGTCGGAGATAAACCTTACTGTACAAAGCTTAGATACCAGTGTGTGCGTCGGAGATAAACCGTACTGTACAAAGCTTAGATATCAGTGTATACAACGGAGATAAACCGTACTGTACAAAGCTTAGATATCAGTATGTGCGTCGGAGATAAACCGTACTGTACAAAGCTTAGATATCAATGTGTGCGTCGGAGATAAACCGTACTGTACAAAGCTTAGATATCAGTATGTGCGTCGGAGATAAACCGTACTGTACAAAGCTTAGATATCAGTGTGTGCGTCGGAGATAAACCGTACTGTACAAAGCTTAGATATCAGTGTGTGCGTCGGAGATAAACCGTACTGTACAAAGCTTAGATATCAGTGTGTGCGTCGGAGATAAACCGTACTGTACAAAGCTTAGATATCAGTGTGTGCGTCGGAGATAAACCGTACTGTACAAAGCTTAGATATCAGTATGTGCGTCGGAGATAAACCGTACTGTACAAAGCTTAGATATCAGTGTGTGCGTCGGAGATAAACCGTACTGTACAAAGCTTAGATATCATTGTGTGCGTCGGAGATAAACCGTACTGTACAAAGCTTAGATATCAGTGTGTGCGTCGGAGATAAACCGTACTGTACAAAGCTTAGATATCAGTGTGTGCGTCGGAGATAAACCGTACTGTACAAAGCTTAGATATCAGTGTGTGCGTCGGAGATAAACCGTACTGTACAAAGCTTAGATATCAGTGTGTGCGTCGGAGATAAACCGTACTGTACAAAGCTTAGATATCAGTATGTGCGTCGGAGATAAACCGTACTGTACAAAGCTTAGATATCAGTGTGTGCGACGGAGATAAACCGTACTGTACAAAGCTTAGATATCAGTATGTGCGTCGGAGATAAACCGTACTGTACAAAGCTTAGATATCAGTGTGTGCGTCGGAGATAAACCGTACTGTACAAAGCTTAGATATCAGTGTGTGCGTCGGAGATAAACCGTACTGTACAAAGCTTAGATATCAGTGTGTGCGTCGGAGATAAACCGTACTGTACAAAGCTTAGATATCAGTGTGTGCGTCGGAGATAAACCGTACTGTACAAAGCTTAGATATCAGTGTGTGCGTCGGAGATAAACCGTACTGTACAAAGCTTAGATATCACTGTGTGCGTCGGAGATAAACCGTACTGTACAACGCTTAGATATCATTGTGTGCGTCGGAGATAAACCGTACTGTACAAAGCTTAGATATCAGTGTGTGCGTCGGAGATAAACCGTACTGTACAAAGCTTAGATATCAGTATGTGCGTCGGAGATAAACCGTACTGTACAAAGCTTAGATATCAGTGTGTGCGTCGGAGATAAACCGTACTGTACAAAGCTTAGATATCATTGTGTGCGTCGGAGATAAACCGTACTGTACAAAGCTTAGATATCATTGTGTGCGTCGGAGATAAACCGTACTGTACAAAGCTTAGATATCAGTGTGTGCGTCGGAGATAAACCGTACTGTACAAAGCTTAGATATCAGTGTGTGCGTCGGAGATAAACCGTACTGTACAAAGCTTAGATATCAGTGTGTGCGTCGGAGATAAACCGTACTGTACAAAGCTTAGATATCAGTGTGTGCGTCGGAGATAAACCGTACTGTACAAAGCTTAGATATCAGTATGTGCGTCGGAGATAAACCGTACTGTACAAAGCTTAGATATCAGTATGTGCGTCGGAGATAAACCGTACTGTACAAAGCTTAGATATCAGTATGTGCGTCGGAGATAAACCGTACTGTACAAAGCTTAGATATCAGTGTGTGCGTCGGAGATAAACCGTACTGTACAAAGTTTATATATCATTGTATGCGTCGGAGATGAAACCGTACTGTACAAAGCTTATATATCATTGTGTGCGTCGGAGATAAACCGTACTGTACAAAGCTTAGATATCAGTGTGTGCGTCGGAGATAAACCGTACTGTACAAAGCTTAGATAGCAGTATGTGTGACGGAGATAAACCGTACTGTACAAAGCTTAGATATCAGTGTATGCAACGGAGATAAACCGTACTGTACAAAGCTTAGATATCAGTATGTGCGTCGGAGATAAACCGTACTGTACAAAGCTTAGATATCATTGTGTGCGTCGGAGATAAACCGTACTGTACAAAGCTTAGATATCATTGTGTGTGTCGGAGATAAATCGTACTGTTCAAAGCTTAGATATCAGTGTGTGCGTCGGAGATAAACCGTACTGTACACAGCTTAGATATCAGTGTGTGCGTCGGAGATAAACCGTACTGTACAAAGCTTAGATATCAGTATGTGCTTCGGAGATAAACCGTACTGTACAAAGCTTAGATATCAGTATGTGCGTCGGAGATAAACCGTACTGTACAAAGCTTAGATATCAGTGTGTGCGTCGGAGATAAACCGTACTGTACAAAGCTTAGATATCAGTGTATGCAACGGAGATAAACCGTACTGTACAAAGCTTAGATATCAGTATGTGCGTCGGAGATAAACCGTACTGTACAAAGCTTAGATATCAGTATGTGCGTCGGAGATAAACCGTACTGTACAAAGCTTAGATATCAGTATGTGCGTCGGAGATAAACCGTACTGTACAAAGCTTAGATATCAGTGTGTGCGTCGGAGATAAACCGTACTGTACAAAGCTTAGATATCAGTGTGTGCGTCGGAGATAAACCGTACTGTACAAAGCTTAGATATCAGTGTGTGCGTCGGAGATAAACCGTACTGTACAAAGCTTAGATATCAGTGTGTGCGTCGGAGATAAACCGTACTGTACAAAGCTTAGATATCAGTATGTGCGACGGAGATAAACCGTACTGTACAAAGCTTAGATATCAGTGTGTGCGACGGAGATAAACCGTACTGTACAAAGCTTAGATATCAGTATGTGCGTCGGAGATAAACCGTACTGTACAAAGCTTAGATATCATTGTGTGCGTCGGAGATAAACCGTACTGTACAAAGCTTAGATATCAGTGTGTGCGTCGGAGATAAACCGTACTGTACAAAGCTTAGATATCAGTGTGTGCGTCGGAGATAAACCGTACTGTACAAAGCTTAGATATCAGTGTGTGCGTCGGAGATAAACCGTACTGTACAAAGCTTAGATATCAGTATGTGCGTCGGAGATAAACCGTACTGTACAAAGCTTAGATATCAGTATGTGCGTCGGAGATAAACCGTACTGTACAAAGCTTAGATATCAGTGTGTGCGTCGGAGATAAACCGTACTGTACAAAGCTTAGATATCAGTGTGTGCGTCGGAGATAAACCGTACTGTACAAAGCTTAGATATCAGTTGTGCGTCGGAGATAAACCGTACTGTACAAAGCTTAGATATCAGTGTGCGTCGGAGATAAACCGTACTGTACAAAGCTTAGATATCAGTATGTGCGTCGGAGATAAACCGTACTGTACAAAGCTTAGATATCAGTGTGTGCGTCGGAGATAAACCGTACTGTACAAAGCTTAGATATCAGTGTGTGCGTCGGAGATAAACCGTACTGTACAAAGCTTAGATATCAGTGTGTGCGTCGGAGATAAACCGTACTGTACAAAGCTTAGATATCAGTGTGTGCGTCGGAGATAAACCGTACTGTACAAAGCTTAGATATCAGTATGTGCGTCGGAGATAAACCGTACTGTACAAAGCTTAGATATCAGTGTGTGCGTCGGAGATAAACCGTACTGTACAAAGCTTAGATATCAGTGTGTGCGTCGGAGATAAACCGTACTGTACAAAGCTTAGATATCAGTGTGTGCGTCGGAGATAAACCGTACTGTACAAAGCTTAGATATCAGTATGTGCGTCGGAGATAAACCGTACTGTACACAGCTTAGATATCACTGTGTGCGTCGGAGATAAACCGTACTGTACAACGCTTAGATATCATTGTGTGCGTCGGAGATAAACCGTACTGTACAAAGCTTAGATATCAGTATGTGCGTCGGAGATAAACCGTACTGTACAAAGCTTAGATATCAGTATGTGCGTCGGAGATAAACCGTACTGTACAACGCTTAGATAACAGTGTGTGCGTCGGAGATAAACCGTACTGTACAAAGTTTATATATCATTGTATGCGTCGGAGATGAAACCGTACTGTACAAAGCTTATATATCATTGTGTGCGTCGGAGATAAACCGTACTGTACAAAGTTTATATATCATTGTATGCGTCGGAGATGAAACCGTACTGTACAAAGCTTATATATCATTGTGTGCGTCGGAGATAAACCGTACTGTACAAAGCTTAGATATCAGTGTGTGCCTCGTATATAAACCTTACTGTACAAAGCTTAGATATCAGTGTGTGCGTCGGAGATAAACCGTACTGTACAAAGCTTAGATATCAGTATGTGCGTCGGAGATAAACCGTACTGTACAAAGCTTAGATATCAGTATGTGCGTCGGAGATAAACCGTACTGTACAAAGCTTAGATATCAGTATGTGCGTCGGAGATAAACCGTACTGTACAAAGCTTAGATATCAGTGTGTGCGTCGGAGATAAACAGTACTCTACAAACTTTATATATCATTGTATGCGTAGGAGATGAAACCGTACTGTACAAAGCTTATATATCAGTGTGTGCGTCGGAGATAAACCGTACTGTACACAGCTTAGATATCATGTGTGTGTGTCGGAGATAAACCGTACTGTACAAAGCTTAGATATCAGTGTATAAAACGGAGATAAACCGTACTGTACAAAGCTTAGATATCAGTATGTGCGTCGGAGATAAACCGTACTGTACAAAGCTTAGATATCATTGTGTGCGTCGGAGATAAACCGTACTGTACAAAGCTTAGATATCATTGTGTGTGTCGGAGATAAATCGTACTGTACAAAGCTTAGATATCAGTGTGTGCGTCGGAGATAAACCGTACTGTACAAAGCTTAGATATCAGTGTGTGCGTCGGAGATAAACCGTACTGTACAAAGCTTAGATATCAGTATGTGCGTCGGAGATAAACCGTACTGTACAAAGCTTAGATATCAGTGTGTGCGTCGGAGATAAACCGTACTGTACAAAGCTTAGATATCAGTATGTGCGTCGGAGATAAACCGTACTGTACAAAGCTTAGATATCAGTGTGTGCGTCGGAGATAAACCGTACTGTACAAAGCTTAGATATCAGTATGTGCGTCGGAGATAAACCGTACTGTACAAAGCTTAGATATCAGTGTGTGCGTCGGAGATAAACCGTACTGTACAAAGTTTATATATCATTGTATGCGTCGGAGATGAAACCGTACTGTACAAAGCTTATATATCATTGTGTGCGTCGGAGATAAACCGTACTGTACAAAGCTTAGATATCAGTGTGTGCGTCGGAGATAAACCGTACTGTACAAAGCTTAGATATCAGTGTGTGCGACGGAGATAAACCGTACTGTACAAAGCTTAGATATCAGTGTATGCAACGGAGATAAACCGTACTGTACAAAGCTTAGATATCAGTGTGTGCGTCGGAGATAAACCGTACTGTACAAAGCTTAGATATCATTGTGTGTGTCGGAGATAAATCGTACTGTTCAAAGCTTAGATATCAGTGTGTGCGTCGGAGATAAACCCTACTCTACACAGCATAGATATCAGTGTGTGCGTCGGAGATAAACCGTACTGTACAAAGCTTAGATATCAGTATGTGCTTAGGAGATAAACCGTACTGTACAAAGCTTAGATATCAGTATGTGCGTCGGAGATAAACCTTACTCTACAAAGCTTAGATACCAGTGCGTGCGTCGGAGATAAACCGTACTGTACAAAGCTTAGATATCAGTGTATACAACGGAGATAAACCGTACTCTACAAAGCTTAGATAGCAGTATGTGCGTCGGAGATAAACCGTACTGTACAAAGCTTAGATATCAATATGTGCGTCGGAGATAAACCGTACTGTACAAAGCTTAGATAGCAGTATGTGCGTCGGAGATAAACCGTACTGTACAAAGCTTAGATGTCAGTGTGTGCGTCGGAGATAAACCGTACTGTACAAAGCTTAGATATCAGTGTGTGCGTCGGAGATAAACCGTACTGTACAAAGCTTAGATATCAGTGTGTGCGTCGGAGATAAACCGTACTGTACAAAGCTTAGATATCAGTGTGTGCGTCGGAGATAAACCGTACTGTACAAAGCTTAGATATCAGTGTGTGCGTCGGAGATAAACCGTACTGTACAAAGCTTAGATATCAGTATGTGCGTCGGAGATAAACCGTACTGTACAAAGCTTAGATATCACTGTGTGCGTCGGAGATAAACCGTACTGTACAAAGCTTAGATATCAGTGTGTGCGTCGGAGATAAACCGTACTGTACAAAGCTTAGATATCAGTGTGTGCGTCGGAGATAAACCGTACTGTACAAAGCTTAGATATCAGTGTGTGCGTCGGAGATAAACCGTACTGTACAAAGCTTAGATATCAGTGTGTGCGTCGGAGATAAACCGTACTGTACAAAGCTTAGATATCAGTGTGTGCGTCGGAGATAAACCGTACTGTACAAAGCTTAGATATCAGTGTGTGCGTCGGAGATAAACCGTACTGTACAAAGCTTAGATATCATGTGTGTGTGTCGGAGATAAACCGTACTGTACAAAGCTTAGATATCAGTATGTGTGTGTCGGAGATAAACCGTACTGTACAAAGCTTAGATATCAGTATGTGCGACGGAGATAAACCGTACTGTACAAAGCTTAGATATCAGTGTGTGCGTCGGAGATAAACCGTACTGTACACAGCTTAGATATCACTGTGTGCGTCGGAGATAAACCGTACTGTACAACGCTTAGATATCATTGTGTGCGTCGGAGATAAACCGTACTGTACAACGCTTAGATACCATTGTGTGCGTCGGAGATAAACCGTACTGTACAAAGCTTAGATATCAGTATGTGCGACGGAGATAAACCGTACTGTACAAAGCTTAGATATCAGTATGTGCGTCGGAGATAAACCGTACTGTACAACGCTTAGATAACAGTGTGTGCGTCGGAGATAAACCGTACTGTACAAAGCTTAGATATCAGTATGTGCGTCGGAGATAAACCGTACTGTACAAAGCTTAGATATCAGTGTGTGCGTCGGAGATAAACCGTACTGTACAAAGTTTATATATCATTGTATGCGTCGGAGATGAAACCGTACTGTACAAAGCTTATATATCATTGTGTGCGTCGGAGATAAACCGTACTGTACAAAGTTTATATATCATTGTATGCGTCGGAGATGAAACCGTACTGTACAAAGCTTATATATCATTGTGTGCGTCGGAGATAAACCGTACTGTACAAAGCTTAGATATCAGTGTGTGCCTCGGATATAAACCTTACTGTACAAAGCTTAGATATCAGTGTGTGCGTCGGAGATAAACCGTACTGTACAAAGCTTAGATATCAGTATGTGCGACGGAGATAAACCGTACTGTACAAAGCTTAGATATCAGTGTATAAAACGGTGATAAACCGTACTGTACAAAGCTTAGATATCAGTATGTGCGTCGGAGATAAACCGTACTGTACAAAGCTTAGATATCATTGTGTGCGTCGGAGATAAACCGTACTGTACAAAGCTTAGATATCATTGTGTGTGTCGGAGATAAATCGTACTGTTCAAAGCTTAGATATCAGTGTGTGCGTCGGAGATAAACCGTACTGTACACAGCTTAGATATCAGTGTGTGCATCGGAGATAAACCGTACTGTACAAAGCTTAGATATCAGTATGTGCGTCGGAGATAAACCGTACTGTACACAGCTTATATATCACTGTGTGCGTCGGAGATAAACCGTACTGTACAACGCTTAGATATCATTGTGTGCGTCGGAGATAAACCGTACTGTACAAAGCTTAGATATCAGTATGTGCTTCGGAGATAAACCGTACTGTACAAAGCTTAGATATCAGTATGTGCTTCGGAGATAAACCATACTGTACAAAGCTTAGATAGCAGTATGTGCGTCGGAGATAAACCGTACTGTACAAAGCTTAGATATCAGTGTGTGCGTCGGAGATAAACCGTACTGTACAAAGTTTATATATCATTGTATGCGTCGGAGATGAAACCGTACTGTACAAAGCTTATATATCATTGTGTGCGTCGGAGATAAACCGTACTGTACAAAGCTTAGATATCAGTGTGTGCGTCGGAGATAAACCGTACTGTACAAAGCTTAGATAGCAGTATGTGTGACGGAGATAAACCGTACTGTACAAAGCTTAGATATCAGTGTATGCAACGGAGATAAACCGTACTGTACAATGCTTAGATATCAGTATGTGCGTCGGAGATAAACCGTACTGTACAAAGCTTAGATATCATTGTGTGCGTCGGAGATAAACCGTACTGTACAAAGCTTAGATATCATTGTGTGTGTCGGAGATAAATCGTACTGTTCAAAGCTTAGATATCAGTGTGTGCGTCGGTGATAAACCGTACTCTACACAGCATAGATATCAGTGTGTGCGTCGGAGATAAACCGTACTGTACAAAGCTTAGATATCAGTATGTGCTTAGGAGATAAACCGTACTGTACAAAGCTTAGATATCAGTATGTGCGTCGGAGATAAACCTTACTCTACAAAGCTTAGATACCAGTGCGTGCGTCGGAGATAAACCGTACTGTACAAAGCTTAGATATCAGTGTATACAACGGAGATAAACCGTACTCTACAAAGCTTAGATATCAGTATGTGCGTCGGAGATAAACCGTACTGTACAAAGCTTAGATATCAGTATGTGCGTCGGAGATAAACCGTACTGTACAAAGCTTAGATAGCAGTATGTGCGTCGGAGATAAACCGTACAGTACAAAGCTTAGATATCAGTGTGTGCGTCGGAGATAAACAGTACTGTACAAAGTTTATATATCATTGTATGCGTAGGAGATGAAACCGTACTGTACAAAGCTTATATATCATTGGGTGCGTCGGAGATAAACCGTACTGTACAAAGCTTAGATATCAGTGTGTGCGTCGGAGATAAACCATACTGTACAAAGCTTAGATAGCAGTATGTGCGACGGAGATAAACCGTACTGTACAAAGCTTAGATATCAGTGTATGCAACGGAGATAAACCGTACTGTACAAAGCTTAGATATCAGTATGTGCGTCGGAGATAAACCGTACTGTACAAAGCTTAGATATCATTGTTTGTGTCGGAGATAAATCGTACTGTTCAAAGCTTAGATATCAGTGTGTGCGTCGGAGATAAACCGTACTGTACACAGCTTAGATATCAGTGTGTGCGTCGGAGATAAACCGTACTGTACAAAGCTTAGATATCAGTATGTGCTTCGGAGATAAACCGTACTGTACAAAGCTTAGATATCAGTATGTGCGTCGGAGATAAACCGTACTCAACAAAGCTTAGATAGCAGTATGTGCGTCGGAGATAAACCGTACTGTACAAAGCTTAGATATCAGTGTATGCAACGGAGATAAACCGTACTGTACAAAGCTTAGATATCAGTGTGTGCGTCGGAGATAAACCGTACTGTTTAATTATATCTTGATATAGTTTACACACATTGTGAATTCATTGAACTTTTTTCATTTCGTTTTTGTTAATAATCCTTATATGCTATAATAGTTAACAAATATTTATCACTAAGCTTAATTGTATATGTTGTGCAAAATATATGAAAAACAAACAATATTTGCACGAAATGTTATTATTGTCATATAATTATAAATAGTAATGTATTATATAAATACATTAATCTATTTAATATACGACATCATTGATTTACCATGTACTATATATATTTGTCTTATGCATATTGTCTGCTATCATGTTCGCGCCTAAAATATTAAATATATTATCGCACGGAAAAGCCGAATCTTTTGATGTATATCTTAATAATATTAGGTAACGTAACAGATGTTACGGCGTCTGTAAGTCTACATGACCATCGCTGGTCTGTATATAACAAACGAACTGTTCAACCAAATTAGATACACTAAGGTGACGTCCAAGGAACGGATTGTTGCGTGATCTCGAAAATAAGATACAGAATTAACTGTTTCGATGATAATTAGAATATAATAGACATTAAGAGAAAGATAAATTATGAAAGTTAATTGCGTATTTAAAAATAAATACGAGTTAGAAGATTATTTAGCCGAGATAAGGAACATATTTAGTTCCAATTAATATAATCTATTATTGTGAGACGAAGGTTATTGAAGCGGAAACATTGAAGAGATTGTATGAAGAGAGTAATAACGGATTAAAGGGATTAGAGCTGATCGGGACAATTAGCAATAAACGACTAAATTCTGACTTAAATAAATAAAATAAATTTGAATTAAGCAGAGATATATGCATGATATATAACGAAGAAATAAGAAATACGGAAGAAATATATTATATATAAGAAAGACAAAACCACTGTGTTGTGTTATTATTGTGAGACCGATGATACAAAATACCCATAGACAACTCCAGCCGATCTATGATAGGTTAGACCCTGGCAGGAGCTCAACTGAGACATTGAGAGCTCAATTTAAGTGTGGGTCACCACACCAACTGGGGGCTCGTCAGCCACACAACGTTTGGGGACCACACGTTCGCCACAATATCTGGTATGTGTCTACAATGCTAATTTAGTTTGACGTTATGGGGAGGGCTGTAAATTATGTTGTCATTACTTGTAGCCCAAACCATTTGCTTTTTATCAAGATTAAATCGTATACAGCAATAATAATGAATCCCAATTTAAGTTCTAATTGTTATCCATTGTTATTTCATTGTATGTATAATTGTAATGTAATGAACAAATGCAATACGCTATTATTAAACTATAAAGCGATGGTTCATTTGCTTCGACATATAAGCTAGCAAGTGTTCATGTTCTGAAAGCTCCGAGTGCAACTGTGCAAGTCGTAAGCATTGGTGATGTTTTGGGTCGAGTGTTTTAATATATGATTGGCTGGATCCATTATCGAGCTTGGATTGAATGAGCTAATATATGATTGGCTGGATCCATTATCGAGATTGGATTGAATGAGCTAATATATGATTGGCTGGATCCATTATCGAGCATGGATTGAATGAGCTATGCAGTATAAGGAGGACTTCGGCATCTTGCTTTCAAATATTGCAAATGAGGAATAAACGATAGTTTAGTATAGAAGATTACTCCAAGATATTTAAGTTCACTAACAGAGGAATGGGTGCTCAATCGAGTGGTACTATTAGTTGAGTCCAGAATCTCAATCCCGTGACCATTCTCCGGCTAACATGTTTTGACGATTGATTTGACTTCTGTGGAAATTTTAGGATCATACTGTAATGACAAAAGTGAATACATTTTTAACTTTCTATTATCAGTATTTAAGGCCGACGTGTAGACGTTTTTGAAACAAGTTGGAATGTTGCATTCAATAGCGACGATAGTGTGTTTTACGTTTATTTATCGTCGCTACCGGTTGCCCATATGAGCGACGCCTCCTGAAGATATTAAATCACCATCTATGGGATGTACAAACCTCATCCATTCATGTACATGTCATCCATATGATGTACAAACCTCATCCATTCGTGTACATGTCACCGTTAGGATGTACATACCTCACCCATTCATGTACATGTTATATATAGGATGTACAAACCTCACCCATTCATGTACAGGTCATATATAGGATGCACAAACCTCACCCATTCATGTACATGTCATCTATAGGATGCACAACCCTCACCCATTCATGTACATGTTATCTATAGGATGTACAGACCTCACCCATGCATGTACATGTCATCTATAGGATGCACACACCTCATCCATTCATGTACATGTCATATATAGGATGCATAAACCTCACCCATTCATGTACATGTCATATATAGGATGCACAAACCTCACCCATTCATGTACAGGTTATCTGTAGGATGCCCAAATCGCACCCATTCATGAACATGTCATCTATATGATGTTCAAACCTCATCCATTCATGTACATGTCATATATCGAATGTACAAACCTCACCCATTCATGTACATGTCATCTATAGGATGTACAAACCTCATCCATTCATGTACATGTCATATATCGAATGAACAAACCTCACCCATGCATGTAAATGTCATCTATGGGATGTACAAACCTCACCCATTCATGTACATGTTATCTGTATGATGTACAGACCTCACCCATTCATGTACATGTCATCTTTAGGATGTACAAACCTCACCCATTCATGTACATGTCATCTGTATGATGTACAGACCTCACCCATTCATGTACATGCCATATATAGGATGTACAAACCTCACCCATTCATGTACAGGTCATATATAGGATGCACAAACCTCACCCATTCATGTACATGTCATCTATAGGATGCACAACCCTCACCCATTCATGTACATGTTATCTATAGGATGTACAAACCTCACCCATTCATGTACATGTCATCTATAGTTTGCACAACCCTCACCCATTCATGTACATGTTATCTATATGATGTACAGACCTCACCCATTCATGTACATGTCATATATAGGATGCACAAACCTCACCCATTCATGTACAGGTTATCTATAAGATGCCCAAATCGCACCCATTCATGAACATGTCATCTATATGATGCACAAACCTCACCCATTCATGAACATGTCATCTATAGGATTATAAACCTGAGCCATTCCCGAACATGGCATATATAGGATGTACAAACCTCACCGATTCATGACCATGTCATATATAGGATGTCAAACCTCACCCATTCATGTACAAACCTCACCCATTCATGTACATGTCATATATAGCATGCATAAACCTCACGCATTCATGTACATGTCATATATAGGATGTACAAACCTCACACATTCATCACCTTGCCATCTATAGGATGTACAAACCTCACACATGCATGTACATTCCATCTATGGGATGTACAAACCTCACCCATTCATGTACATGTCATATATAGCATGCACACACCTCACCCATTCATGTACATGTCATATATAGGATGTACACACCTCATTCATGCATATACATGCCATCTATAGGATGTACAAACCTCATCCATGCATGTACATGTCATCTATAGGATGTACAAATCTCACATATTCATGTACAGGTCATCTATAGGATGTACAAACCTCACCCATTCATGAACATGTCATCTATAGAATGTACAAACCTCATTCATTCATGTACATGTCATCTATGGGATGTACAAACCTCACCCATTCATGTACATGTCATCTATAGGATGTACAAACCTCATCCATTCATGTACATGTCATCTATAGGATGTACAAACCTCATCTATTCATGTACATGTCATCTATAGGATGTACAAACCTCATCCATTCATGTACATGTCATCTATAGGATGTACAAATCTCACCTATTCATGTACAGGTCATCTATAGGATGTACAAACCTCACCCATTCATGTACATGTCATATATAGGATGTACAAACCTCACACATTCATGACCTTGCCATCTATAGGATGTACAAACCTCACACATGCATGTACATTCCATCTATGGGATGTACAAACCTCACCCATTCATGTACATGTCATATATAGCATGCACACACCTCACCCATTCATGTACATGTCATATATAGGATGTACAAACCTCATTCATGCATATACATGCCATCTATAGGATGTACAAACCTCATCCATGCATGTACAGGTCATCTATAGGATGTACAAACCTCAGCCATTCATGAACATGTCATCCATAGAATGTACAAACCTCACACATTAATGTACATGTCATCTTTAGGATGTACACACCTCACCCATTCATGTACATGTCATCTATAGGATGTACAAACCTCATCCATTCATATACATGTCATCTATAGGATGTACAAACCTCATCCATTCATGTACATGTCATCTATAGGATGTACAAACCTCATCCATTCATGTACATGTCATCTATAGGATGTACAAATCTCACCTATTCATGTACAGGTCATCTATAGGATGTACAAACCTCACCCATTCATGAACATGTCATCTATAGAATGTACAAACCTCACCCATTCATGTACATGTCATCTATGGGATGTACAAACCTCACCCATTCATGTACATGTTATCTATAGCATGCACAAACCTCACCCATTCATGTACAAACCTCACCCATTCATATACATGTCATATATAGCATGCACAAACCTCACCCATTCATGTACATGTCATATATAGGATGTACAAACCTCACACATTCATGACCTTGCCATCTATAGGATGTACAAACCTCACACATGCATGTACATTCCATCTATGGGATGTACAAACCTCACCCATTCATGTACATGTCATATATAGCATGCACACACCTCACCCATTCATGTACATGTCATATATAGGATGTACACACCTCATTCATGCATATACATGCCATCTATAGGATGTACAAACCTCATCCATGCATGTACAGGTCATCTATAGGATGTACAAACCTCATCCATTCATGTACATGTCATCTATAGGATGTACAAACCTCACCCATGCATGTACATGTCATCTATAGGATGTACAAATCTCATCCATTCATGTACATGTCATCTATAGGATGTACAAACCTCATCCATTCATGTACATGTCATCTATAGGATGTACACACCTCATCCATTCATGTACATGTCATCTACAGGATGTACAAACCTCATCCATTCATGTACATGTCATCGATAGGATGTACAAACCTCATCCATTCATGTACATGTCATATATAGGATGTACAAGCCTCACCCATTCATGTACATGTCATATATAGGATGCACAAGCCTCACCCATTCATGTACATGTCATCTATAGTATGTACACGCCTCACCCATTCACGTACTGGTCATCTATAGGATGTACAATGTACAAACCTCACCGTTTTTGCGCTTTCCCAGTGTAACCGTTCTCTTTATCATCGGGAGCTTAGTGCCATGCGCATAGCTTCTTACCCAAACAAGACCTGAAGTTGACCTCAAGCCCTATCCGTGTGGCACATACGTACACACACTCCAATACTGAGACTGAAGTGGTGATTACCAACCCCTAGGTTCGACTCTGGGTAGACCTGACACGCTTATAAGTTGGCCTAAATGAACCAATAAGCCAGTAAGCACATTTTCTACTTTCTTTAGTACACGTATAAGTAATCACTTTACTAATACACGAAGTTACTTCAAACAGACAATTCTATCGGTCAAGTACTAAAGCACTAAGCTCCCCACCCGTTGACACTGTTAATGGGTTATGACGGAAGTGCCGCCTGTACCCTAACCCTTCCTACAGTTTTGCAGTCTATCTAAAATATCGTATATTCAAGAAAGGTAACCGCGGTGGACACGACTAACTAATTCCAACCGATAACCTCCCTTGCACATACGAACGGAATATCATAGAATGATTCATTCTGCAACACTCTATTTAGCACGGGCCCAAATCATAGACAGAGAAGCAGACGAAGCAAGCCGAAAGTTCTCATTCGGCAATCACGGACAATATTAAAGCTCGACAACAACAAATAAGCTAATAGAAGCCGATTGGGGTTCAAATAAACCCAAAACGGGTTCACCCAGTATAATCACCCTTTAAAGCGACACTACATCAGTGAAAACACAAATTTCTACAGAATGTATTTTCCTATTATATGGCATAATTTTATTCCAAATATTTGTCTCATATACTGGGTATTTAAACTAAGTAGATTTATGTGAGCCTTTTGTTTTCCAATAAATCCCGTTATTTTTCACGGGTACACCGTCTCCATGGTCGCCTTCTAGGAGGTGATGATGGTAACAATATGACCAATTTCATATTCGGTTAATTAACAGTTATCCCCCCTTAGGAGAGCTGAGTATTGGAGTCGCTAAAAAGCGTGAATTTCATTCTCCAAAATGTGGCAATATTTGGTCATTTTCATTCTGGAACAGCTAGTGATAACATCGTTCTTCTTACAAATACTTCTCCCTCCCACCCGCCCAGATATCAGCTTCATTTACATAACTATACAATGAGGAATAGTATAACCTTTACTGCTGTTTGTGATATGTAATTTCACTCTTTATTTTCGGTCACATGCCTGGCACCATGAAAGATTTGAGACGCACTATACGGAGCAGACACTAAGGCAAAGAAAAGCCTAGAATACCATACAATACGGGTGTTTGCGAAAAAGCCTAGAATACAAAACAATATGGGTGTTTGCGGAAAAGCCAAGAATACCAAACTATATGGGTGTTTGCGGAAAAGCCTAGAAGCGGCTCGATCCTGATCAAAAACTTTGTATGAATCCTGGTGCCAAGCGAGTTTCAAGAAACATGTGTTGGTCAAAACGACACATTTATTCATAAACAGAACTATTAATATATGGTGACTTATTAAATGCAACAAGTCATCGCTTATCTGATAGCCTTGTCGCGGCTTTAAAGTAAAACTTTATGATGCAGTTAGCTTGGTTGTAGACGCGAGCTCGCCAGTGTATAATATACATTGTATATATCAAAGAAATGTACATGATTTGATTAATATAATTGCTAAGCTGGTCAAAGTACCTGTAGCATCAGCTCTCATATTCGAAGTAGTAATAATTTATAAACTACTAATAGTTAAATACTAAAAACAAGATAAATACTGTCAGAGATCTGCTGAGCATGTAACAAAAGTTATATGCGTGTAACGGGAATTACACACCATAAAGTGTCTAGCCATGGATGGTATAACACTGTGTTGCCTAGCATTGTCGCTCGGATGTTGTCCATGGTTTATATTGGTTTAAGGAGTGATGAAATTCCACTCTCTTAACTTAGAGGCGAAAGCATTGACAAAATGTCTGCTAACACCCCCGGGATAGGACTGCGCTTATATGCTTCAAGGTTTATGCTTCCTTTCGGCCAAAAACAAACACAAATGTTCTGTCGAGGGTTGCGAAAAGAAAAATTAAAAAAGGCAGATCCATGTATTTATCCCCCCTTTGCTAATCCTCTAACACGGGTCGCATTAAAACAATTGCTTGACCCCCTTGAAGCAATAGCCTCAGGTAGGTTCTTCCACTAGTAAGTATGTATAACCGGCCAGCGCAGTCTTACCCCCTGGGCCCCATTACTCGGTGAACGGATAAATTCCTTCACTAAGCCCACACCCACGCATGTATGCAATTTTGAATATAGTTATGCATATTAATATACCGAAATACATGTGTAACGAGAGCTATTTCAAAAATTGAAACATAATAAAAGCTATTTCAAAAAAAAAATTGAAATATAATAATAAAATCATCAAGATAGAAGTATGGTCGTACACTGGCGGTTTTGCGTACATAACAGCAGCATCCAGCGAGTGATAAGTATCATTTGGCAACTAAAACTGGTTAAAATATGTCTCCAGTTCTTTATCTAAAGATGAGGAATGGTTCGCATCCTCAGCCATTTTTCATCTGCAGTCTTCGCGTTGGAGAATTGAATGCGGGGATGCGAATTGTGTGTTGTCTTAATTTGTTCCTTTGCAGTTACCACTGGGGCAAATGAATACCAATTGTAAATGTATATTGGTTTCATGTATATATATATATATTTTTTTTTTTTCACTTGCCATATGCTACGAGTTATAAACAATTAAAGTCGCGGCCTTATCCCACTTACTATGTGTTATAGTTATATTTATAAGAGGTTCCTAAGTCAAAGCCAAGCATGGACGGAGTGTTTGTTCGCGAGCTCGTACACACATAAAGTTGGATCATTAAGTACTTCAATTTGCTACAGCCTTCTCGTGAATAAACTCTTCGGCTTGTTTACACAGTCGTTGCCCCTTGATAAAATAATAAACAAATGTCGTATATGCGGTTTGTTGACATAACAAAATAATGTAAACATACATGCGTAATACAATTAGTGTAACCTGAATAACACGAGTTTGGTACAGATTTACCGTTATATCTCACATTTGTGCCTATATATTTGTAGAATATTCTTAGTTAAATTGTCTCTAAACGACATTATCTCGCGTTTAGTATTGACTGCAATGACAAAACCTACGCCAATTTAGGAGCATGGATGAACGTTATATGAAATCATACTTTCAATCCACAAAATCACTGTTTATTGATTCAATGTCGGTGTTCGAATGTATATGGAAGAATTTGTAGTAGCAATGGATTTATACTTGAAAAAATGCATTTTATTTGCTTTTTGCGATGTAATGTCGCTTTAAGTATTCGCAGATAAGTCAGTTGACCGTACGTGTATTCTCATTGGTCCGTGTAGGCATCTAATCACAACATTGCCGATGATCTATTCGGAAAATTTCTTATCCCATTGTTGATGTCATGCAAGTTAGCGGAGTTGTCAGATAGCTCCTCCTCTGTCAAGGCTTCGGCCATTTGATTTGCTCCATTTCTTATACGGTATATATCGATACTGACTCATTTCTTGAGCTATGTTGCTTATGATCCGCTTCAATAGGAACTGTGCTTTCTCTATTCGCAATGTTTATGGTTGGCTTAGGGTCGTTTGTAACAATATTGTAGACATCAATACGCATTGCTTCAACTCTCGGTCGATAGCGTTTGAGTACAACAGCAACTATTTTCAAAGTTTCTAGTCTACATTCTTTGAACCACAGAACATAAAGGACAGGATCCAGTATACAGTTACATAGGGTCACAAATTGAACAGAGATTTCACCACTCAGGAATGAAATGATGCGAGCTTTCGTCACAATTAATATAACGAAATATGAAACAAAGGTGCAGGTGATTGAAATGATGAACACAAACGCCATAGAGGTCGAGCGGTAGCTTCGTATCTCCTTTACTGTATCTACTACAGACATGGTGCGACCACTGTTGGATATTGATTGTGCGACCTTGAATATCGTCCAATAACACTTACACGCTGTTATGTATGCTACAATAAGCAAAGTGGTGTAAAATACAACCGGTATATAGGAACATCCACCGCGTTGTGTGAATACATCAACATTTTGCCTCTGAATGTAGCATACACCAAATCGAGCAAAGAGCCACACACTTCCTTCAATGATCCAGATAGACACAACAGTTATTCGTATGTACCTTTCTGTTATATTATTTATGTAGAACATTGGCTTCACGATCAGCACATACCTCTCTATAGCCATGAGAACAATTGTGAGAAATTCTAACTGCATCCATATTTGCCTCGTGTATTTAATGTAGAAGTTAATGGATGGGTTGGTTGACACTGTTCTTATTGTCGATGTTACTATGTAAAGAATGTCAAATATAAGCACAGACGTTGATAAAAATGTGGACGCGTAAGGAATTTTTTTGGTTCGATTCATGACAGTTATTGCGCATACACTGAACAATATCGACACGCATCCTAAGAATATGAACAGAATGTCCACTTCTACAATGCGGACTTCAATGTTATCAGATATGGTATCGTTATGTTCAATGTTAACACTTCCAGTGTCTGCTAGTTTCATGTGTGTATGCATTATCACAATGTCATAATTTCAGAATATAATTGCACGATTCCAAATGGTAAATTAAATGCTACTCTGTGCTGAGTCTGTGTTCAGACCATTATATATGTGTACATCGTCACATGTACTTGCACCCGCTATTATTCCAAATGGTAAATTAAATGCTACTCTGTGTTGAGTCTGTGTTCAGACCATTCTATGTGTACATCGTCATCACATGTACATGCACCAGCTATTGTTCCAAATGGTAACTCAAATGCTAATCTGTGTTGAGTCTGTGTGCAGACCATTATATACGTGTACATCATCGTCACGTTGCACCAGCTATTTTTCCCAATGGTAAATCAAATGTTTGTCTGTCTTCGATGTGTACTATGTTGATCACACACACACGTTTGTCCTGAAAACAAAACAAGTATTAGTTTGGTAACACATTCAGTTTATATTTTGATGCCAGAACATATATTTCAAACAATGACAATGTTTTAAATGGTGTTGCTGGACATTGTCTTCTATTGTCACTTCTCTCTTCTTATCCGCCTCTATTCAGTTGTATAATATAAACGTTGATCTAAATTTATATACGCCCTATTTTCTATATTCTACTCTGCTTCTCAGTCCCGTATGTTTACATAAAGAGATATATCTCTATTATGTTAGAGCATTGTAGCTATGTTTCCAGACTATATATATGCTAACATAACCAGATATATCTCTATTATATTAGAGCATTGCAGCTATGTTTCCAGACAATATATATGCTAACATAACCAGATATATCTCTATTATATTAGAGCAGTGCAGCTATGTGTCCAGCGTATATTAATGTTCGCATAAACAGATATACCTATGTAATATTAGAGTACTTTAGCTATGTTTCCAGACTATATCGATGTTAAAAAACCCAGCAGATATATCTCTATTATATTAGAGCATTGTAGCCATGTGTCCAACGTATATTAATGTTTACATATACAGATATATCTATGTAATATTAGAGTACTTTAGCTATGTTTCCAGACCTCATCCATTCATGTGCCTGTCATCTATAGGATGTATAAACCTCACCCATTCATGTACATGTCATCAATAGGATGTACAAACCTCACCTATTCATGTACATGCCATCTATAGGACGTACAAACCTCACCCATTCATGTACATGTCATCTATAGGATGTACAAACCTCACCCATTCATGTACATGTCATATATAGGATGTACAAACCTCATCCATTCATGTACATGTCATCTATAGGATGTACAAACCTCATTCATTCATGTACATGCCATATATAGGATGTACAAACCTCACCCATTAATCTACATGCCATATATAGGATGTAGAAACATCACCCATTCATGTACATGTCATCTATTGGATGTACTAACCTCACCCATTCATGTACATGTCATCTATTGGATGTACAAACCTCACCCATTCATGTACATGTCATCAATAAGATGTACAAACCTCACCCATTCATGTACATGTCATCAATAGTATGTACAAACCTCACCCATTAATGTACATGCCATATATAGGATGTACAAACCTCACCCATTCATGTACATGTCATCTATTGGATGTACAAACCTCACCCATTCATGTACATGTCATCTATTGGATGTACAAACTTCACCCATTCATGTACATGTCATCAATAGGATGTACAAACCTCACCCATTCATGTACATGTCATCAATAGTATGTACAAACATCACCCATTCATGTACATGCCATCTATTGGATGTACAAACCTCACCCATCCATGTACATGTCATCAATAGGATGTACAAACCTCACCCATTCCTGTACATGTCATCTATTGGATGTACAAACCTCACCCATTCATGTACATGTCATCTATTGGATGTACAAACCTCACCCATTCATGTACATGTCATCTATAGGATGTACCTACCTCACCCATTCATGTACATGTCATCTATTGGATGTACAAACCTCACCCATTCATGTACATGCCATCTATAGTAAGTACAAACCTCACCCATTCATGTACATGTCATCTATAGGATGTACAAACCTCACCCATTCATGTACATGTCATATATCGTATGTACAAGCCTCACACATTCATGTACATGTCATCTATCGGATGTACAAACCTCACCCATTAATGTACATGCCATCTATAGGATGTACACTCTACACACCTCACCGGTGTTCCGCTTTCCCAGTGTAACCGTTCTCGTTATCATCGGGCGCTTAGTGTCATGCGCATAGCTTCTTACCCAATAAGACCTGAAGTTGACGTCAAGCCCTATCCATGTGACACATACGTACACACACCCCAATACTGAGACTGAAGTTGTGATTACCAACCCCTAGGTTCGACTCTGGGTAGACCTGACACGATTATAAGTTGGCCTAAATGAACCAATAAGCCAGTAAGCACATTTTCTACTTTCTTTAATACAGGTATAAGTAATCACTTTACTAATACACGAAGTTACTTCAAACAGACAATTATATCGGTCAAGTTCTAAAGCACTAAGCTCCCCACCCGTTGTCACTGTTAATGGGTTTTGACGGAAGTGCTGTCTGTACCCTAACCCTTCCTACAGTTTTGCAGTCTATCTAAAATATCGTATATTCAAGAAAGATAACCGGTGGACACGACTAACCAATTCCAACCGATAACCTCCCTTGCACATACGAATGGAATATCCTAGAATGGTTCCTTCATGGGCCCAAATCATAAAGACAGAGAAGCAGACGAAGCAAGCCGAAAGTTCTCATTCGGCAATCACGGACAATATTAAAGCTCGACCACAACAAATAGGCTAATAGAAGTCGATTGGGGTTCAAATTAACCCAAAACGGGTTTACCCAGTATAATCATCCTTTAAAGCGACACTACATCAGTGAAAACACAAATTTCTACAGAATGTATTTTCCTATTATATGGTATAATTTTAATCCAAATATTTGTCTCATATACTGAGTATTTAAACTAATAAACAAATGTCGTATATGCGGTTTGTTGACATAACAAAATAATGTAAACATACATGCGTAATACAACTAGTGTAGGCTGAATAACACGAGTTATGGTACAGATTTATCGTTGTATCTCACATTTGTGCCTATATATTTGTAGAATATTCTTAGTTAAATTGTCTCTAAACGACATTATCTCGCGTTTAGTATTGACTGCGATGACAAAACCAACATCTATTCAGGAGCATGGATGACCGTTATATGAAATCATACTTTCAATCCACAAAATCACGGCTTTTTGAGTCAATGTTGGTGTTCGAATGTATACGGAAGAATTTGTAGTAGCAATGGATTTATACTTGAAATAAATGCATTTTATTTGCTTTTTGCGATGTAAAGTCACTTTAAGTATTCGCGGACAAGTCAGTTGACCCTACGTGTATTCTCATTGGTCCGTGTAGGCATCTAATCACAACATTGCCGATGATCTATTCGGAACAGTTCTTATCCCATCGTGGATGTCATGCAAGTTAGCGGAGTTGTCAGATAGCTCCTCCTCTGTCAAGGCTTCGGCCATTTGATTTGCTCCGTTTCTTATACGGTATATATCGATACTGACTCATTTGTTGAGCTATGTTACTTGTGATCCGCTTTAGTAGGAACTGTGCTTTCTCTATTCGCAATGTTTATGGTTGGCTTAGGGTCGTTTGTAACAATATTGTAGACATCAATACGCATTGCTTCCACTCTCGGTCGATAGCGTTTGAATACAACAGCAAATATTTTCAAAGTTGCTAGTCTACATTCTTTGAACCACAGAACATAAAGGACAGGATCCAGTATACAGTTACATAGGGTCACAAATTGAACAGATAGTTCAGTACTCAGGTGTGAGATGATGCGAGCGTTCAACATAATTAATAGAACGATATATGAAACAAAAGTACATGTGATTGAAATGATGAACACAAACGCCATAGAGGTTGAGCGGTAGCTTCGTATCTCCTTTACTGTATCTACTACAGACATGGTGCGACCACTGTTAGATAATGCTTGCGCAACCTTGAATATCTTCCAATAACACACAAACGCGGTTGTGTATGCTACAATAAGTAAAGAGGCGATCAATATAGTTGGTGTAAAGGAGCATCCACCGCGTTGTGTGAATACATCAACATTTTGCTTCTGAATGTAACATACGCCAAATCGAACAAAGAGCCACAAACTTCCTTCTATTATCCAGATCGACACAACAGTTATTCGTATGTACCTTTCTGTTATATTATTCATGTAGAACCTTGTCTTCAAAATCAACACATATCTCTCTATAGCCATGAGAACAATGGTGAGAAACTCTAACTGCAGCCATATTCTTCCCGTGTATTTAATGTAGAAGTTAATGGATGGGTTGGTTGACACTGTTCTTATTGTCGATGTTACTATGTACAGAATGTCAAATATAAGCACAGACGTTGATAAAAATTTGGAAGCGTAATGAATTTTTTTTGTTCGATTCATGACAGTTATTGCGCATACACTGAACATTATCGACACGCATCCTAAGAATATGAACATAATTTCCACTTCTATAATGCGGACTTCAATATTATCAGATATGGTATCGTTATGTTCAATGTTAGCACTTCCATTGTCTGCTAGTTTCATGTGTGTATGCATTATCACAATGTCATAATTTCAGAATATAATTGCACGATTCCAAATGGTAAAATAAATGCTACTCTGTGTTGAGTCTGTGTTCAGACCATTCTATATGTGTCCATCATCGCCACACGTACTTGCACAGGCTATTGTTCCAAATGGTAAATTAAATGCTACTCTGTGTTGAGTCTGTGTGCAGACCATTCTATACGTGTACATCATCGTCACGTTGCACCTGCTATTTTTCCCAATGGTAAATCAAATGTTTGTCTGTCTTCGATGTCTACTATGTTGATCACACAGACACGTTTGTCCTGAAACACAACAAGTATTAGTTTGGTAACACATTCAGTTTATATTTTGATGGCAGAACATATATTTCAAATAATGACAATGTTTTAAATGGTGTTGCTGGACATTGTCTTCTATTGTCACTTCTCTCTTCTTATCAGCCTCTATTCAGTTGTATAATATAAACGTTGATCTACATTTATATACGCGCTATATTCTATATTCTACTCTGCTTCTCAGTCCCGTATGTTTACATAAAGAGATATATCTCTATTATATTAGAGCATTGCAGCTATGTTTCCAGACTATATATATGCTAACATAACCAGATATATCTCTATTATATTAGAGCAGTGCAGCTATGTGTCCAGCGTATATTAATGTTTGCATAAACAGATATACCTATGTAATATTAGAGTACTTTAGCTATGTTTCCAGACTATATCGATGTTAAAAAACCCAGCAGATATATCTCTATTATATTAGAGCATTGTAGCCATGTGTCCAACGTATATTAATGTTTACATATACAGATATATCTATGTAATATTAGAGTACTTTAGCTATGTTGCCAGACCTCATCCATTCATGTGCATGTCATATATAGGATGTATAAACCTCACCCATTCATGTACATGTCATCTATAGGATGTACACACCTCAACCATTCATGTACATGTCATCAATAGGATGTACAAACCTCACCCATTCATGTATATGTCATATACAGGATGTACAAACCTCACCCATTCATGTACATGTCATATATAGGATGTACAAACCTCAACCAGTCATGTACATGTCATCTATAGGACGTACAAACCTCACCCATTCATGTACATGTCATATATAGGATGTACAAGCCTCAACCATTCATGTACATGTCATCTATAGGATGTACAAACCTCACCCATTAATGTACATGTTATCTATAGGATGTACAAGCCTCATCCATTCATGTACGTGTCATATATAGGATGTACAAACCTCACCCATTCATGTACATGTCATCAATAGGATGTTCAAACCTCATACATTCATGTACATGTCATCTATTGGATGTACAAATCTCACCCATTCATGTACATGTCATCTATAGGATGTACAAACCTCATCCATTCATGAACATGCCATCAATAGGATGTACAAACCTCACCCATTCATGTACATGTCATCCATAGGATGTACAAGCCTCATCCATTCATGTACATGTCATCTATAGGATGTACAAGCCTCATCCATTCGTGTACATGCCATATATAGGATTTACATGCCTCATCCATTAATGTACATGTTTTCTATAGGACGTACAAACCTCACCCATTCATGTACATGTCATATATAGGATGTACAAACCTCATCCATTCATGTACATGTGATAAATAGGCTGTACAAACCTCACCCATTAATGTACATGTCCTATATAGGATGTACAAACCTCACCCGTTCATGTACATGTCATTTATAGGATGTACAGACCTCACCCATTCATGTACATGTCATCTATAGGATGTACAAACCTCACCCATTAATGTACATGTCATCTATAGGATGTACAAACCTCATCCATTCATGTACATGTCATCTATAGGATGTACAAGCCTCATCCATTCCTGTACATGTCATCTATAGGATGTACAAACCTCACCCATTCATGTACATGTCATATATAGGATGTACATACCTCATCCATTCATGTACATGTCATCTATAGGATGTACATACCTCATCCATTCATGTACATGTCATCTATAGGATGTACATACCTCATCCATTCATGTACATGTCATCTATAGGACGTACAAACCTCACCCATTCATGTACATGTCACATATAGGATGTACAAACCTCATCCATTCATGTACAGGTCATCTATAGGATGTACAATCCTCACCCATTCATGTACATGTCATATATAGGATGTACAAACCTCACCCATGCATGTACATGTCATATATAGGATGCAAAAACCTCACCCATTCATGTACATGCCATCAATTGTAAGTACAAACCTCATCCATTCATGTACATGTCATCTATAGGATGTACAGGCCTCAGCCATTAATGTACATGTCATCTATAGGATGTACAAACCTCATCCAATCATGTACATGTCATCTATAGGATGTACAAGCCTCATCCATTCATGTACATGTCATCTATAGGATGTACAAACCTCACCCATTCATGTACATGTCATATATATGATGTACATACCTCACCCATTCATGTACATGTCATCTATAGGATGTACAAACCTCACCCATTCATGTACATGCCATATATAGGATGTACAAACCTCACCCATTCATGTACATGTCATCTATAGGATGTACAAGCCTCATCCATTCCTGTACATCTGTACATGTCATCTATAGGATGTACAAATCTCACCCATTCATGTACATGTCATATATAGGATGTACATACCTCATCCATTCATGTTACATGTCATCTATAGGATGTACAAGCCTCATCCATTCATGTACATGTCATCTATAGGATGTACATACCTCATCCATTCATGTACATGTCATCTATAGGACGTACAAACCTCACCCATTCATGTACATGTCACATATAGGATGTACAAATCTCATCCATTCATGTACAGGTCATCTATAGGATGTACAATCCTCACCCATTCATGTACATGTCATATATAGGACGTACAAACCTCATCCATTCAAGTACATGTCACATATAGGATGTACAAACCTCATCCATTCATGTACATGTCATCTATAGGATGTACAATCCTCACCCATTCATGTACATGTCATCTATAGGATATCCAAACCTCATCCATTCGTGTACATGTCATCTATAGGATGTACAAACCTCGCCCATTTATGTACAAGTCATATATAGGATGCAAAAACCTCACCCATTCATGTACATGCCATCAATTGTAAGTACAAACCTCATCCATTCATGTACATGTCATCTATAGGATGTACAGGCCTCAGCCATTAATGTACATGTCATCTATAGGATGTACAAACCTCATCCAATCATGTACATGTCATCTATAGGATGTACAAGCCTCATCCATTCATGTACATGTCATCTATATGATGTACAAACCTCACCCATTCATGTACATGTCATATATAGGATGTACATACCTCACCCATTCATGTACATGTCATCTATAGGATGTACAAACCTCACCCATTCATGTACATGCAATATATAGGATGTACAAACCTCACCCATTCATGTACATGTCATCTATTGGATGTACAGACCTCACCCATTCATGTACATGTAATCTATAGGATGTACAAACCTCACCCATTAATGTACATGTCATCTATAGGATGTACAAGTCTCATCCATTCCTGTACATGTCATCTATAGGATGTACAAACCTCACCCATTCATGTACATGTCATCTATAGGATGTACAAGCCTCATCCATTCCTGTACATGTCATCTATAGGATGTACAAATCTCACCCATTCATGTACATGTCATATATAGGATGTACATACCTCATCCATTCATGTTACATGTCATCTATAGGATGTACAAGCCTCATCCATTCATGTACATGTCATCTATAGGATGTACAAGCCTCATCCATTCATGTACATGTTATATATTGGATGTACAAGCCTCATCCATTCATGTACATGTTATCTATAGGATGTACAAACCTCATCCATTCATGTACGTGTCATATATAGGATGTACAAACCTCATCCATTCATGTACATGTCATCTATAGGATGAACAAGCCTCATCCATTCATGTACATGTTATATATTGGATGTACAAGCCTCATCCATTCATGTACATGTTATCTATAGGATGTACAAACCTCATCCATTCATGTACGTGTCATATATAGGATGTACAAACCTCATCCATTCATGTACATGTCTTCTATAAGATGTACAAACCTCACCCATTCATGTACATGTCATCTATAAGATGTACAAGCCTCATCCATTCATGTACATGTCATCTATAGGATGTACAAACCTCACCCATTCATGTACATGTCATCTATAGGATGTTCGAACCTCATCCATTCATGTACATGTCATCTATAGGATGTACAAGCCTCATCCATTCCTGTACATGTCATCTATAGGATGTACAAACCTCACCCATTCATGTACATGTCATATATAGGATGTACAAACCTCATCCATTCCTGTTCATGTCATCTATAGGATGTACAAACCTCATCCATTCATGTACATGTCATCTATAGGAGGTACATACCTCATCCATGCATGTACATGTCATCTGTAGGATGTACAAACCTCATCCATTCATGTACATGTCATCTATAGGATGTACAAGCCTCATCCATTCATGTACATGTCATCTATAGGATGTACAAACCTCATCCATTCATGTACATGTCATCTATAGGATGTACAAACCTCATCCATTCATGTACATGTTATCAATAGGATGCACAAGCCTCATCCATTCGTGACCATGCCATCAATAGGATGTACAAACCTCACCCATTCATGTACATGTCATCTATAGGATCTACAAGCCTCATCCATTCATGTACATGTCATCTATTGGATGTACAAGCCTCACCCATTCGTGTACATGCCACATATAGGATGTACAAGCCTCATCCATTCATGTACATGTCATCTATAGGATGTACAAACCTCAGCCATTCATGTACATGTCATCTATAGGATGTACAAGCCTCATCCATTCATGTACATGTCATCTATAGGATGTACAAACCTCACCCATTCATGTACATGTCATCTATAGGATGTACAAGCCTCACCCATTCATGTACATGTCATCTATAGGATGTACAAACCTCACCCATTCATGTACATGTCATATATAGGATGTACAAACCTCACCCATTCATGTACATGTCATCTATAGGATGTACAAGCCTCACCCATTCGTGTACATGCCATATATAGGATGTACAAGCCTCATCCATTCATGTACATGTCATCTATAGGATGTACAAACCTCACCCATTCATGTACATGTCATCTATAGGATGTACAAGCCTCACCCATTCATGTACATGTCATCTATAGGATGTACAAACCTCACCCATTCATGTACATGTCATATATAGGATATCCAAACCTCATCCATTCGTGTACATGTCATCTATAGGATGTACAAACCTCGCCCATTTATGTACAAGTCATATATAGGATGTACAAACCTCATCCATTCATGTACATGTCATCTATAGGATGTACAGGCCTCAGCCATTAATGTACATGTCATATATAGGATGTACAAACCTCATCCAATCATGTACATGTCATCTATAGGATGTACAAGCCTCATCCATTCATGTACATGTCATATATAGGATGTACAAACCTCACCCATTCATGTACATGTCATATATAGGATGTACATACCTCACCCATTCATGTACATGTCATCTATAGGATGTACAAACCTCACCCATTCATGTACATGCCATATATAGGATGTACAAACCTCACCCATTCATGTACATGTCATCTATTGGATGTACAGACCTCACACATTCATGTACATGTAATCTATAGGATGTACAAACCTCACCCATTAATGTACATGTCATCTATAGGATGTACAAGTCTCATCCATTCCTGTACATGTCATCTATAGGATGTACAAACCTCACCCATTCATGTACATGTCATCTATAGGATGTACAAGCCTCATCCATTCCTGTACATGTCATATATAGGATGTACAAATCTCACCCATTCATGTACATGTCATATATAGGATGTACATACCTCATCCATTCATGTTACATGTCATCTATAGGATGTACAAGCCTCATCCATTCATGTACATGTCATCTATAGGATGTACAAGCCTCATCCATTCATGTACATGTCATCTATAGGATGTACAAACCTCATCCATTCATGTACATGTCATCTATAGGATGAACAAGCCTCATCCATTCATGTACATGTTATATATTGGATGTACAAGCCTCATCCATTCATGTACATGTTATCTATAGGATGTACAAACCTCATCCATTCATGTACATGTCATATATAGGATGTACAAACCTCATCCATTCATGTACATGTCATCTATAGGATGTACAAGCCTCACCCATTCATGTACATGTCATATATAGGATGTACAAGCCTCATCCATTCATGTACATGTCATCTATAGGATGTACAAACCTCACCCATTCATGTACATGTCATATATAGGATGTACAAACCTCACCCATTCATGTACATGTCATCTATAGGATGTACAAACCTCACCCATTCATGTACATGTCATCTATAGGATGTACAAACCTCACCCATTCATGTACATGTCATCTATAGGATGTACAAGCCTCATCCATTCATGTACATGTCATCTATAGGATGTACAAACCTCACCCATTCATGTACATGTCATATATAGGATGTACAAACCTCATCCATTCATGTACATGTCATCTATAGGATGTACAAACCTCATCCATTCATGTACATGTCATCTATATGATGTACATACCTCATCCATGCATGTACATGTCATCTGTAGGATGTACAAACCTCATCCATTCATGTACATGTCATCTATAGGATGTACAAGCCTCATCCATTCATGTACATGTCATCTATAGGATGTACAAGCCTCATCCATTCATGTACATGTCATCTATAGGATGTACAAACCTCACCCATTCATGTACATGTCATCTATAGGATGTACATACCTCATCCATTCATGTACATGTTATCAATAGGATGCACAAGCCTCATCCATTCGTGACCATGCCATCAATAGGATGTACAAACCTCACCCATTCATGTACATGTCATCTATATGATCTACAAGCCTCATCCATTCATGTACATGTCATCTATTGGATGTACAAGCCTCACCCATTCGTGTACATGCCACATATAGGATGTACAAGCCTCATCCATTCATGTACATGTCATCTATAGGATGTACAAACCTCACCCATTCATGTACATGTCATCTATAGGATGTACAAGCCTCACCCATTCATGTACATGTCATCTATAGGATGTACAAACCTCACCCATTCATGTACATGTCATATATAAGATGTACAAACCTCACCCATTCATGTACATGTCATCTATAGGATGTAAAAGCCTCACTCATTAATGTACATGTCATCTATAGGATGTACAAGCCTCACCCATTCATGTACATGTCATATATAGGATGTACAAACCTCACCCATTCATGTACATGTCATCTATAGGATGTTCAAGCCTCACCCATTCGTGTACATGCATATATAGGATGTACAAGCCTCACCCATTCATGTACATGTCATATATAGGATGCACAAACCTCACCCATTCATGTACATGTCATCTATAGGATGTACAAGCCTCACCCATTCATGTACATGTCATCTATAGGATGTACAAGCCTCACCCATTCATGTACATGTCATATATAGGATGTACAAACCTCACCCATTCATGTACATGTCATCTATAGAATGTACAATGTACAAACCTCAACGTTTTTCCGCTTTCCCAGTGTAACCGTTCTCTTTATCATCGGGCGCTTAGTGCCATGTGCATAGCTTCTTACCCAAACAAGACCTGAAGTTGACCTCAAGCCCTATCCGTGTGACACATACGTACGCACACCCCAATACTCAGACTGAAGTGGTGATTACCAACCCCTAGGTTCGACTCTGGGTAGACCTGACACGCTTATAAGTTGGCCTAAATGAACCAATAAGCCAGTAAGCACATTTTCTACTTTCTTTAATACACGTATAAGTAATGACTTTACTAATACACGAAGTTACTTCACACAGACAATTCTATCGGTCAAGTACTAAAGCACTAAGCTCCCCACCCGTTGACACTGTTAATGAGTTTTGACGGAAGTGCCGTCTGTACACTAACCCGTCCTACAGTTTTGCAGTCTATCTAAAATATCGTATATTCAAGAAAGGTAACCGGTGGACACGACTAACCAATTCCAACCGATAACCTCTCTTGCACATACGAACGGAATATCCTAGAATGATTCCTTCATGGGCCCAAATCATAAAGACAGAGAAGCAGAGGAAGCAAGCCGAAAGTTCTCATTCGGCAATCACGGACAATATTAAAGCTCGACAACAACAAATAAGCTAATAGAAGTCGATTGGGGTTCAAATAAACCCAAAACGGGTTCACCCAGTATAATCATCCTTTAAAGCGACACTACATCAGTGAAAACAAAAATTTCTACAGAATGTATTTTCCTATTATATGGTATAATTTTATTCCAAATATTTGTCTCATATACTGAGTACTTAAACTAATAAACAAATGTCGTATATGCGGTTTGTTGACATAACAAAATAATGTAAACATCCATGTGTAATACAATTAGTGTAAAGATCCATGGGTAATACAATTAGTGTAACCTGAATAACACGAGTTTGGTACAGATTTACCGTTGTATCTCACATTTGTGCCTATATATTTGTAGAATATTCTTAGTTAAATTGTCTCTAAACGACATTATCTCGCGTTTAGTATTGACTGCAATGACAAAACCTACGTCAATTTAGGAGCATGGATGACCGTTATATGAAATCATACTTTCAATCCACAAAATCACGGCTTTTTGAGTCAATGTTGGTGTTCGAATGTATACCGAAGAATTTGTAGTAGCAATGGATTTATACTTGAAAAAATGCATTTTATTTGCTTTTTGCGATGTAATGTCACTTTAAGTATTCGCGGATAAGTCAGTTGACCCTACGTGTATTCTCATTGGTCCGTGTAGGCATCTAATCACAACATTGCCGATGATCTATTCGGAACAGTTCTTATCCCATCGTTGATGTCATGCAAGTTAGCGGAGTTGTCAGATATCTCCTCCTCTGTCTATGATTCGGCCATTTGATTTGCTCCGTTTCTTATACGGTATATATCGATACTGACTCATTTGTTGAGCTATGTTGCTTGTGATCCGCTTCAATAGGAACTGTGCTTTCTCTATTCGCAATATTTATGATTGGCTTAGGGTCGTTTGTAACAATATTGTAGACATCAATACGCATTGCTTCAACTCTCGGTCGATAGCGTTTAAATACAACAGCAACTATTTTCAAAGTTTCTAGTCTACATTCTTTGAACCACAGAACATAAAGGACAGGATCCAGTATACAGTTACATAGGGTCACAAATTGAACAGATAGTTCAGTACTCAGGTGTGAGATGATGCGAGCGTTCAACACAATTAATAGAACGATATATGAAACAAAAGTACATGTGATTGAAATGATGAACACAAACGCCATAGAGGTTGAGCGGTAGCTTCGTATCTCCTTTACTGTATCTACTACAGAAATGGTGCGACCACTGTTAGATAATGCTTGCGCAACCTTGAATATCTTCCAATAACACACACACGCGGCTGTGTATGCTACAAAAAGTAAAGAGGCGATCAATACAGTTGGTGTAAAGGAGCATCCACCGCGTTGTGTGAATACATCAACATTTTGCTTCTGAATGTAACATACACCAAATCGAACAAAGAGCCACAAACTTCCTTCTATTATCCAGATCGACACAACAGTTATTCGTATGTACCTTTCTGTTATATTAATCATGTAGAACCTTGGCTTCAAAAGCAACACATACCTCTCTATAGCCATGAGAACAATGGTGAGAAACTCTAACTGCAGCCATATTCTTCCCGTGTATTTAATGTAGAAGTTAATGGATGGGTTAGTTGACACTGTTCTTATTGTCGATGTTACTATGTACAGAATGTCAAATATAAGCACAGACGTTGATAAAAATTTGGAAGCGTAAGGAATTTTTTTTGTTCGATTCATGACAGTTATTGCGCATACACTGAACATTATCGACACGCATCCTAAGAATATGAACAGAATGTCCACTTCTACAATGCGGACTTCAATGTTATCAGATATGGTATCGTTATGTTCAATGTTAGCACTTCCATTGTCTGATAGTTTCATGTGTGTATGCATTATCACAATGTCATAATTTCAGAATATAATTGCACGATTCCAAATGGTAAATTAAATGCTACTCTGTGCTGAGTCTGTGTTCAGACCATTATATATGTGTACATCGCACAGTACTTGCACCGCTATTTTCCAAATGGTAAATTAAATGCTACTCTGTGTTGAGTCACACGTACATGCACCAGCTATTGTTCCAAATGGTAATAAATGCTACTCTGTGTTGAGTCTGTATTCAGACCATTATATATGTGTACATCGGCACACGTACTTGCACCAGCTATTGTTCCAAATGGTAAATTAAATGCTACTCTGTGTTGAGTCTGTATTCAGACCATTATATATGTGTACATCGTCACACATACTTGCACCAGCTATTGTTCCAAATGGTAAATTAAATGCTACTCTGTGTTGAGTCTGTGTTCAGACCATTATATATGTGTACATCGGCACACGTACTTGCACCAGCTATTGTTCCAAATGGTAAATTAAATGCTACTCTGTGTTGAGTCTGTATTCAGACCATTATATATGTGTACATCGTCACACATACTTGCACCAGCTATTGTTCCAAATGGTAAATTAAATGCTACTCTGTGTTGAGTCTGTGTTCAGACCATTCTATATGTGTACATCGCCACACGTACTTGCACCCGCTATTGTTCCAAATGGTAAATTAAATGCTACTCTGTGTTGAGTCTGTGTTCAGACCATTCTATATGTGTACATCGTCACACGTACTTGCACCAGCTATTGTTCCTAATGGTAAATTAAATGCTACTCTGTGTTGAGTCTGTATTCAGACCATTATATATGTGTACATCGGCACACGTACTTGCACCAGTTATTATTCCTAATGGTAAATCAAATGTGTGTCTGTCTTCGATGTCTACTCTATTGATCACACAGACACGATTGTCCTGAAAACAAAACGTTTTATTTTGTAACATATTCAGTTTATATTTTGATGGCAGAAGATATATTTCAAATAATGACAATGTTTTAAATGGTGTTGCTGGACATTGTCTTCTATTGTCACTTCTCTCTTCTTATCCGCCTCTATTCAGCTGTATAATATAAACGTTGATCTAAATTTATATACGCGCTATTTTCTATATTCTACTCTGCTTCTCATTCCCGTATGTTTACATAAACAGATATATCTCTATTTTGTTATAGCACTATAGCTATGTAGCTATGTTTCCAGACAATATATATGCTAACATAACCAGATATATCTCTATTATGTTAGAGCATTGAAGCTATGTGTCCAACGTATATTAATGTTTACATAAACAGATATATCTATCTATGTACTGTTAGAGTACTTTAGCTATGTTTCCAGGCTATATCGATGTTAAATAAAACATAAACAGATATATGTCTATTATATTAGAGCATTGTAGCTATGTTTGCAGCGTGTATTAATGTTTGCATAAACATATATACCTGTATAATGTTATAGCACTATAGCTATGTAGCTATGCGTCCAGCGTGTATTAATGTTTGCATAAACAGATATACCTGTATAATGTTATAGCACTATAGCTATGTAGCTATGCGTCCAGCGTGTATTAATGTTTGCATAAACAGATATACCTCTATAATGTTATAGCACTATAGCTATGTAGCTATGTTTCCAGCGTGTATTAATGTTTGCATAAACAGATATACCTGTATAATGTTATAGCACTATAGCTATGTAGCTATGTTTAAAGGCTATGCATTGCTTGGATAACAATGTTGCATAGATGTTTGGAGGATAGTGCAATGATACAGACAGAGACCCATTCCAGAGTCTCCTCTGGTTCTTTTACGTACACGGTGTAAAGCACCGACGTGATACATCGGTTTAAAGTCACATCTGAAAGACTGTTCATTTTATTAGGGTCAGACGGGGATCGAACCTGCGATCCGTGGATTGCCAGTCCAACGTGTTAACCATTGGACTACAGATCCGTCAGACGGGGATCGAACCTGCGATCCGTTGGTTACCAATCCAACATGTTAACCACTGGACTACAGATCCATCAGACGGGGGATCGAACCTGCGATCCGTGGATTACCAGTCCAACGTGTTAACCACTGGACTGCAGATCCGTCAGACGGGAGATCGAACCTGCGATCCGTGGATTACCAGTCCAACGTGTTAACCACTGGACAATAGATCCGCCAGACGGGGGATCGAACCTGCGATCCTTGGATTACCAATCCAACATGTTAACAACTGGACTATAGATCCATCAGACCGACGATCGAACCTGCGATACTTGGATTGCCAGTCCAACGTGTTAACCACTGGACTATAGATCCGCCAGACGGGGGGTTGAACCTGCGATCCTTGGATTGCCAACCCAACGTGTTACCACTGGACTACACATCCGTATGCCAATTATCCAACAGCGCTTGTGACGTTGTTCATTTTATAGTATATATAATAATCGCGTACCGAGAACTTATCCTGATGTTTGAACAACATATGTAGAGAATTGTTTACGAGTTTTTCATAAATTTATACCTTTATTAAATGAGTTCGAAGAAATAACTATCAAGCGATGTGCTTTTATTATAAGTTTATTTAATGTCGCTATCGGTTACCCATATGAGCGATGTGACACCTAACAACGCCCTTCCTGTGTACGCTATATCGGTTAACCAACACTTGGTACACAAGCCTCGTTGCCATTTACGGTGCTCATGCTACAAGTAAGTCGTAAGAATTGAAAATCGGTAATAAAATAGTTCCTCCATTTTAGTTTAAACATTTCATTTCTCAGTTCATTACAAATGACCACAATACTACCGAAAGGATAACAATGAGTCAAGGTCTCCATATTCCAGTGTTTTAAAATGCACGTGTTTGTTCTAAACCATGACCGAATATTAATCCAAGCGGTCACGTGATTAAACAGTATCCTAGCGATACTGGAGCTTAAACACTATTTGATCGTATTACTAGAAACAGCTACCATACAGTGACAGTCATTTAACCATTAACTATATGTAGTGAGGTCAAAATACAGTTTAACCCCCAAACAATTGCTACAAAGGGTTTCTCATCTGATTCTGGTAGGATGTAGTGTACGTTTTAACATACTAAAAGTTTACCAAAGTAGGGCCCCCGGAAAAGTGTTTTTTTCAAGATGGCGTCCAAGATGGCCGCCGAAACCTCTTAATGATCATAACTATGTAACTATCAACTCAAATTTGATGATCTTGGTGTCTATCCCTAGGTTTCTGGGGACAAAGAACACATTAAGATCATAAAAAATGATGTTGGCCTATATATGGCGTCAAAAATGGCAGCCAACACCTCCAAATGACCGCAAGTCCATAACTATTGACTCAAATTTGATGATCTTGATGTCTATCCCCAGGTTTTTGGGTGCAAGGAACACACTAAGACAACTTTGGATATCACTGAGCTGTTGCAACATTATGAAATTGAACTAATGACCTAACGCACAAACACCTTTGTCCATAGAATAAGTTTCAGAGCGTTCAGTTTTGAGTGTCATCCTCCTCCTCAGTATCGACTTCTTGAGTGTTGTTTGGATTGTCACAGTTTTCAGTTTGGCAAGGGCCACATGCAGCAGTGCAGGGGAGTCCATAGCGTCTGCAGCTGCATCGACAGGATTTTCATCCCCCCTAACAGTTGCAATGGATATTTTCAAGAGTTCGTCAGGCGCAGCATTGTTTTGGGTCATATTTGGAATTAACTGATCATTTTCCTGTTTCCATCCCCATTCAGTTGGGTTCATTTCATTTGCCATCCCCATCCATACCATAATTTGAAAGTACACACGTTGGCTATGGAATCTTGTTGCAGGTGATGTTGGGGAAGCCGTTCAGAAGTGACAAATGCTTCAGCAGTTACCACTTTCTTGATGAAAATGATATGGCGCAGTGATGATAGCCTATCATTAGACTTGCCACCAAATAGATCAACAATCAGGTCTTTGCCAAGATCTGATATGTCCTCTTGAGATTTGTTTTGAAGGATCAATGCACTAGCACAGGACTTCATGACAGGATCAGATTTCACTAATTTCCGGAAGACTGACTGACATTTATCTGACGCCGTAAATCCTTGAAGTTGAATCACAGCCTGAGTAGGCATGTACAAAGAGCAACTCATTGCACACATCATCTCCTAATGTTTCTTTCAACAGGTTAATGTTATACACTCTGTGTTCTTTTGACTGCTTGTTTGCATCAGAACGGAAGTAGATGATCTCATTGTCTGTTCTGGAGTAATGAAGGAGCAAGATCAGCAAATCTGTATCCTCACCGACCAACGTTGTGGTACAATGACGGGATCGTTCAACAGTTGCCTTAACGATATCGACGTCTGCATCCCCTGGTGACTGAATGACATGGCATCCCCTGTTAGTTAGTGCTGTGCTGATGAGAGCACTCATGTCTGCCTTGTTTTTTTCACGAGACAAAAAGTCCTCCTTCTTGCCTGAAAACTCTGTTTCTGCAGTGAAACTAACAATAGGGTGCAGATTTTTCCTCGTATCTGGTGTGTGTTGTCTTTTATGGAGGGACCTTCACCATAGCCATCGAACACCACTGTCGCTTGTCCGTAATGTCTCACAGTGAAGTCTGCATAAGACTCAGCTATTGCATTATATGAGTCGCCTTTCTTCCACGGTAAACGATGGAGCAAAGAGCCACCATCAAGCACGTAACAATCTGTTTTGGGAATAGAGTTCATCACAGCCTCACTTGAAAAGTCTGCAGCATGGTCTCGAATTGCCTGAGCAAGCTGAGGTTTGTCTGCTTTTCGAAGAATGTTCCTGGTCTCAAAGAGGGCTGGAGGGTAGGGGCTTAGTTCATATGTCAACATCTCTTCAAGGGAAAGATCTCCTGACCTTGACACCACAAGGAAACGCTGGAACAGAAGGGCAGGATCAATGGTACGATCAGGAGCAATCTTCACAGCAGAGATATTCCCAAGGGTTTTGGCTCTCTCTTTCCGCTTCAATTTGTAAGTAAATGCCGACTTTCCGATTATATCTTCAATGATCTTGTTCCCAACTGATTCAAAGTCATGTACATTAACATCTGGCCCAGCCACTATCCTGTTGACAATGTTTCTCAGAGTAGGATCAGATGTGAATGGTGAGCAGGCTGCAAGCTTTATCCGAATTGTCTCGAGATCAGATGCATCTCTTTTGATGCGCGCCTCAGTTGAGTGTGTGTGTTGCAGAGTTGTAGTATAGGTTTGGTTTGTGAAATCCTGCATCGCAATGTTGTACTCGGATGTTACAGGTGCAGATAAAGTCCAGAGGTTTCGCATGTCCTCGGTCATCCTACTGCCGCGAGTTAGACCACCAGTGCTCTTTACAGACCTCATCAACGTGTGTTCAATGACAAGATCACTACTAAGCCCTGCCCAGCACTGATTGCTCCTACGAACAACGTGAAAACCACCAAGGAACTTTCGATAAACATCTGGGTGCTTTTCTTCCAGGTTGCTCATTTGCTGCAGGTAGTAGTGAGCAGATCGCAGGTAATTGAAGAGCCCAGTTACAGCAAAGACAGTTAGGCAATTGGACACTGCCTGCAAATGCATCAACCAAGACCCAGTACGATCCGCCTTGATCAACATTCTTGCCATGCCAACCATACGCTGATAATTCAGCCACAACTGACTGGTCTTTGAGGTCTGAGCAAGTTCAGATTTCTTCTTCTCCGTTGGATCAACACCTCATAACAAGCAGCATCTCCTAGCATCGTCTCTCCGCTAAGAAGGGAGGAGTACAATTCCTCGGCTTGATCAAGCAGTGTCTGAATCTCGGGATCGTCTTTGGCCATTTCCGTTATAAGCTGACTATGTAGGCACTTGTCAACAAGAAGATGGCCCCGCAAAGCCCTCTGGACAGCTTTTCCTGTCATCATGTGCACAACTGCATTTTCTCCATAGACAGTCTCAAGTATGTTTTTGAGACCGGTCCCTTCCATGAGAGTTCCTATGGCCCCCCCAACAAGTTCATAGTGTATGGAAACACCCCAACATCAGAACAATGCCGTTCAGGTGACTACTTTGTGGCGCATCAATGATGATTTCGGCAGCCTTCCAATACAAGGGCTGGTCAAAAGTTACAATGGTGGGAAGGTTGTGCTTCATGGCAAGGTTGCAAACAAAGTCTAATGTAGACAAAATGCACGATTTGTCTCCAGAGTACATATTGATCATAGGCAAGGATTTGACTGACGGCTGCGCATGGTGCTGGCTCCCCTGATGCAAGATATGCATCATCCCCTGCCAATTCGGTGTTGCCTCTTTGAAGCCGAGGGAGACTTCCCACAGAATATCGATCCTCTTGTCACAGTCAAGAAATATCGACAGGTCCTCGCAGACTACCTCATGACAAGCATGCCTTGCAAACCTGTACTCCAAGATAGGAATTTTTGTCTTGTTTTCAATTTTCAATTCTGAGATCTGTCTTCGCGGAATGAGATGGTTCGTCCGTTTTCCAGGGGTGACAGAGGCAATGACACCCATTCCATGAAATGTCCCTTTGCCGTCAATAGTGATAATGTTGTGATCAACATTATCAGCGGCAAAGAGGACAGATATATCCAGGAACTCTACATCACCACCTAGGACATCAGGTTCCAAATCCGCTGCATTTTTTTCAAATCTGATCACTTCTGTGTATGAGCAACAGAATCCCATTTCATGAAGAGTATCCACAATGAACTTCGAACGATACAGATGATGAATTTGCACAGCAAGTCCCATTTGTAGCGGTGCAATGACAGATCGTGGGTGAACTGCCTGAATTATGGCATGACCAACTGCAGCAAGCAACCTTGCGTCTTGTGTCTTTCCCAACAAACAATGTTTCCAGTGCTGTCCGCAGACTAGTCGGAATGAACGATAGGGCTGAGTCAATAGTTATGGACTTGCGGTCATTTGGAGGTGTTGGCGGCCATTTTTGACGCCATGTTGGATTTGTGTGCTATATATATATAGGCCAACATCATTTTTTATGATCTTAATTTGTTCTTTGCCCCAAAAACCTAGGGGTAGACACCAAGATCATCAAATTTGAGTTGATCGTTACATAGTTATGATCATTAAGAGGTTTCGGTGGCCATCTTGGACGCCATTTTGAAAAAAACACTTTTCCGGGGGTCCTACTTTGGTAAACTTTTAGTATGTTATAAAGTACACTAATCCCTACCAGAATAAGTTGAGAAACCTTTTGTAGCATGAATATAGTTAGATAGATTTGATTGAACAAAGGGTCATACACATTTATACATACAATAGTTTTTTTAATGCTAAGCAATTACATTAATAGTTGTTGTTCATTATAGATACATCTCATGTATCTGTATATCAATATATATCTATGGTAACTATAGGTGATGAATAATGTGTTCACCCAGCCTCAGAATAGGATAAAAAAAAACGATTTTCCGCTCAATTTCATTGTTGGACATTTATGCCTGATGACTTTTACAGGCTGCCTAATTAAACACAGAATTCAAACTACTACAAAACTGTGCGCTAAAGTGGCTCATTTTTCAAATATAGTCAAGTTTAGAAATCAATGCATTATATGCAACCAGTAAATATCAAACAAAATAGCAAGGGAGGAACGTTCCTCTCTTTCATAATTTCTCATAGGGAGGAACGTTCCTCTCTTTCATAATTTCTCATAGGGAGGAACGTACCTCTCTTTGATAATTTCTCATAGGGAGGAACGTTCCTCTCTTTGATAATTTATCATAGGGAAGAACGTTCCTCTCTTTGATAATTTCTCATAGGGAGAAACGTTCCACTCTTGGACAAGGAGTGCCAAAATGTACATTTTCAATACAAGTACATGCAATCCGTAAATGTACATTATTTGCTAGCCTGGGTTCCAGTCTGTCGATTTTTCACTTTTTAACTTCTGGCAAAATGACAGTCTGGGGAAACTTGATTTCCGATCGTAGCTCCATCTACTTACACCCTAATTTATCAGGGTGTATATTTGAAAAACGACAACTCTTCTCTACAAGATACTATCGTTAAATATAGAAACGGAATTCTATCGGAAATCGCCGAACAGGCACGATAATACACGATCATTTCCGAATATACACGAGTGTTCCCGTAGCCTCATTTACATTGCAAACATATAATTTCCCGTTTCTGTGTTATATCGACGAGATGGCGGATTTTAACTATTACGTTCATATGGTAATGGTGTGCAAAAGATAGAAAAAACAAACACTATTTTTGCACGAATAAATTATTGTCATATATAAATAGAAATGTATTATATAAATACATTTATTTATTTATATATATGACACCATGTAAGATTATGATTATTATGTAATATGTATAATAGTCTGCTATTATTTTCGCGCCTAAATTATCAGTTCTCTGTTTGCGCGGGAACAAAATATATTTTGACACCACCGAGTGCAGGTGGTTAGTTATGTAAGATAATCGCCGCTTTCTTGATGACAGATAAACATGTAATAATATTGTATAACATCACAGATGTTTGGCGCCGTTATGTCTGTTATAGTAGTTAATTTTGCTATTTAAGAAATGAAAAATGATGAAGAAATTAGTGCATTTTTATCCAGCCATGGAGGCGTTAAGGAAATATGTAACTCACTATTAGAATATAAACTGTTTCTATGAAAAATTAATATTTAAAGAAGTATTAACTCTTAAATATTAATGTCGTATTAAATACGTGAACGGAAGATAATTAGGCCTTTTAAGAAACGATTGTTTTGGCTAATATATCTATTGGAATAGTTTGATAAAGGAAATTAGTATAGTCATAGAACTATTATGAACACATTGAAATAGTGAGGCGAATAATAAGATACGAGATATCACGAATATATGATACATGTTATAGATTTGAAATAAATGAGATTGTTGTAAATGAGATTATACAAAGGAAAATGATAGACTGTGTTGAGTTATAGTATATGAAGGACCGTAGAGAAACCCCCTAGACAACTCCAGCGAGTCTACGATAGGATAGACCCTGGTTAGAGCAGTGTTGAAGGACCGTAGAGAAACCCCCTAGACAACTCCAGCGAGTCTACGATAGGATAGACCCTGGTAAGAGCATTAATATCGGAAAATAGACATAGGAAGGAAGTGAGGCTTGTGACAATGGGTCGATTCGGCGTAATTGAAGTAAGAACGATTTAAATCTTGAGTAAATATGTCAAATCAGACGCACACTGTACTTTTAAAACTATTTATCGTTCCGTTGACCCGTACACAAAATGGCGGCCAATTATAAAGCTTTATTAACATTGCAGTGCCTCGCTTTCGATTCAAGTACGTCATTAATTAAGTCATGTGTTAATATACCTATTAATATGAGTCATGCTAGTCAATAATTACAGACTCTGGGTCTCTGTCTGTAGCATGCACTATCCTCCAAAATCTAAAATGACTAGTCTCTTCAGGAGGCGTCGCTCATATGGGCGGTAGCGACGATAAATAAACGTAAAACACACACACAATAATTACATGCACAACCCGCCGAGCTTCCCCAGGCGTTGATATGATCAGAAACTCAATACGGCCCAATGAATAGTCTCGGTGTTAACATATATTTATTTGACTGACCAGGCAAAATATATCGACGCCTGTTCCCAGGCTAATTATTTGCAACAGTTACAAGAAAGAGAAATGAATGTGTTTCTGAAAGGAAGGAAGGTACATCAGTACAACGATTCAGTCATCACGTGCGTATAGAGACTATTATAGATTTTAATTAGGTACTTTTATTTCCTCCAATTCGATGGCCCCTATGGTACTGTGTCGAAACTGAATTCCGCTGCACTCTAGTCGTGTTCTCCCTATTCTAGATTTGGGAATTCTCTAGTCGTGTTCTCCCTATTCTAGATTTGGGAATTACCAAACGAGTACAGGGAAAATATCAATTTGATATCAACCTAATAAATAGACTGAAGTTTATAAAACACAAAAACTATTTTACCTGTCTATATATCCAATATAGTCATAACAATGTATTATAATTATACGCCCAAAATGGCGATTTATCATCTATTCCAAAGCTGACCTGAAAGTGACCAATAATAGTGATTGGTTAGAATATGTCACATGCAAATTGTTAGTATGACCATTTATAAATACATTTTACATATATACAAGTTGCTAACGATATACGCCAACACGGACATAATATACGGGGGAGGGTAAACAGAATAAAACAACTGAATATTTTCCCTGTAACGTTTATTGATGATTTATTAACGATTGCTATGATTGCGATCCAATTCCAGGCTATGACATACACACATTGTCACGAGTAGTTTATCTCCCTTGGTTATACAACGCCATTTACTCTCAGCAAAATTGACGAAAAGGGAACATTTAGGAAAGTTCGTGTTTGTATATTAACATTGTCATAATTGCTACAGGTGTTTCTGGTCATATTCCACATTTGTTGTGTGGTACTAAAGTGTGGAAGGGTGTGACATCGTATACATGTAGTCACAAAGTGTGGCGTCCAGTGATAGAGCGCCGGATTTGGAATCGAATGATCCCGGGTTCAATACTCGGTCAGGCCACGTATGTAGTGTCATTGAGCAAGGCACCTCACACACATTGCTTAGTACTGGTTAATCGCTTAGGTCGGCTAAGCCTGCCCAAGAAAACATGTCTAAGTCCCCGCGATAGGGGTTTGATATTAAAGTTTATCTGTTATTTCAACTCATTCAACCTAATTGAGAACAGTGATGTCAGAGAGGTCATAGCCACAAACCAAGAGCCCTGGGACAATCACAACCTGGAACATCCCTCCATCAGACAGATTGCATAGTGACAAAGTCGGTTTCGTTAAATACAAAACTGGACAAATTGTGGTTAACCAAGAGGTTTGACACATCAGAAGTGTATTACAGCCAAACGATTCCAACATTAGTGGTACGCATGGAGTCGGAGAACAGAAAACGATAACAGGGGGGGGCGATTATCAAAGCCATCAAGGTTTAAGAAGTGCCCCCAGAAGACAAAAGGTAGGTAATGATAAATATACGGGACAAATATTTTTATAATTTATAAATTATTCAAATTATGATCATGATACCGTGCTGTTCTAGAAAAAAGCCGTACCACATAGGTACTCATTTATTTATTCTGGGTGGTTTCAAATACCAGCGTGTCCAGTGTAGACAGGGTTGTATCTTGGAGACTTGTCGAATGGTTATATCATGTTGTTTCCTACCAATCACCGGAGAGCCGGTCACAAGTTTTTATCTGGCTCACAGTCAAATATATAATAATTATATGCGGTTTCTATAGCCTATTTCCGGTCCCTAATAAGTCCCACCACAAACATCACATGACATACACACATAAGGACTAATTCTCTCTACACACAGTAATGTGTGGCGTCATTTGTTCACTGGTAGAGTGTCGGATTTGGAATCGAATGGTCCCGGGTTCGATACTTGGGTCATGCCAACGTATGTAGAGTCATTGAGCAAGGCACATCACACATTGATTAGTACTGGTTAACCGCTTAGGTCGGCTAAGCCCGCTCAGGAAAGATGTCTAGGTCCCCGCAATGGGTTTAAACACACACACGCGCACGCACGCACGCACACACGAACACATACACACGCACGCGCGCACACATTATTACCTTATCAAATTTGCAGAGTAAATAAATTTAGACAGTTTTAATAACAATGCCTTTGATTCGACTGTTAAAATGTTGATCATATTTTGTAATGTAGGCCAGGTATAGTAGTATCTTTTGAAATAGATGTGTCTTAGATCAGTGTATATTTAGGGCATATTAAGAGGAAAAGAAATCCACTTTCTATCATATTCATTTAAACATTATTTATTTCAGTATTTGTACATGTAATCAAGAAATGAACATTTTACGTATAATTTAACAGCAGTAGACTGAAAGGGATTAGAACGAAAGAAAACTTATATAGTTATTCTCCCTATCAATTGATTGATATACAATAGGCAGGAAACAAAAATATAATATAACAATGAAAATACGTGAAATCTATTCTATGTATTTGCTAAAGAATTTCAGAACGTAATGTATTAGTGAGTCAATAGTTTTGGATGTAAAAAAGAAAATGGTTAATATTTAAACTTTAAAGGAATATATGAAGAAAGTTCAAGAACATGAACTATCAAATCGGAGCACGAGAAGAAAAAGAGATTAGTATAGAGAAAAGTGGTTGAATAGGGTCGGTTGTTGTGTCAATAACGACATCATTCAGATTGGAATCCACCATATGAACCTTTTAGAATATTCATTTTAATTCCACATTGCCTCTTCTAAATCAATATGACCAGGTACTAGTATCACATCCATTGAACTGGTTGGGGTTGGTCTCACTGGCCCACTAAAGGAAACATCACAGGGAAACAAATACAATACCGTCTCCGTGGCCGAGTGGTTAAGGCGTCCGCGGGAGGTCGAAGGTTCGAACCTCGTCAGGGGTTCGTTCTGATATGGACGGTTGCTTAGCCGCCAGCTAGTTAAATATTGGTTACCGATTGCCTATTAGCCAGGCATACGAGCATAGGATTCGGGAGGTACTGATGTTCATAAAAAGAGGTGTATCATAAGTCAGAAATGGCTGGCCCTCTAAATAGAGGTGATACTATAATAAACAAACACTTTACTTTACTTATTCTGACACTGCAGCAGACTAGTTCACTAAATGTGTCGAGGCTTTCCCCATTTCAACTACTAGTCCATCCGTCAGCGATGTCGTTAAATGCATCAAGAAACACATTGCTAGTCAACGGGCAATGAACGCAACTTTAACGGACCAGGGTATTGCTTTCTCCTCAATCCTACATGTATGTACATACTATGTATACGAGTCTATGTATATTTAACCCATTCAACACCAAGTAACTGACATGGACTGGTCCATGATATTCTTAAACCAATAAATGAATCAGAAAATCACATTTGGACAAGTTCATTTATCAAAATGGGTAATTATGTCTAAAAATAGTAATATTACTGGCAAAAAGTGCAGATCCTGATGAGACGGCTCGTCACGTGCCGGCTCATCTGGATCTACACTTTTTGTAAGCCTATTTAGAGGTATGTGGTGTTGAAAGGGTTAAAGTAATAAAATAGTGTTTACACTAGACCAGGGTAGAGCATTTGTGAACCAGGTAATTTCCACACACTGCTTTGGATGGATAATCTCACTAATAATAATGGTACATTATGATGGCGTGGCATGACTGGTCATGCACCTGGCATTGTGGTCGGTATGGTGGTGGGAGTTTCACTTATATGTGCCTCACGCTCAAAATTTATGAAATGGTACTATTGAACAGGTGTAAAGAAGACTTATTATGTGAGCTTAGCCCTCAACAAGGCGGATTTCAGGAAAACCTTGGCTGCTTAATGTCATCGTTTGTGGTTAGAGAAAGTGTACTACATGCCAAGGAGCACGGTTCGAAACTCTATGTATGTTTTTTAGACTGTCGCCAAGCGTTTGACAGGGTGTGGACATCTGGTCTTCTCCTTAAACTAAGACCATATTTAAATGATACGTGTTTTTCGGCTTTCGTTAGTCTTTATGACGATGTAACAAGTTGTGTGCTCAATCAAGGATTAATGTCAGAGTGGTTCAGCATTCTTCAAGGCACGCGTCAGGGTGGGAAAAGCTCACCTCTCATCTACCTAGTTTTATAAATGGACTTATCCAAGAGTTAGAATCCAGTGGTTTCGGTTATTGCATCTACAATTATAATCTATCATCGCCAACTGTAGCTGACGATATGATTATAGCGTCACTATCAAAAAACGGTCTTGATCGTATGCTAGAAATTTGTTTCAACTATTCGTGCAGATGGAGATATGAATATAACTGTGATAAATGTGCTGTTATTGTCTTCAACGAGTCGGAGTCAAGTCGATCAGTTAGAAACTGGAAACTGGGTAACCAAGTAATTGCAGAAGCACAGGACTACACACATTTAGGCATAGTTTGTGACAAACACATTTCCACCGGCAAGATGATACATGAAGCATGTAATAAGTTACGGGGAACATTTCTGAGCATCCTTAACAGTGGACTACATCCTAACTCTTTAAATCCAATCTCAACGCGAATTATGTACTCATCAGTAGTGTTGCCAAAGGCACTATATAGGTGTGAGTTATGGTCTGTTATCGCAAGGTCAGATATGTCAATGCTGGAAATGGCCCATCGGTTTGTCATAAAATTCGCACAAAATTTAAATGTGTCAACAAGTACTGATTTTTCATTGTGTGCATTTAATTTAGACAGCATTGAAGGAATTATTGACACACGCAGATTGCAGTTATTTGGTCAACTGTGCAGATTACCAAGTCGTTATTTGGCAAAACAAGTGTTCACAAACAGACTGGTTCGGTATATGAACGGAGAATCACAATATTCCGGATTCATTGCAGACATCTACCGAGCGTTACGTAGATACGGTTTAGAATGTTTCCTTCAAACCTATATTGAAACTGGATCATTTCCCGTAAAGCTAACTTGGTATAGAATAGTGTACCAAAACGTCACTGTTGTTAACAATGGTCAATGACTAAACCGCCTGTGCTCATTAAGTGAAATGCAAGTGTTAAGTGGTCACTTTAGCTTAAACAACCCTTGTTATCTCTGGTCGGTATGTAGGAAAAGGCAAGAGCTCATACCATTTTGTAAAAAAGCTGTGATTATTATGAGTATCATGGTATCTAGGTCTTTTCCGAGAAATTGTCGCAAGTGTTCTTTCTTTTGCGAAAACATTATTGAACACACAATATGTCACTGTCCTAGTAACTATGAACTTTACAAGACGTTGGTCGTGATCTGGTTTGATATTTGTGATAAACAATACTATGTTGATTTCATTAAGCAATCACCATATGAACAATGTAATAGTTTGATAAACGCTGCATTTAATGTTACTGAGAATTGCATATTTGAAAACTTTAAGCTGCTGAAGACGCTGTTGCACATGTTTGATGTATAAGTAATGAACTAAATTATAACTGCGTTGTGCTGTGCTGTGACAATGAAACATTGTGCATGAATAAATGAACGCAAATTAGGGATAAATCTTATCTTGCCAAGTGTGTATCATTCTTTATTTAATTTTGTAATTAAATGCTTAATACAATACTACATTTATTTTAGGTACACATTTGACTGGTTTGCTGTTAATTTTGAACTGGCATTTCGTTTTCGGTCTAGGCAATTTGGCAGATTATCGAGTCAACATTTTGATAGATTGTCCGTAAGGCACTTACCTTTCATTGTTTCTAAGGTTCGTGTCATGCTTTTCGTTACCTGAACATAATTGCTTTATTGTTCACACTTTTGCGGTTTCGACCTGGGCAAGAATTGCTTTGTTGCAATTAACGTTCTCATAGCCTGGACATTCTTTAGTGCTACTCGCCTGAGCACAAAGTGCATAAGGCGAGTTTGCTTGTTTGTTTATTTTTTTTTTTTTTGTGTGCTCATTCTTTATCCGCACCACAGTCTTAACTATTTATTTACTTATGGCTCTTGTTATTACTTATTTTCCCACTTTTGATACAATACTTTTCTGTTCAGTTGACGAGTATGATCACATGCTTAGGTGAGCGAATTCAGCTGTTCTTACAGCTCCTCTAACATATGCAAATAATGCAATTTGTATGTTTATATATAATTATGCATGTTTATGTTGATCTATTTGTAAATATGTTGTAATCTTCAAATATTGGAGGAAAAATAAATATCTATCTATCTATCTATCTATCTATCAACCCCGAGAACCATTAGCTGTATGTCACTTCTATATTGAGTTCTGTTATAGTGTGAATTTTTATTGTGACTGTCTATTAAAACTAATTATTGTGTGGCAATGTTCATCGATGTTTTATTATATTGAATATTGTTTATTTAAGGAATGAATCGTGTTAATAGTTTTCATCGTGGTATGAACTATAGTGGGCGTGGTTAAAGTATGTGGAGGCCGATGGCCGGTGTAAATATTGTACATTGACGAGACGTAAATAAAGACTATACATCTACTGTATCTTAAACATGAACATATTACAATGTGTTGTCAATGCGGAATGGTCAGTAGCCGAGTAATTAGGACAGTCTGACCAATATTCAATATCTGGTCAATGCGGAATGGTCAGTAGCCGAGTAATTGGGACAGTTTGAACAATATTCAATATCTGGTCAATGCGAAATGGTCAGTAGCCGAGTAATTGGGATAATCTGACCAATATTCAATATCTGGTCAATGCGGAATGGTCAGTAGCCGATTAATTGGGATAATCTGACCAATATTCAATATCTGGACAATGCGGAATGGTCAGTAGCCGAGTAATTGGGATAATCTGACCAATATTCAATATCTGGTCAATGCGGAATGGTCAGTAGGCGAGTAATTGGGACAGTCTGACCAATATTCAATATCTGCAATTAACATATTCCCACCTATGGACATGATTCTCACAACATAAATCATCGAATATGACAATTGAAATCCATATGCTATATGTATATAGTTTTATGATACATTGATAATATTTTCAAGTTTAAATGAATTAACCCTTTCAAAATCAGGTAACTGACATGGACTTGTTTCGTATATTTTACCAAGCAATTCATCAAAAACTGATATTTCACATAAGGATGTTGCTATCAAGCTCAAATTGATAGACTGTTCATTTCATAGCATGTTCGTTTCATATCATGTTCATTTCATAGCATGTTCATTTCATATCATGTTCATTTCATAGCATGTTCATTTTATAGCATGTTCATTTTATATAGCATGTTCATTTCATAGCATGTTCATTTCTTAGCCTGTTCATTTCATAGCATGTTTATTCCATATCATGTTAATTTCATAGCATGTTCATTTCATATGTTCATTTCATAGCATGTTCATTCCATAGCATGTTCATTTCATAGCATGTTCATTTCATATGTTCATTTCATAGCATGTTCATTTCATAGCATGTTCATTTCATAGCATGTTCATTTCATAGCATATTCATTTCTTATCCTGTTCATTTCTTAGCCTATTCATTTCATAGCATGTTCATTCCATAGCATGTTCATTTCATAGCATGTTCATTTCATATGTTCATTTCATAGCATGTTCATTCCATAGCATGTTCATTTCATAGCATGTTCATTTCATATGTTCATTTCATAGCATGTTCATTTCATAGCATATTCATTTCTTATCCTGTTCATTTCTTAGCCTATTCATTTCATAGCATGTTCATTTCATAGCATGTTCATTTCATAGCATGTTCATTTCTTAGCCTGTTCATTTCTATTAGATGTACATTTTGTATTTAAATTAAGGGAGTCATTTATTTATAGAGACTTCAATTTCATAACTAATAAGTAACTGTTTTTAACCTTACTAAATTTCGAAGAATTTATACATTTATATATAATTTGTGTTCGTTACAATTAAGCACATCAAATACTTCATATCTTTACACAGATAATTACTGCCATTCACGCTAGATAGTTATTATGCAACACCTAGATTGCTTGTCTTCGTAATAGGATGACAGGGGATTCGTGTAAACATACCATTATTTGTTCATTTACATCAGTTTAATCATATTTTATTGCATTCATTCTATGTATACAATGTACAGAACAAGACAAAATAACACACTTGTATAATTATGCATAGTATATAAGCTTAATCATATTGTATTGCATTCATTCTATGTATACACTGTACAGAACAAGAGAAAAGAACACACTTGTATAATTATGCATAGTAGGGCCACACGTTTTAACAACATTAGTTAGGGCCATCCCCAACGTTACATATATACAGTGTGTACACCATAACATTGTCGGATTAGGACACAGCATCTCGTTACAAAGATAATGTTACATATGTGTGTGCATCATAAACGTGTCGGCGATCAACTTGTCACAAAAATATCATCGTACCTCACGCCAAACGAGTTTCCCCAAACAACAATACACAGATTATACAACCGAAAAGACAGCCGCGTCGGCAATGTGTTTGTCGAACAACAGCAAACATTTACTTTAAGAAATGCAGATGTTGATGAAATGGGTCTGGATATGCACTGTTTGAGTCAATCTGTAGTTATAAAATGGTTCATATTCAAATATCAAGGTCGGAGGTTATAAAACTGTTCTCAATTCTCAAGCTCATGTGATATGATTGGTTGAGTGTGATATTTACACATAACTGAACCAATCAGATGACTGAGACCGAGTATGACGTCAAACAGGTCTTAATTTAATATCCACTTTTGAGTCCATTAGTTTTTATATATAATATAATATTAAGTTTTATTCACCCGTTATTGCATAGTATGGCTCTATGTTAATCCATCTGTCTGTATGTCCATTAATATTTCCTTGTGACAATAGAGCTCACGTTCTACTCAGTCAACTTGGTATGCAGGTGTATCTCACTACAAAGCCTATTGATATTGAAAAATGTCTGTCTCCCCTTGGCGGAGAAATATTGTATTTATCAACATCCATTGCTGGCGTATATTATGACTCTTGTTAACCTGGAGGAATCTGATAGGTCAGACCTTGTTGAGCCTTGTTTGAGCATCATATATATGTAATGTGTATATGAGAGTTGGATCATGTAATAGGTACGGGTGGTGTATTTTAACACCCCACACAAGATCAATGATACAGACAGATACCCATTCTAGAGTCTCCTCTGGTTTCTTGTACGTGCACTGGGTAAAGCATCGACACGAGACCTCGGTTTAACGCCCCATCTAAAAGACTGTTAATTGTATTAGGGTCAGACGGGGGATCGAACCTGTTATCACTGGATTACCAGATCAGACTACATGGACATTCAACAGTATGCATTGTAAGCAATATAATGACATTAAGTAAACTATGTGATACAATATTTTAACAACACGCATATTAATCGTTGCGTAATATTTATTACATACAAGCAACGCGAATAATACTACAGTAAAATTAGTCTACAGTAAAATTAACATTTTATGTATTAATACGTTTAAGTGTATGCACATGTATATTTTTAGGTTATGCCTGCATTAATTCATTTCGTTTGTTATGTGCTTGTGTAATACATTTGCATACATTAATTAATACAGCTGTATTCCTGGTCTGTAGCAGTTCCACAAATGTATACACACTTGGTCGAATATAGTAGTAACGTTTTATATACATTGTACGTATTTCTATGTACGTAATACACTTTAGAACAAAATGGTATTCGTCCTCTATATAGTGGTCGTCACCTAACTGACATAGACGCTCATGTCTCTGTCGCCTATCTCTGCCATATCTACCACACTATATACGTAAATTGTGTGCAGATATGCGTAGCCTACTAAAACATCTCCGTGAACTTTTACACATTAATACATTCAAATAATTTTCAAAACCAAAACTGATTTTAATATGTAAATATAAAGTGTTTAAAACTGTGTTAGCTTCGATATCAGCAAATCTTTTTTGCTTAAAACATTCTACAATTCTTTGTTTGAATCTGGGTGCAAATGTTTTAACTTCATAATAATCTGGTGAGGTCCAAACATCAGAGAAGCCATATTCACCAAGAAGGGATTTAACACTATAGTGTTTGTTTGTTATAGTGTCACCCCTATTTAAAGGGCCAGCCAACCTACATCATAAATAATGCTTGAGAAACTCAATATCATATTATCAATACAATTGTGATCTAATACAACAGTAGCATTTACAATATTGTTAAAGTCCGCCAACTTCCCTTAATGGTCCGTTTAGACAAATCAGTATACTTATCAGTAAATTTCCTCACTTCGCAGAAGTGTGCACACTGGTTTGAATGACTTCATAGTAAAACGTAGCGGTGCATGGTCACTGAACATATTGAATTGTCCAACTGGAAAAGAACTTACTATTCAAAAATCGCTCTCTTTTAACAAAAGATAATCTATTGTACTACTTGATTAACGACTATAATATGTATAAGATCCACAATTAAACTCCGATGCACACAATGATATCTAAGCTTTAGTTCAACAAGTGGCCATTAGAGCTGATCGGGGCAATTAGCAATAAACGACTAAATTCTGACTTAAATAAATAAAATAAAGTTGAATTAAGCAGAGATATATGCATGATATATAACGCAGAAATAAGAAATACGGAAGAAATATATTATATATAAGAAAGACAAAACCACTGTGTTGTGTTATTATTGTGAGACCGATGATACAAAATACCCATAGACAACTCCAGCGGATCTATGATAGGTTAGACCCTGGCAGGAGCTCAACTGAGACATTGAGAGCTCAATTTAAGTGTGGGTCACCACACCAACTGGGGGCTCGTCAGCCACACAACGTTTGGGGACCACACGTTCGCCACAATATCTGGTATGTGTCTACAATGCTAATTTAGTTTGACGTTATGGTGAGGGCTGTAAATTATGTTGTCATAACTTGTAGCCCAACCCATTTGCTTTTTATCAAGATTAAATCGTATACAGCAATAATAATGAATCCCAATTTAAGTTCTAATTGTTATCTACCTATTTCATTGTATGTATAATTGCAATGTAATGAACACATGTAATACACTATTATTAAACTATAGAGCGATGGTTCATTTGCTTCGACATATAAGCTAGCAATTGTTCATGTTCTGAAAGCTCCGAGTGCAACTGTGCAAGTCGTAAGCATTGGTGATGTTTTGGACGAGTGTTTTAATATATGGTCTGGCTGATCAACATACTATCGAGACTGATTCATTATGAGGTTGATTCATTATAAGGTTGATTCATTATGAGACTGATTCATTATGATGTTGTTTCATTATGAGACCGATTCATTATGATGTTGATTCATTATGAGGTTGATTCATTATGAGGTTGATTCATTATGAGGTTGATTCATTATGAGACTGATTCATTATGATGTTGATTCATTATGAGACCGATTCATTATGATGTTGATTCATTATGAGGTTGATTCATTATGAGGTTGATTCATTATGAGACCGATTCATTATGAAGTTGATTCATTATGAGACCGATTCATTATGATGTTGATTCATTATGATGTTGATTCATTATGAGACTGATTCATTATGATGTTGATTCATTATGAGACTGGATTGAATGAGATATGCAGTCTAAGGAGGACATCCCCAGCACATCTTGCTTTCAAATATTGCAAATGAGGAATAAACGATAGTTTAGTATAGAAGATTACTCCAAGACATTTAAGTTCACTAACAGAGGAATGGGTGCTCAATCGAGTGGCACTATTAGTTGAGTCCAGATCCTCAATCCCGTGACCATTCTCCGGCTAACATGTTTTGACGATTGATTTGACTTATGTGGACCTTTTATAAAAAATTTAGAAATCCGGCCCCTGGCAAAAATGCCGGCATTTTTTGCTAGGGGACAAATCCAAAATGGCCGCCGGGCCCCATCTTGAAAAATTAACTTTTGAAACAGAGCACCTAGAATCAAGTATAGATACATCTTTACAACTAAATCAACCACAAGGATTCCGATTCTGACATCAGTTTGATGCTAAAACATCATTTTATATAGGATCATTCTGTACCTTTCTAGATTGACAAAATTGAATATATTTTTAACTTTCTATAATCAGTATTTAAGGCCGACGTGTGGACGTTTTTGAAACAAAGTTGGAATGTTGCATTCAATAGAGACGATAGTGTGTGTTTTACGTTTATTTATCGTCGCTACCGGTTGCCCATATGAGCGACGCCTCCTGAAGATATTAGTCATTTTAGATTTTGGAGGATAGTGCATGATACAGACAGAGACCAATTCCAGAATCTCCTTATGTGCACGGTGTAAAGCACCGACACAAGACCTCGGTTTAAAATCCCAACTGAAAGAGTGTTAATTTTATTAGGGTCAGACGGGGGATCGAACCTGCGATCCCTGGATTACCAGTCCAGCGTGTTACTACTGGACTACATATCCGTCTGTCAGCGGCGATAGACTTTGAACGATAACATATAACTAACTCAGATGTATACATAACTTGCAGAACAGTCGTGTGTATGTGCGCTTGTGAAATCAGAACATTTCCACTTTTAATTTGGGTTATTAACTAACTGATGTGGGTTCACCAAAGTACATCTGAGATTATATTTGAGATTACATCTGAGATTATAACTGAGTTTATATCTGACGATTATATCTGAGATTATATGATATTATATTTGAGTTTATATGAGATTATATTTGCATTTATATTTGAGATTAAATCTGAGGTTATATTTGAGATTATAGTTGAGATTAAATCTGAGGTTATAGTTGAGATTATATCTTACTAATAGAGGTTGTAGTCATAGTAATCAAAGTAGTTGTATCTGATCTCAGTATAGCAGGCCTACATGGATCAACCGCATTGGCTACTTCTAATCAAAGTCCATGGTAACCCATGATGGTGGCGGTGATATGTCACCGTAGCATGCGTACCATATGGTGCCATATTTGCGCTACAGAAGAAACTAGGTCAACACGGTGCCAGTCAGACCTATTTACGTAACAGAAGGAAACTAGGTCAACACGGTGCCAGTCAGCCCTATTTACGTAACAGAAAGAAACTAGGTCAACACGGTGCCAGCCTCCCTATTTACATAACAGAAGGAAACTAGGCCAACACGGTGTCAGTCTGACCTATTTACGTAACAGAAATAAACTAGGTCAACACGGTGCCAGTCTGCCATATTTACGTAACAAAAAGAAACTAGGTCAACACGTTGCCAGTCTGCCATATTTACGCAACAGAAGGAAACTAAGTAATCACGGTGCCAGTCTGCCATATTTACATAACAGAAGGAAACTAGGTCAACACGGTGCCAGTCTGCCATATTTACGTAACAGAAAGAAACTAGGTCAACACGGTGCCATTCTGCCATATTTACGTAACAGATGGAAACTAGGTCAGCACGGTGTCAGTCTGCCATATCTAGGTGACAGAGGAAACTATGTCAGCACTGTGCCAGTCTGCCATATTAACCTGACAGAAAGAAACTATGTCAACACGGCGCCAGTCTGCAATAACAACTGGTCTACCAAGCCGTATCATCTCCATCAGTTCACTCTGAACACTGCCTTGATAATACAGATCTGGTTTATTCATGATGGCAAACCGGGCCACATTGTCATAATGTCATTGATACTTCTGAAGACATGGTGACCAGAACTGCTGGAACAAGGCAGAGGCCATGCTGCAGAGTTATTCGGTGCATTGTGCTGAAACGGACTAGGGCTCGGTTAAGATTATGATACCACAGAGTGTTTGGTGGGGGCTTGTAATCCGCCACAACAACCACATTCCAGTGAAGGTCTATCGATTGTATATGTAATTAATGAGATGAAAAATCACTCCGGAAATTAAGGGGAATTGAGTCCCCTGAGCACCCACTGGATACGCCTCTGTGTGTTAATCGCATATGCATTGTACTTGGGGTGTTCTCTTTTGGAATGTCTAGGTCCAACCCCTTCAAAGAGCTATGTTTGCAGGAGGTTGATCATATGTGCATGCAAAGCTTTGTCCGGGGGGGACTCCGTGGCAGAGTGATTCAGGTCGTTGACTTCTAATCACTTGCCCCTCCCACCTGAAGGTTCGTATCCCACTTGAGGTATCGACATCGTTCCAGTGAGGAAACTATCCTACTGGCTTCCGGAACCAGGTGTCCGTCCGTGCTCGAACTGGCTTCCGGAACCAGGTGTCCGTCCGTGCTCGAACTGGCTTCCGGAACCGGGTGTCCGTCCGTGCTCGAACTGGCTTCCGGAGTGTCCGTCCGTGCTCGAACTGGCTTCCGGAACCAGGTGTCCGTCCGTGCTCGAACTGGCTTCCGGAACCAGGTGTCCGTCTGTGCTCGAACTGGCTTCCGGAACCAGGTGTCCGTCCGTGCTCGAACTGGCTTTCGGAACCAGGTGTCCGTCCGTGCTCGAAAGGGAACCCAGGGTCTTCCACATTCAATAATAGCTGGGAAATCGCCATATGGCCTAAGCTGTTGTCGCGAATTTAACCCCCACCCCAAAATACAAACAAACAAGGCATTACTCGACGACGAGGGGCGATGAAAGAGGGGATGGCAATGAGGTGAGAAACAAGATCGTTTACGTCATAGACAAATGTTTATGTCATCCTCGACGGCGAGGTGGCGATGGAAGAGGAGGGGAAGGCAGTGAGGTGAGAAACAAGATCGTGTACGTCGAAGACAAATGTTTATGTCATCCTCGACGGCGATGGAAGAGGACGGAAAGGCAGTGAGGTGAGAAACAAGATTGTTTTCGTCATAGACAAATGTTTATGTCATCCTCGACTGCGAGGGAAGAGGAAAGGAAGGCAGTGAGGTGAGAAACAAGATCGTTTACGTCGAAGACAAATGTTTATGTCATCCTCGACGGCGATGGAAGAGGAGTGGAGGGCAGTGAGGTGAGAAACAAGATTGTTTACGTCGAAGACAAATGTTTATGTCATCCTCGACGGCGAGGGGGCGATGGAAGAGGAGGGGAAGGCAGTGAGGTGAGAAACAAGATCGTTTACGTCGGAGACAAATGTTTATGTCATCCTCAACGGCGAGGTGGGATGATTAAAGTGATATAGACATAGAATCAAACAAAAAATACATACAATGAACGTAATACATACAACATATATACATCAACACTATTATATAATACAGTCTACATCCGTTATGTCAAAGTCGGTTATGTCGAATCCTCCTGTTATCTCGAAGTCGGATCAGTCACGTTTCAGACACTATCATTTTACATATAGCTCCGTTTATATCGGATTTCGTCAAACTTCGGTTATGTCGAAATATTTTGCTCGGTCCGAGGAATTCGACATAGCTGTATATACAGTCAACCCTGTCTTAAGCAACCAGTCAGCGGAATTGCAGAAGTTGATGCTTAGCACAAGTGGCTACTTAATAGAGGTCAAATGTATACTAAAACAACATATTGGGAATCTGGAAACTGCCTGTTTAGTACAGGTTGGTTGCTTAATACAAGTGACCACTAGCACAGGTTTGACTGTACAGTACATTATTTTGAATACACAATAACATCATCTGCATGCTGACCCTGCAGTCATCAAATACTAAACTCTTTCTAGTTGGCACTAATGGCGCTATTAATTAATTATAGCCATTATGCAGATGTTGATTACAGACGGATCTGTAGTCCAGTGGTAACACGCTGGACTGTAATCCAGGGAACGCAGGTTCGATCCCCCGTCTCACCCTAATAAAATTAACAGTCTTTCAGATGGGACGTTAAGCCGAGGTCTCGTGTCGGTGCTTTACATCGTGCACGTAAAAGAACCAGAGGAGATTCTGGAATGGGTCTCTGTCTGTATCATTACACTATCCTCCAAAATCTAAAATGACTAATCTCTTCAGGAGGCGTCGCTCATATGGACAACCGGTAGTCAAGTCATAGATTGTTCTGTTACTTTTAGTGTGATGGCTAAAGTCATAGATTGTTATGTTACATTTAGTATGATGGATAAAGTCATAGATTGCTATGTTACTAGTATGATGGATAAAGTCATAGATTGTTATGTTACATTTAGTATGATGGATAAAGTCATAGATTGTTCTGTTACATTTAGTATGATGGATAAAGTCATAGATTGTTCTGTTACATTTAGCATGATGGATAAAGTCATAGATTGTTCTGTTACATTTAGCATGATGGATAAAGTCATAGATTGTTATGTTACATTTAGTATGATGGATAAAGTCATAGATTGCTATGTTACTAGTATGATGGATAAAGTCATAGATTGTTATGTTACATTTAGTATGATGGATAAAGTCATAGATTGTTCTGTTACATTTAGTATGATGGATAAAGTCATAGATTGTTCTGTTACATTTAGCATGATGGATAAAGTCATAGATTGTTCTGTTACATTTAGCATGATGGATAAAGTCATAGATTGTTCTGTTACATTTAGTATGATGGATAAAGTCATAGATTGTTCTGTTACTAGTACGATGGATAAAGTCATAGATTGTTCTGTTACTTTTAGCATGATGGATAAAGTCATAGATTGTTCTGTTACTTTTAGTATGATGGATAAAGTCATAGATTGTTATGTTACATTTAATAAAGTCATAGATTGTTATGTTACATTTAATAAAGTCATAGATTGTTATGTTACATTTAATAAAGTCATAGATTGTTATGTTACATTTAATAAAGTCATAGATTGTTATGTTACATTTAGTACGATGGATAAAGTCATAGATTGTTATGTTACTAGTACGATGGATAAAGTCATAGATTGTTATGTTACATTTAGTATGATGGATAAAGTCATAGATTGTTATGTTACTAGTACGATGGATAAAGTCATAGATTGCTATGTTACTTTTAGTATGATGGATAAAGTCATAGATTGCTATGTTACTTTTAGTATGATGGATAAAGTCATAGATTGCTATGTTACATTTAGTATGATGGATAAAGTCATAGATTGCTATGTTACTTTTAGTATGATGGATAAAGTCATAGATTGCTATGTTACTTTTAGTATGATGGATAAAGTCATAGATTGCTATGTTACTTTTAGTATGATGGATAAAGTCATAGATTGCTATGTTACTTTTAGTATGATGGATAAAGTCATAGATTGCTATGTTACTTTTAGTATGATGGATAAAGTCATAGATTGCTATGTTACTTTTAGTATGATGGATAAAGTCATAGATTGCTATGTTACTTTTAGTATGATGGATAAAGTCATAGATTGTTATGTTACATTTAGTATGATGGATAAAGTCATAGATTATTTAAATCATTATCTGTATGGATGTAACGATTTAGCATTCAATAAATTAAGTCATTAACATGTACGTGTGGTTTACTTTTAATTGACAATCAATGTGAGTAAATTGTCACATTCCATGGACCTCATCACATTATAGTAAATTCATACACCATTGATGTGTGTATACATAGACTGGCATGATTTATGATGTGCACCAAAAACATAAGAAAAATGAAGAAATAAATATACCACCTCTATAGTTTATACAAATTTATTTTAGCTCAATTGCGAAACAAGTTCTTACAACTTATATTAATCACTCTCGAGACTTCATTCCTGATGGAATCCATCACCACGAGGGAAAGAGAAGAGGCAACGTGGAATTTAAATGCCTTGCCTATGAGCACAATCGTAATTGCTCCAGCGGGGCTCGAACTCCGGATCTTTCTCACCTGAAGTGAACGCGCTATCACGACTTCCACCTCCATAGAGTAGTAGATAAGGAAATCACACCCTTGGGACAAAGATGCATACAAATAATTCGACAGAACCTCATTCTATGCACGCATCTTGAGCCCTAAGGGGGATTTAGCAGAGCATCGTTCTTTGCACGCATCTCCAGCCCTCAGGGGGATTTAGCAGAACATCGTTCTATGCACGCATCTCCAGCCCTAGGGGGGGGGATTTAGCAGAGCATCGTTCTATGCACGCATCTCCAGCCCTCAGGGGGGGGGGTTAGCAGAGCATCGTTCTATGCACGCATCTCCAGCCCTCAGGGGGGATTTAGCAGAGCATCGTTCTATGCACGCATCTCCAGCCCTCAGGGGGGATTTAGCAGAGCATAGTTCTATGCACGCATCTCCAGCCCTCAGGGGGGATTTAGCAGAGCATCGTTCTATGCACGCATCTCCAGCCCTAAGGGGGGATTTAGCAGAGCATCGTTCTATGCACGCATCTCCAGCCCTAAGGGGGATTTAGCAGAGCATCATTCTATGCATGCATCTCCGGCCCCAGGGGGGATTTAGCAGAGCATCGTTCTATGCACGCATCTCCAGCCCTCAGGGGGGATTTAGCAGAGCATCGTTCTATGCACGCATCTCCAGCCCTCAGGGGGGATTTAGCAGAGCATCATTCTATGCATGCATCTCAAGCCCTCAGGGGGGATTTAGCAGAGCATCGTTCTATGCACGCATCTCCAGCCCTCAGGGGGGATTTAGCAGAGCATCATTCTATGCACACATCTCAAGCCCTCAGGGGGGATTTAGCAGAGCATCGTTCTATGCACGCATCTCCAGCCCTAAGGGGGGATTTCCTCATCAACAACTCTTACAGGTGCTAGATTCACTTTATCTCCTCGATGAATATATAAATAATGCGTATTTACAAAGATCGCCTTATTGTGTGCGAATAGTGTCCAGTGAATTAAACCGTGTCATTCTGGATACATTTAAAGGCTTTTGCAAACAACATAGATCCAGATCAGCCGCAGCGTGACGCTGCGTGCTGATCAGGATCTATGTTGTTTGCTACATAGCCAAGTATCTTAAGTAACAAGGTCATCTGAATAGCAAACAGCATAGAATCTCATCAAACGACATGTTTCGTGGCAGCTGATCATGATCTATGTTCTTTGCAAATACTGTTTGAACGGTATCCAGAATCAAATGGGTTAAACGTTGATGTCTATTGCAATTCATGTTCATATGAACGTTCTATTTTACAATGTACTACTAGTTATTACTAATACAATGATCATTCTGAAGAGGTAGAGCATTCATGAACTCCTTCCTGTATATTTACATTCAAGGTAAAGTTTTCCTGTACATGTAGTAATATTCACTCATACTTTCGAAGATGTTCACCATCAACAAAATATTTTGTTCAGATTTCACAGAAACGTTGTCTTGTATTAATACGTTGATTAGCAACTAATTAGTTTGTTCAGATTTCATAGAAACATTGTCTTGTATTAATACGTTGATGAACAACTAATTAGTTTGTTCAGATTTCACAGAAACATTGTCTTATATTAATACGTTAATTATCAGTAAAATACTTTGTTCAGATTTCACAGAAACATTGTCTTATATTAATACGTTAATTATCAGTAAAATACTTTGTTCAGATTTCACAGAAACATTGTCTTGTATTAATACGTTAATTATCAGTAAAATACTTTGTTCAGATTTCACAGAAACGTTGTCTTGTATTAATACATTAATTATCAGTAAAATACTTTGTTCAGATTTCACAGAAACGTTGTCTTGTATTAATACATTAATTATCAGCAAAATACAGATTTCACTTTCACAGAAACGTTGTCTTGTATTAATACATTAATTATCAGCAAAATACAGATTTCACTTTCACAGAAACGTTGTCTTGTATTAAATACGTTGATGTCTACAAAGAACTGAACGATGAATACATGAACAAGTTTCTTTCAGATTTCACATTTATATTGACGTTCTCCTGTACGAATCCGCTCGTGCATCCGACGATGTGAAGCATCAGCAAAGGCCTTATTGCAGATTTCACACCAGTACGGACGCTCTCCTGTATGACTTCGCTGATGCCGCCGAAGATGTGAAGCATGAGCAAAGGCCTTGTTGCAGATTTCACATGCATGCGGCTTTTCTCCTGTATGAATACGGAGATGACTGCGAAGACCTGAAGAATCAGCAAAGGCTTTATTGCAGATTTCACATTCATACGGCTTTTCTCCTGTATGAATACGTTGATGCCGTAGATGGTTTGATGCATCTGCAAATGACTTGTTGCAGAATAGACACCCATACGGACGTTCTCCTGTATGAATATGTTGATGCCTCCGAAGATTTGAAGCAACAGAAAAATCTTTCTTGCAATATTTACATTGGAATGGGCGTTCTTGATTTTGTCCGCCAGACATTTGTCGTTTCAGTTCATCAGAAATGTGTCGTTTCAGTTCGCCAGACATTTGTGGTTTCTGTTTGCCAGACATTTGTCGTTTCTGTTTGCCAGACATTTGTCGTTTCTGTTCGCCAGACATTTGTGGCTTCTGTTCGCCAGACATTTGTGGCTTCTGTTCGCCAGACATTTGTGGCTTCTGTTCGCCAGACATTTGTGGTTTCTGTTCGCCAGACATTTGTGGCTTCTGTTCGCCGGACATTTGTGGCTTCTGTTCGCCGGACATTTGTGGTTTCAGTTCGCCAGACATGCTGTTGCCGAGAAATGCAATGTTGCAAGACTGTGATCCAACATGTATCTCACCGTAATGCAGTCTGAAAAATGTAGAGTTTGTACGTGTTACGTTGTTGGCAGTACCATATTTTGAATAAACAACTTTCTAGAGTCCTACATAGATGTGAGGCCAAAATAAATACACGTGTTTACTATTACATGCAGAAAAAAAGTAGGTTGGAATAATTTTTAAAATGTTGGACACAAAAACATGTGAAATTTTGATTTTTCTTCTTCAAAAGTTCATAAACAAAATACATAGTCAGGGATTTTTAAAAAAAACAGGTCGGTCAGGAAACCGTAAACACAGGTGGGTTTTTTTTGGGATTAAGTATTATATCATATGTCATCGACATCAATACAAGGCAAACCCCATTTCAGTTTAGCGAACCACACGAATATAATATTAGTTTATACACATTTATTTTAGCTCGATTGCGAAACAAGTTCTTGCAATATTAGTCACTCTCGAGATGAATTCCATCGCATTGAGGGAAAAAGAAGATTGAATGCAAATGCCTTGCCTAAGGGCACACTCGTAACGGCTCCAGCGGGGCGCAAACTCCAGGCATTTCGCACCTGAAGAGAATGCGCTACCACTACACTATCACGACTTCCACGTCAGTAATATTAATAGAATCGCTTACCAGTTACACCGAACAGTGTCAGTCCATTGACAGTTACACGCAATTACTGAAATAGATAATAAATTGGTTATTTATTACAAATAAGTATGCATGTACTCTTAAGTACAACAGCTATACAATTAGAATCACTGATAATGAATAGTATGCATATTTATTTAAATTTGTTTCTAAGATAAATGCTGAAAAATGTTAAAACATATGATAACTAAGTTTTGTAGGTAAGACCAATGTGCTTGTTAGCCATAAAGAATATTAACTCTTTCAACCCCACAGGCCTCTAAATAGGCTTATGAAAAGTGTAGATCCAGATGAGCCGGCTCGTAACGAGCCGTCTCATCAGGATCTGCACTTTTTTGCCAGTAATAATTATTACTATTTTTAGATAAAATTACCCATTTTGATAAATTAACTGGTCCAAAGGTAATTTTCTTATTAATTTATTGGTCTGAAAATATCACACACCAGTCCATGTCAGTTACTTGGGGTTGAATGGGTTAACCTAGTAAATCAGTGACTTAATTAGCAACATATAAGTATATATGGGTGAAACAAACATTTTTTACAGGAACATCAATTTTTAAAATATATAATATTCATCGTCCTGAGCTATATGTATCATTATAAATGATATTGCAACTTTCATTGGAACATGAACACAATTTATGTCATTTGTATGACACGACTAAAATGGACAATTTTTAAATAAGATAAATAAATAATACCAATTTATATCATTTAATTTTCAAAACCTGTCATGTTCTGTACTCTTAAGTATTACATATTTACATAAATATTATGAATTAAGTTTAGTAATGTTATATGTAAGTACATATATGTTATCATTCTAAAACATTACATTTTCCCTGAAGAAAAATCATTGATTTATGAAATTGTAAACTATTATGCCATGAAATGTTTGTGTATATTATTTAGAAAGGAGAGGACAATCATAAGCTATACAGCTTTCTGTCCAATTCCTTATATCAGTTGTTGTAAATAATCATGTATTGACAGAAAATAAATATGTTTAAACTAAGTATGCATAGGATCATTTCATTTGAGAGTACGTTGATTTTTACCTTGGTATTCAACATGAATTAATAAAGCTAATTTATCGTTAGTTTATACAAATTTATTTTAGCTCGATTGAGAAACAAGTTCTTTAAACTTATATTAATCACTCTCAAGTCCCGCTGGAGCTGTTACGATTGTGCCCTTAGGCAAGGCATTTAAATTCCACGTTGCCTCTTCTCTCTCCCTCGTGGCGATGGATTCCATCAGAAATGAGGTCTCAAGAGTGATTAATATAAGTTGTAAGAACCTGCTTCGCAATCGAGCTAAAATAAATTTGTATAAACTAATCACTCTCGAGACCTCATTCCTGATGGAATCCATCGCCATGAAGGAGAACTAGGGGGCAATGTGGAATTTAAATGCCTTGCCTAAGAGCACAATCACAACGGCTCCAGCAGGGCTCGAACTCTATAATTTATTGTTGATGTCGATCATATTGATGCATTGTATATAAGACCAAAATGTATCTAGGTTCCTGGTAAGATGTCGATGCAATTATCAGGTGATGCAATGTTCCATTAAAGTCAAACCCCTTGCCTAGACATGTTTTCCTGTGCAGGCTTAGCCGACCTAAGCAGTTAACAAGTACTAAGCAATGGCTGTCCGATTAGCGCAGTGGTTAGCGTGCTCGCTTCTCTCCAATGCAACCTGGGTTCGATCCTCGGACCGGGAAGTAAGTGAGATGGTACAGTGGTCGCCAGATAGGACAGGTGGGTTTTCTCCGGGTACTCCGGTTTCCGCCCACACGAATGACCACATATACGCTTTCATCCGTGCCAACGAAAGTAATTAATAAGTTGTTAGCAATCGTTGTAAAATAAATAGTTAAAAAAAACAAATGACATACGTGGCCTGACCAAGTATCAAACCTGGTACCGTTCAATTCCAAATCCGATACTACCACTGACTACACGAATGCTACACGAATGGCATAGAGAAACTTCTCACTAATCTAAACCCCATAAGGCTAGCGGTTCTGACAAAATTAAGCCAATCATACTAATAACACTAAAGATCGCTCCCTCTATCGTTGAAGTTTTATTCCAAAAATACCTTAATGAAAGATCCCAGTGGAGGTTTCAAATATTTACAGACGGATCTGTAGTCCAATGGTAACATGCTGGACTGGTAATCCAGGGATCGCAGGTTCGATCCCCGTCTGACACTAACAAAATTAACAGTCTTTCAGATTAAACCGAGGTCTTGTATCGGTACTTTACATCGTGAACGTAAAAGAACCAGAGGAGATTCTGGAATGGGTCTCTGTCTGTATCATTGCCCTATCCTCCAAAAATCTAAAATGACTAATCTCTTCAGGAGGCGTCGCTCATATGGACAACGGTAGCGACGATAAATAAACGTAAAACACATAAAAAGATACTCCCATTTACAAAGACGGCGATGAAATTGTCCAAATTTAGAACAAATAAATGATATCATTACATTTGGTTTTATAATCAATGCCATTATTATATATACAGCAGGGTTCATTCTAGGTCAGAATTTTTGGGAGAAGTGAGAAAGCGCGTGATCGCTTCCTTAAATGGTGTTCTTTAATATACTTCTGCAAAATAGGGTTAAAATGCACACTACAACCATTAAATACAACATTTGAATAGGAGAGCTTTATAATGGGCCATTGTATCTTACTAGACAAAATTTGAATTTGGTTTGAAAATCGTAAAAACCAAAATATATTTTTTTTTAGGGAGAAGTGGGGCCCCCCCAGAGGGCGAAGTCAGGGTCCCTAGGGCAACAATTTTGCACACATCGCCCTCTAGAATGAACCCTGTATATTATATTGATAGATTCTTTTAACAGTTATAACGTTTGCCGAACATACTAACTTATTGAATCATTGTAAGTGCGAATAGGGTCGAAATATTCGCTAAATTTTGCGGAAAAAAATGTCATGATGGCTGTACCCGTGTATACTGTGAACTAGACAAATTATACCTTGTGTTTAGTAATAAATGTGCGTGGTATACATAGCAAATGACGGTAATGATCAGGTCTGGAGGTTATAAAACTCCAATCTCAAAACTCAGTCTCAATCGACTGATTGGTTCAGCTGACAATAACACTCAGAATCAACCAATCAGATCACTTGAGCTTGTTGTTCTTCCGGGTCCATAGAGCAGTTCAATGAGACTGTTCATGATATTGATCGTGCCAGCCCCTAGTTCTTCTACCGGGTCCCTAGAGCAGTTCAATGCGGCTGTTCACCATATTGATCGTGCCAGCTCCTAGTTGTTCTGCCGGGTCCATAGAGCAGTTCAATGCGGCTGTTCACCATATTGATCGTGCCAGCTCCTAGTTGTTCTGCCGGGTCCATAGAGCAGTTCAATGCGACTGTTCGCCATATTGATCGTGCCAGCCCCTAGTTGTTCTGCCGGGTCCATAGAGCAGTTCAATGCGGCTGTTCACCATATTGATCATGCCAGCCCCTAGTTGTTCTACCGGGTCCATAGAGCAGTTCAATGCGACTGTTCACCATATTGGTCGAGTGCTCCTAGTTGTTCTACCGGGTCCATAGAGCAGTTCAATGCGACTGTTCACCATATTGGTCGAGTGCCCCTAGTTGTTCTGCCGGGTCCATAGAGCAGTTCAATGCGACTGTTCACCATATTGGTCGAGTGCCCCTAGTTGTTCTGCCAGGTCCATAGAGCAGTTCAATGCGGCTGTTCGCCATATTGATCGTGCCAGCCCCTAGTTGTTCTGCCGAGTCCATAGAGCAGTTCAATGCGGCTGTTCACCATATTGATCGTGCCAGCCCCTAGTTGTTCTGCTGGGTCCGTAGAGCAGTTCAATGCGACTGTTCACCATATTGATCACGCCAGCCCCTAGTTGTTCTGCCGGGTCCATAGAGCAGTTCAATGCGACTGTTCGCCATATTGATCGTCCCTGCCCCTAGTTGTTCTGCCAGGTCCATAGAGCAGTTCAATGCGGCTGTTCGCCATATTGATCGTGCCAGCCCCTAGTTGTTCTGCCGAGTCCATAGAGCAGTTCAATGCGGCTGTTCACCCTATTGATCGTGCCAGCCCCTAGTTGTTCTGCCGGGTCCGTAGAGCAGTTCAATGCGACTGTTCACCATATTGATCACGCCAGCCCCTAGTTGTTCTATCGGGTCCACAGAGCAGTTCAATGCGACTGTTCACCATATTGATCATGCCAGCCCCTAGTTGTTCTACCGGGTCCACAGAGCAGTTCAATGCGACTGTTCACCATATTGATCACGCCAGCCCCTAGTTGTTCTACCGGGTCCACAGAGCAGTTCAATGCGACTGTTCACCATATTGATCACGCCAGCCCCTAGTTGTTCTACCGGGTCCACAGAGCAGTTCAATGCGACTGTTCACCATATTGATCATGCCAGCCCCTAGTTGTTCTGCTGGGTCCATAGAGCAGTTCAATGCGATTGTTCGCCATATTGATCGTGCCAGCCCCTAGTTGTTCTACCGGGTCCGTAGAGAAGTTCAATGCGGCTGTTCACCATATTGATCGTGCCAGCCCCTAGTTGTTCTGCCGGGTCCATAGAGCAGTTCAATGCGACTGTTCACCATATTGATCGTGCCAGCCCCTAGTTGTTCTACCGGGTCCGTAGAGAAGTTCAATGCGGCTGTTCACCATATTGATCGTGCCAGCCCCTAGTTGTTCTGCCGGGTCCATAGAGCAGTTCAATGCAACTGTTCGCCATATTGATCGTGCCAGCCCCTAGTTGTTCTGCCGGGTCCATAGAGCAGTTCAATGCGACTGTTCACCATATTGATCGCGCCAGCCCCTAGTTGTTCTGCCGGGTCCATAGAGCAGTTCAATGCGACTGTTCACCATATTGATCGTGCCAGCCCCTAGTTGTTCTGCCGGGTCCATAGAGCAGTTCAATGCGACTGTTCACTATATTGATCGTGCCAGCCCCTAGTTGTTCTGCCAGGTCCACAGAGCAGTTCAATGCGGCTGTTCACCATATTGATCGTGCCAGCCCCTAGTTGTTCTGCCGAGTCCATAGAGCAGTTCAATGCGGCTGTTCACCATATTGATTGTGCCTGCCCCTAGTTGTTCTGCCGGGTCCATAGAGCAGTTCAATGTGGCTGTTCACCATATTGATCGTGCCAGCCCCTAGTTGTTCTGCCGGGTCCATAGAGCAGTTCAATGCGACTGTTCGCCATATTGATCGTGCCAGCCCCTAGTTGTTCTGCCGGGTCCGTAGAGCAGTTCAATGCGGCTGTTCACCATATTGATCGTGCCAGTTCCTAGTTGTTTTGCCGGGTCCATAGAGCAGTTCAATGCGGCTGTTCACCATATTGATCGTGCCAGCCCCTAGTTGTTCTGCCGGGTCCATAGAGCAGTTCAATGCAACTGTTCACCATATTGATCGTGCCAGCCCCTAGTTGTTCTGCCAGGTCCATAGAGCAGTTCAATGCGATTGTTCGCCATATTGATCATGCCAGCCCCTAGTTGTTCTGCAGGGCCCATAGAGCAGTTCAATGCGATTGTTCGCCATATTGATCGTGCCAGCCCCTAGTTGTTCTGCCAGGTTGCTTATCAGTTTTTAGCCCTTCATTTCTTTTATATTTTAGCTTTTAATTCATTTAATATCTCAGCGGTTTGACGGCAACACGTCTACATCCACGCAAGGGGTTTGACATTAAAACGACATTACATCGCAAAAAGCAAATAAAATGCATTTGTTCACATATAAATGCGTTGCTACTGCAAATTCTTCCGAATACATCCGAACACTAACATTGAATCAATAAACAGTGTGTTTGTGGTCTACAAACTTTCAAAATTGTAAGTAGGATTTCATATAACGGTCATCCGCACTCCTGAATTAACATGTGTTTGTCATTGGAGTCAATACTAAACGCGAGATAATGTCGTTTATGGATAATTTAACTAAGATTAGTCTACAAATAAATATGCATAGGCACACATGTGAGATATAACGGTAAATCTGTACCATAAATCATGTTATTCAGGATACACGAGTTGTATTACGCATGGATGTCGACCCTATTTACATTATTTTGTTATGTCAACAAACCACGTATATGACATTTGTTTATTAGTTGAAATACTCAATTTTTGAGGCAAATATTTGGGAAAACATTATACCATATATTAGGAAAATACATTCTGTAGAAATTTGCGTTTTCACTGATGTAGTGTCGCTTTAAAGGAGGATAGATAGATAATATATCTGCATATATCTTGTCTTTCTTCTTCCATTAATGAATGTACGGTATATGGACATATGTCCCCCCCCCCGGATATCTGCCCCCCCAGTCCAAAAAATGGATAGGTGGACATCTGCCCCCCAGTAGTAATGTTAACTAGGACATCTGCCCCCCCCCCAGTAGAAATGTTGATTAGGACATCTGCCCCCCCAGAAGAAATGTTGACTAGGACATCTCCCCCCAAAGAAATGTTGACTAGGACATTAGCCACCCCCCAGTAGAAATGTTGACTAGGACATCTGCCCCCCCAGAAGAAATGTTGACTAGGACATCTCCCCCCAAAGAAATGTTGACTAGGACATCTGCCCCCAAAGAAATGTTGACTAGGACATTATCCCCCCCCCAGTAGAAATGTTGACTAGGACATTAGCCACCCCCAGTAGAAATGTTGACTAGGACATCTCCCCCCCAAAGAAATGTTGACTAGGACATTAGCCCCCCCCCCAGTAGAAATGTTGACTAGGACATTAGCCCCCCCCCCAGTAGAAATGTTGACTAGGACATCTGCCCCCCAGAAGAAATGTTGACTAGGACATCTCCCCCCAAAGAAATGTTGACTAGGACATTAGCCACCCCCCAGTAGAAATGTTGACTAGGACATCTGCCCCCCCAGAAGAAATGTTGACTAGGACATCTCCCCCCCAAAGAAATGTTGACTAGGACATCTGCCCCCAAAGAAATGTTGACTAGGACATTATCCCCCCCCAGTAGAAATGTTGACTAGGACATTAGCCACCCCCCAGTAGAAATGTTGACTAGGACATCTCCCCCCCAAAGAAATGTTGACTAGGACATTAGCCCCCCCCCCAGTAGAAATGTTGACTAGGACATTAGCCACCCCCCAGTAGAAATGTTGACTAGGACATCTCCCCCCCAAAGAAATGTTGACTAGGACATTAGCCCCCCCCCAGTAGAAATGTTGACTAGGACATTAGCCCCCCCCCAGTAGAAATGTTGACTAGGACATTAGCCCCCCCCCCAGTAGAAATGTTGACTAGGACATTAGCCCCCCCCCCAGTAGAAATGTTGACTAGGACATTAGCCCCCCCCCCCAGTAGAAATGTTGACTAGGACATTAACCCCCCAGTAGAAATGTTGACTAGGACATCTCCCCCCCAAAGAAATGTTGACTAGGACATCTCCCCCAAAGAAATGTTGACTAGGACATTAGCCCCCCCCCAGTAGAAATGTTGACTAGGACATTAGGCCCCCCCCCCAGTAGAAATTTAATGTTGTTAACATATATATTGTTAATTACAATTAACACTGAAATATTTCAATCAAACCCAATGATTACATAAACGATGATAAAACATATTTAGAACTTTTTATATTAATTAATAATTTGCTGGGTATGAGGACTAGTAAAATGACTGTTGATGCATTTTGGAAGTTTTTCATCCAGTATTATGTCTCTAATACTGCCACTTTTCAAGATTTCTACTGGGTGGCAGATGTCCTAGCTGTCATTTCTACTGGGTGGCAGATGTCCTAGCTGTCATTTCTACTGGGTGGCATATGTCCTAGTCAACATTTCTACTGGGTGACAGATGTCCTAGCTGTCATTTCTACTGGGTGGCAGATGTCCTAGCTGTCATTTCTACTGGGTGGCATATGTCCTAGTCAACATTTCTACTGGGTGACAGATGTCCTAGCTGTCATTTCTACTGGGGGGCTAATGTTCTAGCCAACATTTCTACTGGGGGGCTAATGTCCTAGTCAACATTTCTACAGGGGGGGCTAAAAATGTCCTAGTCAACATTTCTACTGGGGGGCTAAAAATGTCCTAGCCAACATTTCTACTGGGGGGCTAAAAATGTCCTAGTCAACATTTCTACTGGGGGGCTAAAAATGTCCTAGTCAACATTTCTACTGGGGGGCTAAAAATGTCCTAGTCAACATTTCTACTGGGGGGCTAAAAATGTCCTAGTCAACATTTCTACTGGGGGGCTAAAAATGTCCTAGTCAACATTTCTACAGGGGGGCTAAAAATGTCCTAGCCAACATTTCTACTGGGGGGCTAAAAATGTCCTAGCCAACATTTCTACTGGGGGGCTAAAAATGTCCTAGCCAACATTTCTACTGGGGGGCTAAAAATGTCCTAGCCAACATTTCTACAGGGGGGCTAATGTCCTAGTCAACATTTCTACAGGGGGGCTAAAAATGTCCTAGCCAACATTTCTACAGGGGGGCTAAAAATGTCCTAGCCAACATTTCTACAGGGGGGCTAAAAATGTCCTAGCCAACATTTCTACTGGGGGGCTAATGTCCTAGCCAACATTTCTACTGGGGGGCTAATGTCCTAGCCAACATTTCTACTGGGGGGCTAATGTCCTAGTCAACATTTCTACTGGGGGGGCTAATGTCCTAGTCAACATTTTTACTGGGGGATAATATCCTAGTCAACATTTCTACTGGGGGGCTAATGTCCTAGTCAACATTTTTACTGGGGGATAATATCCTAGTCAACATTTCTACTGGGGGGCTAATGTCCTAGTTAACATTTCTTTGGGGGGCTAATGTCCTAGTCAACATTTCTACTGGGGGGCTAATGTCCTAGTCAACATTTCTACTGGGAGGCTAATGTCCTAGTCAACATTTCTACTGGGGGGCTAATATCCTAGTCAACATTTCTACTGGGGGGCTAATGTCCTAGTCAACATTTCTACTGGGGGCAGATGTCCTAGTCAACATTTCTACTGGGGGGCAGATGTCCACCTATCCATTTCTTGGACTGGGGGGGGGGGCAGATGTCCGGGGGGGCAAATGTCACAGATTCGAATGTACAGAGAGCCCACTCTGGAACATTGTTGTACAAGGTTATGGTCAGGGGAGAAATTACATTGTGGCGATGGTTTACAAAAGGGAGGTCTGAAGAGTAATAAGTATAAGTTGTAAAAGTAAAGTGTTTGTTTATTATAGTGTCACCTCTTAAAAGGCCAGCCATTTCTGACTTATGAGACACCTCTTTTTATGAACATCAGTACTTCCCGAATCCTATGCGTGTATGCCAGGCGCCAGGCTGGTAGGGAATCGATAACTATTATTTAACTAGCTGGCGATTCACCAACCGGCCATATCAGAACGAACCCCTAACAAGGTTCGAACCTTAGATTTCCTGCTACGTTGGTAGACGGCTTAACCACTAGGCCACAGAGGCAGTCTGTAACCCAGAGTTGTACTAACTTGTTTCGCAATTGAGCTAAAATAAATTTGTATAAACTAAAACATTGTACAATGTCAATGCTATGGTGTCGAATGCTGCGCCAAACTCATAACTAAACATGATCCCCAGTGGCCTTAATATCGGTGAATACTAATTAGCGATGATATCAGAATAAAAAAGGAAATGAACTGCACATGCTCATTGTGTGCCTACTATTGACAATTTCTGTCAGATTTCCGCATTTATTCAAAATTTGAGCATATTTTCAATTACACTAATAAGTTTTCGTTCATGTAGTCAATATTTAGGTGAATCTCAATGAATCGGCTGCATTGGACATTTGTCAGATTCCCGTCACTCATGTGACATCACATGATTGTCTTATATGGCATGTATTGCTACTGGTATAAACTTATGAGGCGAAATTTGTATCGTCATTGGTATCAATTATCATCATGTAAATAAAAGATGGAGGCCAGTGTTTTTGCTTTAACATTGTTATTGATCCAGCTATGATTTATTTCTTACTAACTGATATTGCACGCAATAAAATAAATATCATTATGCTTTATTGAGAGTGACCCATTATTTACACATGCTGTTTTTGAAATACAAATAGTAATAGAGTATTGCTCATTGTCGCCTATAATCGGTATACTAAGGACGTCTCGTAACGTTACATAATGCACTACCACAACATCCATGGGGAATATGACCAGGAACCAGTGTAAAAGTTATCACAATGATGTACAAACACGTAATTACCAAACTGTTTCCTTTGTCAATTTTGTTGAGAACAAATGGTGTTTTGTAGCTAAGGGAGATAAACCCCAATAATTAGCAGTAAAATGTCTTGGGGGTTAGTTGTTTGGTATCCATAACCACCTAGTGATCTAAAGCGAACGAGTTACAACTGGGGGGGAAATAGTTAATATGGTACTGGGTTCGGGACTGCGGACTTAAGTAGTTCAGGTACCTTGTAGATGTTAGGTTGTTGTGGTTGACGCATAGGGGCCTACTAAGCTAGTTCTGAATTTGTATAGGTATATGACTGATGGTTATAGTTTTAAGTGTTTGCCAGTTCAGGGAATTAATAATGTGTGCTATATTGCTTGTATAGTTTATGTATATGTGTGTGTGTTTTACGTTTATTTATCGTCGCTACCGGTTGCCCATTTGAGCGATGCCTCCTGAAGAGATTAGTCATTTTAGATTTGTGGAGGATAGTGCAATGATACAGACAGAGACCCATTACAGAGTCTCCTCTGGTTCTTTTACGTGCACGGTGTACAGCACCGACACGAGACCTCGGTTTAACGTCCCATTAAAGACTGTTAATTGTATTAGGGTCAGACGGGGGATCGAATCTGTGATCCCTGGATTACCAGTCCAACGTGTTAACCACTGGACTACAGATCCGTCTGTATGGTACTGGGTTCGGGACTGCGGACTTAAGTAGTGCAGGTACCTTGTAGATGTTAGGTTGTTGTGGTGGACGCATGCTAAGCTAGTTCTGAATGTGTATAGGTATATGACTGATGAGTATATGCGTCGAGACTCAAGTGTTTAGTTTAAACTGATGAGTATATGCGGTGTTGATGATCTGCGCCCAGGAGAGTTTGTCCTTGTCAAATATGAAAGCAAGACGACAATAAAATATTACGTTGGCCAATTCCAGAAGACCTTGCCAGCCTCGCTAACATACGAAGTGAATTTCCTGGTGAAGCAAAAAACGAAAGGCGAATCTGTTCAGTTCGTATATCCCGATAAGGACGACATTGATGATGTGCAGTTTGAAGACATTGTTTCCAAGCTGCCAGACCCAACACCTATCGGGCGCACTGAGCGTGCCAGGAAGCAATTCAAATTTGACCGAGATCTGACAGCATATTTTTGAGTGACATTAGTATACTGCTAGCTGACCAGGGGCTATGCTGGTGGCAAAGCGGAACACTTTTTTTAATTTTCCTATTTCACTTGAAAATAGCTTAGTTAATAACAATAAATGTAGGTTTAAGTGTCATCCAAGTATTAGCACGTGGGTTAGGGTTAGGGTTAGCAAGTGTAAGTTTTCACTTTCTCCGATTATTCATAGTTGTGTGTTCTCGTTTTCATGTTGATGTTGTTGTGTTGTTGTTTTCTAATAAATATTTGTTTATGCCACCTGATCTATCTCAGTTTTAACAGACGACATAACACATTATGTCGATCATGATATGACTATGTAGATGACCAGGTTCGTTTGGCCCACTGTGGCTCAGACCACTGCGATATATATGCTGTCCCAATGTACCCCATGTTATGTCCCAATGTGCCCCGTGTATGGGGAACATTGGGACAGTTTAAAAATAGTTTTAAATTGACACTATATCAATATTGGGAGTATATACAGGTTCAACTTAGGAAATTAAATATAGTGTAATGATAGCTTTATCATATAATATATTTGAGTTTTAGCAGGTCATCTATGAAAGACAGAAATGTGAAAGAAATGTTTTTTGTCCCAATGTGCCCCACTCTCCCCTATTTATTTTCTGTCAATACATGATTATTTACAAGGAATTGGACAGAAAGCTGTATAGCTTATGATTGTCCTCTCCTTAGTGTTTGCTAGTTCATGGAATTAATAATGTGTGTGTGTGTTACATTGCTTGAATAGTTATAATCATTGCAGATATAACATGTAGCTTGTCTTTGACCTTGTTCTGCTTCATAGACCTGCTTCATAGACCTGTTTGTGTCAGATGGTTGAGCAATTGTCTACTCGAGTTTGTGTTTTTACGTTTATTCATCGTCGCTACCGGTTGTCCATATGAGCGATGCCCCCTGAAGAGCTTAGTCATTTTAGAGTTGTGGAGGATAGTGCAATGATACAGACAGAGACCCATTCCAGAATCTCCTCTAGTTCTTTTACGTGCACAGTGTAAAGCACCGACACGAGACCTCGGTTTAACGTCCCATCTGAAAGACTGTTAATTTTATTAGGGTCAGACGGGGGGTCGAACCTGCGATCCCTGGATTACCAGTCCAGCGTGTTACCACAGGACTACAGATCCGTCTACTCGAGTTGGGAACGAACATATGTTATATAAGCGTTTTCTTTGTTTGTGCCAGATGGTTGAGCAATTGTCTACTCGAGTTGGGAACGAACATAGGTGTTATAAGCTTTTTCTTTGTTTATGCCAGATGGTTGAACAATAGTTTACTCGAGTTGGGAACGAATATAGGTGTATAAGCTTTTTCTTTGTTTGTGCCAGATGGTTGAACAATAGTTTACTCGAGTTGGGAACGAATATAGGTGTATAAGCTTTTTCTTTGTTTGTGCCAGATGGTTGAACAATTGTCTACTCGAGTTGAGAATGTAGATAGGTGTTATAAGCTGTTTCTTTGACCATCTTATTTCTGGTCCTTGGCGTTCCTTTTAATGAATCTGAGAGAGTTAGTAGCCATAAACGCTGGACTGGTAATCCAGGGATCAAAGGTTCGATCCCCCGTCTGACCCTAATAAAATTAACAGTCTTTCAGATGGGACATTAAACCGAGGTCTTGTGTCGGTGCTGTACACCGTGCACGTAAAAGAATCAGATGAGACTCTGGAATGGGTCTCTGTCTGTATCATTGCACTACCCTCCAACATCTAAAATAACTAATCTCTTCAGGAGGCGTCGCTCATATGGGCAACCGGTAGCGACGATAAATAAACGTAAAACACACACAGATTATTTTCTTTGACCTTCTTATTTCTGGTCTTCAGGTTCCTTTTAATGAATCTGAGAGAGTTAGTAGCCATAGAGGAGATGTTGGTTGTATGAGTAGACCAGTTGAAATCTTTACTTATTGTAACACTTAGCAGCGTTTGACTTTTAAAAATAATACCACGAGTTAGTAGCCATAGAGGAGATGTTGGTTGTATGAGTAGACCAGTTCAAATCTTTACTTAGCACTTAGCAGCGGTTGACTTTTAATAATACCATGAGTTAGTAGCCATAGAGGAGATGTTGGTTGTATAAGTAGACCAGTTCAAACCTTTACTTATTGTAACACTTAGCAGCGGTTGACTTTTAATAATACCATGATGTGAAGTGTGTACTGGTAAATGGTTTTCTCTTGCGAATTATTCTCAGCACCTCGCACTTATCAGTATTGAACTACATGGAACATTCTGGTTCCCACTGTGCTAGAGCATTCGGGTTGCTCTTTAGGGTGTGTGCATCGGAAGGGGAGTTTACTGTGAGATACACTATGGTGTCATCTGCAAACAGTCTTGCTTTACTTTTGATAAAGTTTGAAAAATTCCTTCTTGTAGAATTAGTTTATACAAATTTATTTTAGCTCGATTGCGAAACAAGTTATTTCAGCTTATATCAATCACTCTCGAGACCTCGTTCCTGACGGAATCCGTCGCCACGAGGGAGAGAGAAGAGTCAATGTGGAATTCAAATGCCTTGCGTAAGGGCACAATCGTAACGGCTCCAGCGGGGCGCAAACTCGAGGCCTTTCGTACCTGAAGCGCTATCACGACTTCCACTTGTAGAATTCACATTCATATTCATGTAGTCATTTCGTCAGACAACCAAAATGTAACCGATATGGCCGGCGGTGATGTCATAGACTTTTACACAAACCGTATTTAATTTTTTTGGAACCTTCAATTAGATAAATGCATTCTCAAATAATATCCAACTAAAGATAGATTTACATCAAGTTCATTAATTAGCATACTTGTAACGTATAATATCCTTATTTTATATGGCTGTCCGATTAGCACAGTGGCTAGAGCGCTCGCTTGTCACTAATGCAAACCGTGTTCGATCCTCGGACCGGAAGTATGTGAGATGGTACGGTGGTCGCCAGAACGGGTTTTCCGGTTTCCTCCCACACGAATGACCACATTTACGCTCTCATCTGCGCCAACGAGAGTGATTAATATAAGTTGTTAAAGCTTGTTTCGCAATCGTTGTAAAATAAATAAAGTTTGTTTATTTTAATATCAACAAATTATATTGTTATCGTCTTGGAGTTCAAGTTTTAAACATATAAAATCGGACGACTGTTCGAGGGTTCCAAACTATGTTTATTTCGTAGATGTATGAATGACCTGAATTCTATTTCACGTGGAAGTCGTGATAGCGCAGTCGTAGTGTGTCTGCTTCAGGTGCGAACGCCCGGAGTTCGAGCCTCGCTGGAGCCGTTACGATTGGGCCATTTAAGGTAAGGCATTTAAATACCACGTTGCCTCTTCTCTCTCTATCTACACATATATCACCAGAACTCACTATGTTATTGATATCTACACATATATCACCAGAACTCACTATGTTATTGATATCTACACATATATCACCAGAACTCATTATGTTATTGATATATACACATATATCACCAGAACTCCCTATGTTATTGATATCTACACATATATCACCAGAACTCATTATGTTATTGATATCTACACATATATCACCAGAACTCACTATGTTATTGATATCTACACATATATCACCAGAACTCATTATGTTATTGATATCTACACATATATCACCAGAACTCCCTATGTTATTGATATCTACACATATATCATCAGAACTCATTATGTTATTGATATCTACACATATATCATCATAACTCATTATGTTATTGATATATACACATATATCACCAGAACTCCCTATGTTATTGATATATACACATATATCACCAGAACTCACTATGTTATTGATATATACACATATATCACCAGAACTCCCTTATGCTATTGATATATACACATATATCACCAGAACTCCCTTATGCTATTGATATATACACATATATCACCAGAACTCACTCAGGGGCGTACCCAGCCAATTTTGATGTGGACTCCAAACGAGCACCGAATGTGTAGGGGGATCTGGAGGCTTCCCTTCCCCCCCCCCCAGAAAATCTTTAAAACCTGGACGTCATTTGGTGCACTCTGGCGACTCTGAGAACTAATTATATTCCGATAAATACACTTGGAAAACGTATGTTTTTATTGGGCAATTTGTAAAAATGTCTGAACTATACTGTACATCAGTGCATCGTCTGAGTTTCATATCTTTAGCTGGGTATGTGTATGAAAAGGGAATGCATCTACATGTACGTAGATCTACCTGCTTATGCCTATACTTTTGCTTTTACTTGCAAAGAACTGCTTAGTACTGGAGCTTATCAGGAACACTGTTAACGTACTGTTGAAAGGTGGCGTTAATCTCAATCAAACTGCACATGCATATAGATCTACGCTGTAATTATTAATGTACTGGTAAATGAGGGTTGAGATTTTAATAGTCCGTAGACCTACATAGATACAGACAGTTGAACGCCATAAAGGTCTTTAAAGAAAGTCAAGTGTTCTCTCCTTCCTGGAAGCAAATGTCATTACAGTGTCAATGTCAATTTGTTCGTGCCTATAGCTATGTAGCATGGCTAGGCCAGAGAGACGCTCAGTTGTCATAGTAGATCGTAAATAGTTCTTAACTCTACGCATGACACTGAACGACCTCTCAGCAGTAGCCGTAGATACAGGCATGGTAATTAGTACAACCAGACATGTATATATATCTGGGTTCGTGTTGTATATGGCGCTCTTCAGATCAACTGGCCTGTCTGCCTCAATGAGCCACCGTGTCCTCCAACGTGAAACTTCACGACGAAAGCTTTCACGGTCGCCTGTGAGGTCTGTGCTGTAGGCGTCGAACACTCTGTCCTCCTGCTGTGGCGTAAAGGCCTGACACCTGCTCGGGAGTAGGTACTGGGCCAGGCAGCGGTCATTGGTGGTCTAGGAAGGGGTAGTATAGGGCCCGTTTCCAATACGATGACGTCAGAGTTTTATTCTAGCCTATATACATTACCACAGGTAGTCTACTAGTCTGTATAGTAGAAACTCATTTCGCTCACTCGTACGCGCGGTTTTCCGGGTTTTTTTAAAGATTTTTGTTTGTTTTGAAAATGATGTGGACGCCACTGCGTACTTGCGTATAGGCAGTTACGCGCCTGTCACTATGTTATTGGTGCCAACACATATACTGTATCCATTTACATGTGTGAGCGCCGCAGGTGTACCGACGTGTACCGATCAATTGTTTTTATTCCTACATGAAACACAACATAGTCACTGTCATATTACCTCCCTTAGAGAAACAACGACATTTGCACGCATATTTTATAAATGATAAAGGAACCACAGCGAGGAGACTCATATCGTAAGTATTATCAAGTGTTTTGAATTATTTATATTCAAAATGTTATCATACCTCCTTGAAATACTGGTCAAATCCGAACCCCTTAAGTTCATGGCTTACCAGACACTAGCGAGACCCCAGCTTGAATGAATATGGGACAGGTCAGGTGTGACCCTGGACAGGTGTGACCCGACAGGTGTGACCCCGGTTTGGGACAGGTGTGACCCCGTTTAGGGACCAGGTATAGGTATGACCAGGTTATATGATAGGTATGACCACATTATTTTAGATTAAGGTGTAGTTTAACATGTATATTTATGTGTATTGGACAAGAAATTGGCCAGTTAATAGCTCTGGCATTATCCACCAAATATACAATTAAATTCAAAGTAAATATACATGTTAAAGTACACCTTAGTCTAAAATAATGTGGTCCTACCTATCATATAACCTGGTCATACCTATCCTATAACAGGGTCACACCTGTCCCAAACGGGGTCACACCTGTCCCAAACCGGGGTCACACCTGTCTGGTCACACCTGTCCCATTACCGCTTGAATATGGCTCCGAGATCTGGTCGCCCCATACCCAAACATTGATAGACCAAATTAAAGGTATCCAGCGAAGAGCAGCCCGTTGGATAAAGGCTGATTTCTATTGTACCTCTAGTGTTACAGACATGCTACATTCCCTAAATCTACACAGACTAGATCAACAGCGTATTGACAATAGGTTATCCCTTATGTATAAAATTCATAATGATCTTGTTGCTATTCCCATTGAAAATTACCTAGTTCCCCTCTCCCGTCCTGCTCGCCATTGCCATTCCTTAAGCTATAGGTTAATTACAGCAACTACAGACTACTACAAGTTTTCCTTTTTTCCAATAACAATCTACCATTGGAACCATCTCCCTCCTGACATTGTCCATCTCCCTACCATAGAGCAATTCAATACGGCAGCCACAACTTATTTTCATTACTTTCTTAAATTATGCTTTTAACTACTCATACTTTTAACTTCTTTGCGGTTTTTGACGCACAACATGTCTACGTCCCCACGAGGGGTTCAACATTAACGGAAGATAGATAGATAGATACTACTGAAACCACAGGCACAAAACACAATTTTGTTGCCCATAGGGCAAGAAAATAAAAATTTGTGTCTTGTGACTGAAACTAGTGTTGTTATGATAGTCGTGAAGTCGCAGACATCGGTTGGCAGACCCAGGCCGACGCGACAATCGGTTATGAATTTCTGGTCGGCGACGTCGCGAAAACTTAGCCGAACATTTTTAGACTGTACCCAACGCCAATATGGATGAAAACAACGTGGAACTTTTCCCGCATCCAGGGAAGAAAACAAAGTCCCTGGCTTGGGAATTCTTTATGTTTAGGAAAGGGTTAGATGGGAAGCTAGATATTAGAGAAACAGTATGCAAATTATGTCACAAGACATACACTAACAAAGGTAATTTACTATAGTATAGCTTTTTTTCGGACAGTAACTATTTCGGATAACGTTGTTGTATGGCGTTTTTGGTTATGCACATTTTCAATACAACTAAAGTTAAAATTGTATTATTGTTTAAATGTCATAGTAATCCTGTTGAACAGACCAATTGATTAAACACATACAGGCTGCACAGATTTGGTTAATAGACATTGGCCCACCCACTTCCATTCTGTCATTTCCCCTAACCGAAATATGTTCTATGTATGTATGTACCATTAATGTCAAACCCCTTGTGGGGACATAGACATGTTTCCTGGGCAGGCTTAGCCGACCTAAGCGATTAACAAGTACTAAGCAATGTGTGTGAGGTGCCTTGCTCAATGACACTACATACGTGGCCTGACCGAGTATCGAACCGGGATCGTTCGATTCCAAATTCGACACTGGACCACGGACGCCACGTTCTGGTGACTTTATCTTTTGAATTTTCAAACCCCTGGTAAAATACCCACCCTGCGGGGTTATCCAAGCCCATATTTATTATTTACTGCTATATTCCCATCTATTTGGCATGAAAACCAAGACATTATTATGTCATACGTGTAAGTGGAACATGCAATTGGTTTTATCTATGAATAAGTAGTTGTAAGTACCACATCAAAGAAAATTAATGTTGTTGACCTTTTGTTAAATGTTTTCCATTTTAGGCAACACCACCAACTTGATATTTCATATTAAGCATGACCACAAAGAGCTTGTTCCCAGCCCAGATGAACCAGTCAGGGATAAACAGAACATGGTTCAACCAAAGATAGACATAGCTGTGTCTCGACAGCATATACCCAAGGAAAGGCAAGCCAAACTAGATGACATAATGCTGAAACTGGTTATCAGCAAGTCACTACCACTCAGCCTGATATCCAATGAGATCTTCAAAGAGTTTGTATCGGAGCTGGATCCAAGGTATTATTAAAGTTTCCAGTGTATGAAATTCAGCTTGAAATATTTCGCTTCAAGGCTTTTGTTATAAAGGTCACAGTCTGTTTTATAGCTGTAATCCCAGGTAACTTGGTAAGCAGCAAGCAAACATTTTGTGCGAACAGCAACACACATTTTAGTATACTGTTAGCATGTCAAATTGTAGTCAAACAGTTAACATGTGGATGGATGCCCTGATCTTTGGTACACAGGGTTAGAAAATATGCTTTAAAGTTAACTCTCTATCAGTTAACCGTTACCGAATTGTTATCTCGTTTATTTAACTTTTTGATAAGTTATTTAGTATTTTCTTAAATTTTGTGTCATGTTCTAATTAAAATTTTAAATGCCTTGTAAATTATTTTTAAATGTACAGTATTCTTCTCCTGAAAATCCCTCTTTATTTAAATCACAGACTTTTTCTATGATTAATTCTGTCTTACAGTATTAGTTTATTTTTATATAGCATTCCGTCTAAACCTACAGCAACTGTGAAGTTGGATCAGAAGTTCTCTCAAATGAAAACCAAGTTACAAAAGGACTTGTCTTCAGCTGAATCTATAGCTCTTACCCATGATGGATGTAACTCTACCCAAAGTTATGATACTATGACATGCCACATGATCACGAATGACTGGGAATTGAAACATGCTGTTCTTGGGACACTAAAAGTATGTAGCAAAATCCATCAGTGTGCACACACGTTTAATTGCATAAACATTTTATCTCGACTATTTGAAGAATAGTGGAGCTATTTTACTATTTGTCTTGGTTAACATTTGCCTTCAAATACAATATATCCAATACTTAGTCTAAGCTATCCAATGCTAATGAAGGTATTAGGTTGAAACTTCACACATGTCATCATTGTCATTATTGTAAAATGAATAACAATTAATATAAATTATGCCACATATTATCACCTGCCGATCCGAATGATCGGGAGGCTTCAGACCGGAGGGGGTATAGATATTAGATGTGGTGTTGTTCATCCGTCAGTCATTGAATTGATAAAAAAATGTTAATTTGATAATGATTAATTGCCATAATAAAGGACCTTATTCTGTGGGGGACGCCATTTCATAAATAAAGAACCTTATTCGACAGGGCAAACCAAATCAACGAATTTGCTTGTGGTGAACTGGTGATTGCAAAATGTGTAGATTGACTTGAATCCATACTGCCAAAATATTGCTTTTTATAACCTGGACATGACTGTAATTGGTGTTTGTATTTCTGTTGCAGGTAGAAGGACAGCATACTGGAGAAAACATTGCAGCAAATATCAAATCCAGTATAGATGAATGGAACATAGGAACTCCTTCAGCCATGACAACAGATAACGCATCAAATGAACAGAAAGCTATCCGTCAACTAGGTTTCACACGCTTTGGATGCTATGGGCACAGGATCAACCTAGCTGTGAAGAAAGCTGTAAAAATAGGAGAATTAACAGATATCCTGACAAAAGGGAGAACTCTGGTATCCTTCTTCCAAAAGTCTTCGTCTGCAACTGATCTGTTGGTAAAAAAGCAGAAACTGTTAAATCCTGATGGAAAACCACATAGATTAGTTATGGACTGTCCTACCAGATGGAATAGTACATTATGTATGTTAGAACGTCTGATAACAGAAACCCCTTACATTGTGAGCATGGCGAATGATCCAAATTTGTCTAAACATGCTTCCCAGGTTATCGTGGAGAACAGTTACAGCTTGGATAGTATCTCCACTCTAAAACATGTTGTGCAAGTACTCAAACCATTTGAAAAAGCAACACTAGTGCTGTGCTCACAATCAACACCAACAATGCAACATGTCTGTCCAGTCACAAAAAAGCTTATTATAGCAGTACAGCCACAAGGTGATGTTGAAGTTGAACTGATAAGAAAGATGAAAAGTACCTTGTTTGCGGAGCTGTCAGCTAGAACTGAGACAGAAGACCTACCACTAATGGCTGCGTTACTGAACCCAGACACGAAACATGTCTCATTCCTTTCAGATAATGAAAGAGAAAGAGGACGAACTTTGCTGAAAGAAAAGGCGGAGATGCTGACAGGTAAAGTGAAGAAGGGAGAACCTGAAAAAACTGTCACTGATCCAGCATTGCCAAGTCTACCTAATAGTCTACTACCTGATGGTGATGACCTTGTACAGTTAGATGGAGAACCTGAAACCAAGCGGGCTAAAATACAGTGTGCGGATTCGATAGACTGGTTGGACGATGTTTGCATAACAGGAGAGTGCACCATCTCAACAGAGACTTTGGTCGAGTCAGAAATCAGCAAGTATTTTGAAATGGAACGTAAACAATCGGATATCAATCTAACTTTGCTACAATGGTGGAAAGACAATGAATATCAATTTCCAATGCTTTCACGTGTTGCTAAAACCGTTTTGGCCGTACCAGCAAGTTCAGTCCCTTCAGAACGTGTCTTTAGCTTAGCGGGAACTATTGTCAGCAAAAAGAGGAACAGGCTCAGCCATGAGAATGTGAATAAATACATTTTTATGAACATGAACAGAAAGTTGTACTGGTAGGGAACTAGGGATTCCAAGTTTAACCATTATCCCGCTGAATAAATTACATAGCTTTTGCAAACAGCATAGATCCAGACCAGCCACAGCGTAACGCTGTGTCTGATCAGGATCTGTGCTGTTTGCTACTCTGCCCAGTGCATTGAGCATCACTATCCGAGTAGCAAACAGCATAGAGCCTGATCAGATGCAGCGTTACACTGCAGCTGATATGGTAGTCAGTTGACAATGTTTAATTAAATTATAAAGCAGTGAGCAGACAGTGTTGTGATTTTGTTAACTAGTCCAATTACACTTACAATGATATGTAGTGTGCTTATTCTTTATGCTAGAAGTGTATCCTTTGTCGCCACGACTTGTCAGTTCTCTTTTGCATCTAAATCAACCGATTATTAATCGGAAAGTTATCGATAGTACTCTCTCCGATTAACCGATTAATCGATTGTGAATTTTTCAACTGATTTACATCACTAACTGAAACCAGTGGAAGTCGTGATAGCGCAGTGCGCGTTCACTTCAGGTGTGAAATATAAATAAGACCTCTACATAAATTCTTTTTCTTCTGTTATATCGTCAAAGCTCATTTCGCATAGCACTTTCCGCCCTGATCCGATGGTGAGATTTCTGACATAAATGTGTGCATTGGTGTTAAGAATAATCATAAATATAGATATTAAGAACGTTAAAAATATATTGTATTACCGTTGTGCATGTCATTTAGCTGTTTGAAGTCACAAAAGAAATATGAATGATTTATTATTATACATACATTATTTAGTACATTTCATGCGTATGAACAATACATAGTTCCCATATGACATTATCAGTCCTACTGTGGCTGTCATTTTGATTGGCAAAGTTGATCAGATATTATATATAATATATAGTAGCGTAATTTTGTTTTCTTCATAAAATACTTATTTTTCATCCCATCACCATGGTTCATACATTGTTGGAAAGCTCTCAATGAACATATTGTTTGTATCATTTCACAAATTCACAAACGAATACATAATAATTTACCTGTATATTAATATTTCAACTGTGAAATTAGACTTTAAAAAATAGGTGCAAATTAAGTTCTTATAATTTATAATCCATACATCATTGTCAAAAAATAAATTAATATTTAAAAAGTACATTTCAATACCTTTAAAATCATACCAAATGTTATATTAAGAAACACATTAAGTTATTGCAATTAAAGCAGCATTACATCGTAATAAAGGATGTTTTGGGTAAAATATAAATACTAATGTGTGTGTGTGTTTACAAAAATCGAAATAGTCGCTCAGAAACGATAAAATTCCAATAAATTTAAACCGTCGTATACGCGAATTTGTTTATCAACAAACGAAATGTAAACACGCACAGCGCGCATGCGTGAAACAACAGGATGTAGAAAACAACGTATATATTTTGAACATGAAAGACAATCTATCTATCTTCCTCTAATGTCGAACCCCTCTCGGGGATGTAGAAAGGTCCCTAAAAGACTTAGCTAACAGAGGTATGAATCAACATATCAAGTAATTTAATTAAAATAGACAACGTGGGACAAATGGGGTCGATGCATTCCGAATGTAAACAAGTACGGACGATGCGTTCCGGTTGTAAACAAGTGCATGAACGATCGACTCGGAAAGTCCTACTTTCGGTTTCGAGTTTGTTTTATCGCAAAATAACACTGTTTACCAAATGAACATAAGCATACAAAGTATAATGTTAGAATGTGTAGCAGCATTGATACCCATACGTAAAAATTGAATTTTTCAAATATCTTTTATTTCATACGATGTAATGCTGCTTTAAAGAATTACTAGTAAAATCATGAAATTGCCGTTAATAAAACTTGCCAGTCAAAATGGCTGCCAAGATAAGATCTTATCAGTGTTTTTGACTGCCGTGGGAACTATGTATTGGATATTAAATGAAATCTTATTTGGTTCACCGTAATGGCACGGAGATAAATCTTGTAAAACATTTCGTCTTATTTCATTTCCATTTTTGTTTTTCGCAATAATCAAATATTCAAAATGACCGATTTGAAATGGCAAAACTCTGCCATGAAATTTAAACGTTGATTTCATGTATAATATTGTGTCAAGAGACGTTATAGACTGTGCAGAATTCAAGCAACATCATGTGTGTTTATCTCGTTAACAGTTTTAATTTATAAAAACGGATTTTTAGAATATAGAATATGCTACGCGTAATTGAGGTTTAGACTTGTCACATTTTTCAAGTCTTAAATATTTGGACTAGTGTGAAAGGTCCGGAGTTCGAGCCCCGCTGGAGCTGTTACGATTATGCCCTTAGGCAAAGCATTTAAATTCCACGTTGCCTCTTCTCTCTCCCTTGTGGCGATGGATTCCATCAGGAATGAGGCCTCGAGAGTGATTAATATAAGTTGAAGGAATTTGTTTCGCAATCGAGCTAGAATAAATTTGTATAAACTAATAATCAAATATGTTTTAATTTCAGTGTTGCCCGTTTCTCTGTTACCCATTGTATGCATTCCGTCATCCACTCCACATGTCTTCCTATCAAGAAGATGAACCTCCCCCCCATGGACGCGGACATTGTACGAAGAAGTTCAGATCTGTTGAGGTTCTGCGCAAACATATGCTTGTTCATTCAGAAAAGCATCCATTTGAATGTGAAATTTGCCAGAAGTCTTTTCGTCGACTTGGAGATCTTTCGGTGCATCGGCGCATTCACACAGGTGAACGACCGTATAAGTGTAGCATATGTATGACGGCTTTTAGACAAAGGGGGAGCCTGCTTTTACATCGGCGCATTCATACTGGCGAACGACCATATGAATGTGAAGTTTGCAAGAAGACTTTTAGGTTTCTGGGAAATCTTCAATCTCATAGTTTTCAGCATACAGGAGAACAGCCTCATGAATGTGAAGTTTGCAAGAAGTCTTTCATCCAGACATCAACTCTTAAAGCGCACATGAGGATTCATACTGGAGAACGTCCCTATGCCTGCAGTATTTGCAATTTGTCATTTGCACAGGCGTCAAATCTTCACAGGCATCAACATGTTCATAAACACGATAAACAAAAAAGGTCTTACACTTGTAAGATAGGCAACGCGGCTTTTGATCAACCTGTGCGTCTGCGGAAGCATGAACTGATTCATACAGGGAACCATCCTTATGAATGTATGATTTGCAAAAAGACATTTCGAACATCTACGTGTCTTCGCAGACATCAGTTGATTCATACTACAGAACGTCCTCATGTCTGTGATATCTGCAATAAAACATATCGTGATCCGAGTTATCTGCGTAAACATCGGCGAGCTCATGCTTACAAATGTAGCATCTGTACAAAGACTTTTAAATTTGCTTCGTCTCTTGATAGGCATCATCGTATCATCCATAGCAGAGAAGATCCAGTCTCTACCGGTAATTCATATGAATGTGAATTTTGCCATCGCAGCTATAAAATATTATCGAACCTTCGATCCCATATGGTTACTCACACTGGTGTGCCAAAATATGAATGTGAAGTGTGCAATAAATGTTTTAAGCGAGTTAATGAGCGTCAGGTACATATGCGTGTTCATACTGGAGAAAGACCGTATGAATGTAAATTTTGTAAGAAACTCTTTAGTCAAGCAGGGAATTGTAACGAACATCAACAGATTCATATAGGGGAAAGATCTTTTGAATGTCAAATCTGCAAGAAGACTTTCAACAAAGCATATAATCTTCGTAAGCATAAACTCATTCATACTGGTGAACGTCCGCATCAGTGCAAGTTATGTAAGCGGCGTTTCACTGAAGCTGTAACTCTAAAGAGGCATATGACCATACATACAGGAGAACGGCCATACGTATGCAACACATGCAATAAAGCGTTTAGTCGACTTGGGGAACTTCGCAAGCATCAGCTTGTTCATACAGGAGAAAAACCACATGCATGTGATATATGCAAGCACACCTTTACTCAACGGGCAGCGCTCCTGAAGCATAAGCTTATTCATCAGAGAAGTCACCATCTTGAATGCGATGTATGCAAGAAGTTTTATAAATGTGCTGGACATCTCCGAAGACATCAGCTAAGCCATGCAGAGAACAAACAGTGTGCATGAATGTGATGTATGCAAGAAGGGTTATAAATATGCTGGGCATCTCCGAAGACATCAGCTAAGCCATGCAGAGAACAAACAGTGTGCATGAATGCGATATATGCAAGAAGGGTTATAAATGTGCTGGGCATCTCCGAAGACATCAGCTAAGCCATGCAGAGAACAAACAGTGTGCATGAATGAATGCGATATATGCAAGAAGGTTTATAAATGTGCTGGACATCAGCTAAGCCATGCAGAGAACAAACAGTGTGCATGAATGAATGCGATATATGCAAGAAGGTTTATAAATGTGCTGGACATCAGCTAAGCCATGCAGAGAACAAACAGTGTGCATGAATGCGATATATGCAACAAAACATTTTCGGAAGCCTACATTTACGAAGACATCAGGCTACCCATGGAGAACATCTTTACAAATGTGAAATTTGCAAAAGGACGACCATACCTTCATACAAAATAACGACCATGCCTTCATACAAAATAACAACCATGCCTTCATACAAAATAATGACCATACCTTCATACAAAATAACGACCATGCCTTTATACAAAATAACGACCATGCCTTTATACAAAATAATGACCATGCCTTCATACAAAATAACGACCATGCCTTCATACAAAATAACAACCATGCCTTCATACAAAATAATGACCATGCCTTTATACAAAATAACGACCATGCCTTTATACATAATAATGACCATGCCTTTATACAAAATAACAACCATGCCTTCATACAAAATAACGACCATGCCTTCATACAAAATAACAACCATGCCTTCATACAAAATAATGACCATACCTTCATACAAAATAACGACCATGCCTTCATACAAAATAACGACCATACAAAATAACAACCATACCTTCATACAAAATAACGACCATGCCTTTAACAAAATAACGACCATGCCTTTATACAAAATAACGACCATGCCTTTATACAAAATAACGACCATGCCTTTATACAAAATAATGACCATGCCTTCATACAAAATAATGACCATGCCTTTATACAAAATAACGACCATGCCTTTATACATAATAATGACCATGCCTTTATACAAAATAACAACCATGCCTTCATACAAAATAACGACCATGCCGTCATACAAAATAACGACCATGCCTTCATACAAAATAATGACCATGCCTTCATACAAAATAACAACCATGCCTTCATACAAAATAACAACCATGCCTTTATACAAAATAACAACCATGCCTTCATACAAAATAATGACCATGCCTTCATACAAAATAACAACCATGCCTTCATACAAAATAATAACCATGCCTTCATACAAAATAACGACCATGCCTTCATACAAAATAACAACCATGCCTTCATACAAAATAATGACCATGCCTTCATACAAAATAACAACCATGCCTTCATACAAAATAACGACCATGCCTTCATACAAAATAACGACCATACAAAATAATGACCATGCCTTCATACAAAATAACGACCATGCCTTCATACAAAATAATGACCATGCCTTCATACAAAATAATGACCATGCCTTCATACAAAATAACAACCATGCCTTCATACAAAATAATAACCATGCCTTCATACAAAATAACGCCATGCCTTCATACAAAATAACAACCATGCCTTCATACAAAATAACGACCATGCCTTCATACAAAATAACGACCATACAAAATAATGACCATGCCTTCATACAAAATAACGACCATGCCTTCATACAAAATAATGACCATGCCTTCATACAAAATAATGACCATGCCTTCATACAAAATAACGACCATGCCTTCATACAAAATAACAACCATGCCTTCATACAAAATAACGACCATGCTTTCATACAAAATAATGACCATGCCTTCATACAAAATAACAACCATGCCTTCATACAAAATAATGACCATGCCTTCATACAAAATAATGACCATGCCTTCATACAAAATAACGACCATGCCTTCATACAAAATAACAACCATGTCTTCATACAAAATAACGACCATACAAAATAATGACCATGCCTTCATACAAAATAACGACCATGCCTTCATACAAAATAACGACCATACAAAATAACAACTATACAAAATAAACCATCTCTATGACTAATTACCTTGTGATGCCCGACTTCTCTATGACTAATTACCTTGTGATGCCCGACTTCTCTATGACTAATTACCTTGTGATGCCCGACTACTCTATGACTAATTACCTTGTGATGCCCGACTACTCTATGACTAATTACCTTGTGATGCCCGACTACTCTATGACTAATTACCTTGTGATGCCCGACTACTCTATGACTAATTACCTTGTGATGCCCGACTACTCTATGACTAATTACCTTGTGATGCCTGACTACTCTATGACTAATTACCTTGTGATGCCTGACTACTCTATGACTAATTACCTTGTGATGCCTGACTACTCTATGACTAATTACCTTGTGATGCCCGACTACTCTATGACTAATTACCTTGTGATGCCTGACTACTCTATGACTAATTACCTTGTGATGTCCGACTACTCTATGACTAATTACCTTGTGATGTCCGACTACTCTATGACTAATTACCTTGTGATGCCCGACTACTCTATGACTAATTACCTTGTGATGCCCGACTACTCTATGACTAATTACCTTGTGATGCCCGACTACTCTATGACTAATTACCTTGTGATGCCCGACTACTCTATGACTATTTTATTTAGCATTAACATAACATGGCCGTTACAATAAATCCAACATACATCGTATCGTTTGTACAAGTATCACATATTTTGAGAAAAGTTTGTGTACCGTATTATTAATTCTAACACGACCCAGCTAATAACATACATACGTGTAGAGTAAAATCAATCTCGGGTTATTCTGCAATATACCTACCTTGAACTATGCTGCACGCGCCAATGCGTGTATAGTTTTATGAATGAAAGTCACGTGATGTTTGTAAAAAATACCGCTGGAATTCACGGAAGTGAGCTATATTTAGAATCAGATAATGTCTTGTCCATCTTGTTTTTCTGTTACCGGTAAGTAACGTTTCAGTTACTATTCTGTACAGTTTTATTTGACAAAATAAATAAAATTATTGATCAGTTACAACTTTTGTTCATTTATGCACTAGATTGATATTTTCCATAAAAAATAACGTCATCACCCCTTACGCGGGAGGAAATTTCGAAAGCCAAATGCAGCGGCAGAAAATACTCCTTTAAAATTATTAGAAGTAAGTCGTGTTAGAATCGAAATAATAAGTATCAACTGTGGTATATCGCAGAATAACCCTCGTTTGTCGTTCTTATGCGTAGAAATATATCACTCAGGCCTTCGTGATATATTTCTACGCATAAATCAAACTCGGGTTATTCTGCAATATACCACGGTTGATACTTATTATTTCTTAATTAATTAGAAATTAATGTATTATTTGCATAATTTGTAACACAATAACAATTATTTAATATTTAGACTATATAATTATATATCGATAAACCTTACTTTTAGCAATTGTATTTTATTCTAATAATACTTATTTATTCTAATAATACTTATTTATACTAATAATACTTATTTATTCTAATAATACTTATTTATACTAATAATACTTATTTATTCTAATAATACTTATTTATACTAATACTACTTATTTATACTAATACTACTATTTTATACATTAAATTTGTAATGTGTACAACATGGTAGGTAGAGAATACACAGGTGATCCCCCATTACAATTTTTCGCATGTTCGATCCCCGTCTGACCCTAATAAAATTAAGTCTTTCAGATGGGACTTTAAACCGAGGTCTTGTGTCGGTGCTTTACACCGTGGACGTAAATGGACCAGAGGAGACTCTGGAATGGGTCTCTGTCTGTATCATGCACTATCCTCCAAAATGACTAATCTCTTCAGGAGGTGTCGCTCATATTGGCAACCGGTAGCGACGATAAATAAACGTAAAAAAAACAAACTAACTGATTGGGTAAACGATTGAATATGGAATTAAAATGAAATCATAAGACACACGGATTGTAATGAGTGTTCTTTCGCAGGTTGTTTAAAGGTGATCAATTCATATCTAAATATGAAATTTATTGAATTTCATGATATTAAAATTGAAGAATATTGAAGAAAATTGTTGAATTTGTCTTAAGTTTAAACTTTTATTTATTTTACAACGATTTCGAAGCAAGTTTTAACAACTTGTATTAATCACTCTCGTTGGCGCGGATGAAAGCATAAATGTGGTCATTCATGTGGGAGGAAACCGGAGTACCCAGAGAAAACCCACCTGTCCGATCTGGCGACCATCATACCATCTCACATACTTGCCGGTCCGAGGATCGAACCCGGGTTGCATTGGTGAGAAGCGAGCGCGCTAACCATTGCGCAAATCTGTAATAAGTGTTCTGGAATCGGGGGTGTTCTGTATGTACAAGCTGTTTTAGTGTATGCACTTGATTTCCCTTATATAGACAATATTATACTAAGCAGGGTTCCTGCTTGCGGTCGCTATTTCCGCATTTGGCAAAAAGAGAAAAAGTGGTAGCGTGTTCGCTTCATGTGCAAAAGGCCCGGAGTTCGAGCCCCGCTGGAGCCGTTTCGAGTGTGCCCTTAGGCAAGGCATTTAAATTCCACATGCCTCATCTCTCTCGTGGCGATGGATTCCATCAGGAATGAGGTCTCGAAAGTCGCTAATATAAGTTGTAAGAACTTGTTTCGCTATCGAGCTAAAATAAATTTATATTAACTAATTATATTTCCTATTGACATCCCTTCTAAAACCGTTACGCAAACATACATATACATACGTTATGTTCCTTGCTCGACACCGTTACGCAAACATACATATACATACCTTATGCTCGTTGCCGTTACGCAAACATACATATACATACCTTATGCTCGTTGCCGTTACGCAAACATACATATACATACCTTATGCTCGTTGCCGTTACGCAAACATACATATACATACCTTATGCTCGTTGCCGTTACGCAAACATACATATACATACCTTATGCTCGTTGCCGTTACGCAAACATACATATACATACCTTATGCTCGTTGCCGTTACGCAAACATACATATACATACCTTATGCTCGTTGCCGTTACGCAAACATACATATACATACCTTATGCTCGTTGCCGTTACGCAAACATACATATACATACCTTATGCTCGTTGCCCGTTACGCAAACATACATATACATACGTTATGTTCCTTGCTCTACACCGTTACGCAAACATACATATACATACGTTATGTTCCTTGCTCGACACCGTTACGCAAACATACATATACATACGTTATGTTCCTTGCTCGACACCGTTACGCAAACATACATATACATACGTTATGTTCCTTGCTCTACACCGTTACACAAACATACATATACATACGTTATGTTCCTTGCTCGACACCGTTATGCTATCATCCAGTCTCGAGAGTGATTAATATAAGTTATAAGAACTTGTTTTGCAATCGAACTAAAATAAATTTGTATAAACTAAAGAATTGGCGAGCAAAAATAATGATTTGACGAAGAAAACAAACTAAAAATAAAATATTATTATATCCAATTTCGAACCTTAGCTGTCTCCTGGGTAAGTTCTGTTTCCTCGACATGTTAATTAGACTACACATCCACTTGTTATTGACCTCGAATATATAATACAGTAATTATTGGTGCTGGAGTGGTAATCCAGGGATCGTAGGTTCGAGCCCCCGTCTGACCCTAATAAAATTAACAGTCTTTCAGATGGGACTTTAGACCGAGGTCGTGTGTCGGTGCTGTACATCGTACACGTAAAAGAACGAGAAGGTGGAATTGGTCTCTGTCTGTATCATTGCACTACCCTCCCAAATCTAAAATGACTAATCTCTTCAGTAGGCCCCGCTCTTGTGGGCAACCGGTGGAAGTCGTGATAGCGCAGAGGATGCGCGTTCACTTCAGGTGCGAAAGGTCCGGAGTTCGAGCCCCGCTGGAGCCGTTACGATTGTGCCCTTAGGCAAGGCATTTAATTTCCACGTTGCCTCTTCTCTCTCCCTCGTGGCGATGGATTCCATCAGGAATGAGTTCTCGAGAATGATTGATATAAGTTATACGAACTTGTTTCGCAATCGAGCTAAAATAAATTTGTATAAACTAACCGGTAGTTGCTTGTACTCATTTTATCATATAGTTATTGCGTAATAATGTTTTATAGTTTAGTGCATGTATACTGTTAGTGATGAATATATTGTTTGATATTAAACATAGTGGACTAGAAGATCAAATACTTATTCATACATAGCCCTTCCTTCGCCGAGGTTACATGGCCCTTCTCCGAGGTTACATAGCCCTTCCTTCGCCGAGGTTACATGGCCCTTTCTTCGCCGAGGTTACATGGCCCTTCCTTCGCCGAGGTTACATGGCCCTTCCTTCGTCGAGGTTACATGGCCCTTCCTTCGCCGAGGTTACATGGCCCTTCCTTCGCCGAGGTTACATGGCCCTTCCTTCGCCGAGGTTACATGGCCCTTCCTTCGCCGAGGTTACATGGCCCTTCCTTCGCCGAGGTTACATAGCCCTTCCTTCGCCGAGGTTACATTGCCCTTCCTACGCCGAGGTTACATGGCCCTTCCTTCTCCGAGGTTACATGGCCCTTCTCCGTCCGAGGTTACATGGCCCTTCCTTCTCCGAGGTTACATGGCCCTTCCTTCTCCGAGGTTACATTGCCCTTCCCCGTCCGGGGTTACATGGCCCTTCTCCGTCCGGGCTTACATGGCCCTTCTCCATCCGAGGTTACATGGCCCTTACTTCGCCGAGGTCACATTGCCCTTCCTTCGCCGAGGTTACATTGCCCTTCCTTCGCCGAGGTTAAATGGCCCTTCCTTCGCCGAGGTTACATTGCCCTTCCTTCGTCGAGGTTACATGGCCCTTCCTTCGCCTAGGTTACATGGCCCTTCCTTCGCCGAGATTACATGGCCCTTCCTTCGCCGAGGTTACATGGCCCTTCCTTCGCCGAGGTTACATGGCCCTTCCTTCGCCGAGGTTACATTGCCCTTCCTTCGCCGAGGTTACATTGCCCTTCCTTCGCCGTGGTTACATGGCCCTTCCTTCGCCGAGGTTACATGGCCCTTCCTTCGCCGAGGTCGAGTGATTAAGGTCGTTGAATTCTAATCACTTTCCTCACACGATTGGCACACCCAAGAATAGCTGGAGAGTCGCCAAATAACAAAAGCTGTTATGGGACTTTAAACCACAAAATCAAACAAACAACAGACCTTCCAAATAAAGAACACTATTAACCCTTTCCCTCATAGAAGCCCCTCTTGGCACCATTACCAATACGACATACATTGACAATGTAGTAGCCAAACCAATGTTCATAATAAAGGCCAGAATCTCATGTAGTCCCAGTAATATCTATGGATGTAGGATAGATATGGCGACTACTTATCCACTGCATGGTAGCTAAATGGCTGTCGTTTGTATGGAGATATAAGAGTATATTAACCTAAATCTCATGTAGTCCTAGTAATATCTATGGAGGTGGGATAGATATGGCGACTACTTATCCACTGCATGGTAGCTAAATGGCTGTCGTTTGTATAGAGATATAATAGTATATTAACCTAAATCTCATGTAGTCCTAGTAATATCTATGGAGGTGGGATAGATATGGCGACTACTTATCCACTGCATGGTAGCTAAATGGCTGTCGTTTGTATGGAGATATAATAGTATATTAACCTAAATCTCTATGAAGGAAAGGGTTAAAAACCTGCATCTAACGACCACACAATTGATATCTCACCAAGCATATAACAATATACGTTACCCGTTATGGGACCACCTTTCAGCAAATAAAACTTCTTGCTATGTCTAGGATTTTGAGTTGACTGGAATTCAAACACATTGATGGTTATTTGACTGGAATTCAAAACATATTAATGGTTATTTGACTGGAATTCAAACATATTAATGGTTATTTGACTGGAATTCAAACATATTGATGGTTATTTGACTGGAATTCAAACATATCGATGGTTATTTGACTGGAATTCAAACATATTGATGGTTATTTGACTGGAATTCAAACATATTGATGGTTATTTGACTGGAATTCAAACATATTAATGGTTATTTGACTGGAATTCAAAACATATTGATGGTTATTTGACTGGAATTCAAACATATTGATGGTTATTTGACTGGAATTCAAACATATTGATGGTTATTTGACTGG
>CM026388.1:10265740-10275740 GCA_014843695.1 Archivesica marissinica | reverse complement strand
TCCCCTGTCTGACGGATCTGTAGTTCAGTGGTAACATGCTGGACTGGTAATCCAGGGATCGCAGGTTCGATCCCCTGTCTGACGGATCTGTAGTTCAGTGGTAGCATGCTGGACTGGTAATCCAGGGATCGCAGGTTCGATCCCCTGTCTGACGGATATGTAGTCCTGTGATTAACACGCTGGACTGGTAATCCATGGATCGCAGGTTCGATCCCCCGTCCGACGGATAAGTAGTCCAGTGGTTAACACGCTGGACTGGTAATCCAGGGATCGCAGGTTCAATCCCCCGTCCGACGGATATGTAGTCCAGTGGTTAACACGCTGGATTGGTAATCCAGGGATCGCAGGTTCGATTCCCCGTCTGACCCTAATAAAATTAACAGTCTTTCAGCTGGGACTTTAATAAACCGAGGTCTCGTGTCGGTGCTTTATTATCGTGCACGTAAAAGAACCAGAGGAGATTCTGGAATGTGTCTCTCTCTGTATCATTGCACTATCCTCCAAAAATCTAATATGACTAATCACTTCAGGAGGTGTCGATCAAATGGGCAACCGGTAGCGACGATAAATAAACGCACCACCGCCGACTTGTATAAGACTGTAAACTATCATCACTGATAGTCGAACCCGGTTAGACCATGTCTCTTTATATGAAACAGTTGGCAGTTTCTTACGGAGGTTGGTGCACCAAGTACTGGTTAAACGCTGGAGCCTGCCCAGGAAAGGTGTTGTTAGGTAAACTGCGCGTCGCTCAAATGAGTAACCGGTAGCGACTTTAAATAAACTTAAATAACAAAAAATCCTTTTACATATGCTGTGACCCAATAAAACTAAAAATGCGACACTATAAGAACAAATTGTCGACTATTCGAATCAATTAGCGCCCAATTATGAGATTTGCACACATGGGACAATATGTCTGTGACTTCACTATAACGAACTCGTAACTGGACATTGTGCGCCGATAATCCCCTACATTTGTTTTTACAACAATGACTCAAACGGAAATTGGGGCATAAATGTGCGAACATTGACTGATTGGGCACGTATCATGTCTTGTCAAATGTATTGCCTCTTCAATATACATAACCAGCAGACGACACATTTAATAATCTCTTGATTTATGTTTTGAATTTCTAATTTCAACACTACTTATGGTCGCTTAATGAAAAACATTAGGTAATTACGGCCGAAAATAGGTGGTCGTTGGTCGCGTAAGACAAAAGTCGCTTAATGCAATAGATTTATAGTGTGAAATCGCTCGGGGGGATTTCAAAATGGTCGCATAAGACAAAGGTCGCTTAATACACGTGGTCGCTTGAGACAATTTTGACTGTATTTAAATTGACATAAAAGGTTTGTCCACCCAATTGATAGAGTTCACTATCCATGCTCTGTGTATCTTGACAGCTGGCATCGAGTGTTGGGTACTCTGTATCCACTGCTAAGGACAAACAGTCTTAACTTCCGTTATCCGCTGCCAGGATGGCCCTTACAGTGAAAATAAGGAAACTTACAACTTGCCCTGGCTGCGGATACAGGACATTTAAACATGGCTGGAACTGTTTGTCCCTGGCAGCTGATTAACATTTGAAACTAACACAAGAAACAGCTGAACTGTTATATATACATCTTATAACAATGTACATGATGTAGATTCATATGAATTTAAATGACTGCACCACACGCTTGCAGTGTGTGTGTTTTTTTATGTGTGTGTGTTTTACGTTTATTTATCGTCGCTACCGGTTGCCCATATGAGCGACGCCTCCTGAAGAGATTAGTAATTTTAGATTTTGGAGGATAGTGCAATGATACAGACAGAGACCCATTACAGAGTCTCCTCTGGTTCTTTTACGTGCACGGTGTAAAGCACCGACACGAGACCTCGGTTTAACGTCCCACCTGAAATACTTAATTTTATTAGGATCAGACGGGGGATCGAACCTGCGATCCCTGGATTACCAGTCCAGCGTTTTAAAACTGGGCTACAGATCCGTCTGTTGTTTGTTTATTATATATTTTAAAGCGCCAGCCATTTCTGACTTATGAGACACCTCTTTTTATGAACATCGGTACTTCCCGAATCCTATGCTTGTATGTCAGGCGCCAGGCTGGTAGGCAATCGGTAACCATTATTTAACTAGCTGACGGCTCATCAACCGACCCTCATTCGAACCTTCGACCTCCCGCTCCGTATGCGGACGCCTTAACCACTAGGCCACGGAGACGGATACAAATGTATGTAATCGTGTGGGCTATCTGTGTACTGTCTACTGTTCTGAGATAGGGCCTCCGTAGCTGATTGGTTAATGTCGATGATTCCAAATCACTCATCCCTCAATATTGTAGGTTCGAATCACACTTGGGGTGTCAAATATTTGCGTGTGAGGAAGGGATCCAGCTGGCTTAACGATGTTCTGTGGTTCTATCGCCAGTGCCTGCAGTACTGCATGGATGGAGCATCCGGTGTTGGTGCTTGCCCATTCCTGAAGTACTGCATGGATGGGGCATCCGGTGTTGGTGCCTGCCCATGCCTGACATACTGCATGGATGGGGCATCCGGTGTTGGTGCCTGCCCATGCCTGAAGTACTGCTTGGATGGGGCATCCGGGATCTTCATCCACCAATAATGGCTGGAGAGCCGCAGTATGACCTAAGCTGTTTGTGCGAATTTTAACCCTTGGCTAAAACAAACAAACATAGAGGGACGATGACTGTAAGTGTTCATTCCGATTAGCGCAGTGGTTAGCGCGCTCGCTTCTCACCAATGCAACCCGGGTTCGATCCTCGCACTGGGAAGTATGTGAGATAGTACGGTGGTCGCCAGATCAGATGGGGTTTCTCCGGGTACTCGGGATTCCTCGCACACGAATGACCACATATACGCTTTCATCCGCGCCAACGAGAGTGATTGATATACGTTTTTAAAAGTTGCTTCGCAATCGTTGTAAAATAGTTTTAAAATCAAAAGTATTAAGTGCATTGTCAGTTGCATAAAAGTACTCACTTCCTCCCAGTAATGCACAGCTGTATGGTCGACTAGTATATACGTGCACGATATCCGTCTGGTACAGGGCCATCTCTCCTTGGTCGAAGTTACACGTGGTCATGAATCTTACTGTACAATTGTGGACATCGTGGAAATACCTGAGGTGGACCAAACAGTGAAAACTATGGTCTACCTGAGGTGGACCAAACAGTGAATACTATGGTCTACCTGAGGTGGACCAAACTGAAAACAATGATCTACCTGAGGTGGACCAAACGGTGAGAACTATGATCTACCTGAGATGGACCAAACAGTGAAAACAATGATCTACCTGAGGTGTACCAAACAGTGAAAACAATGATCTACCTGAGGTGGACCAAACAGTGAGAACTATGATCTACCTGAGGTTTACCAAACAGTGAAAACAATGATCTACCTGAGGTGGACCAAATAGTGAGAACTATGATCTACCTGAGGTTTACCAAACAGTGAAAACAATGATCTACCTGAGGTGGACCAAACAGTGAGAACTATGATCTACCTGAGGTGGACCAAACAGTGAAAACTATGATCTACCTGAGGTGGACCAAACAGTGAGAACTATGATCTACCTGAGGTGGGCTTAGTTTATGCAAATTAATTTAGCTCGACTTATATTAATCACTATTGAGACCACTTTCCTGATGGAGTTCGCGCCCAGCTGTAGGCTTCAAGAGTGTGCCCTTATTGCACATAGCCTATTCTCTCTCCCTCAACAGACGGATCTGTAGTCCAGTGGTAACACGCTGGACTGGTAATCCAGGGATCGCATGTTTGATCCCCCGTCTGACCCTAATAAAATTAACAGTCTTTCAGATGGGACGTTAAACCGAGGTCTCGTGTCGGTGCTTTACACCGTGCACGTAAAAGAACCAGAGGAGACTCTGGAATGGGTCTCACTCTGTATCATTGCACTATCCTCCAAAAATCTAAAATGATTAATCTCTTCAGGAGGCGTCGCTCATATGGGCAACCGGTAGCGACGATAAATAAACGTAAAACACACACACTCTCTCTCTCTCCCTCGTGGCGATGAGTTCCATCAGGAATGAGGTATCGCGGATCAATACAATAAACTCACTTAATAGCAAAATCCCAAAACTCACTTAATAGCAAAATTCCAAAACTCAGTTAATAGCAAAATTCCAAAACTCACTTAATAGCAAAATTCCAAAACTCACTTAATAGCAAAATTCCAAAACTCACTTAATAGCAAAATTCCAAAACTCACTTAATAGCAAAATTCCAAAACTCACTTAATAGCAAAATTCCAAAACTCACTTAATAGCAAAATTCCAAAACTCGTTTCATAAATAAATGGTATGACCGTACTACTCATGCAAAATCCTATATTTACTTGCAGATGTGAGTGTATTGTTTGTTTGTGTTCGCCGTCCATAGGTTCGTCCAGGCCTGCGTGCATGCTCCTTGGCTTGACATGTAACAATAACCCCCAGTACCGGTACTCTCTCCTACAAACAGATGGGTTGTACACTTGCAATACAGACCTGATCGAAATAACATGAACTAAATCATTTCACGAACTAAATAGACCAATTTTATGGCTGTCCGATTAGCGCACTCGTTTCTCACCAATGAAACCTAGGTTCGATCCTCAGACCGGGAAGTATATGAGAGGAGAGGAGAGGAGAGGAGAGAGGAGAGGAGAGAGGAGAGAGGAGAGAGGAGAGGATGAGGAGGAGAGGAGAGGAGAGGAGAGGAGAGGAGAGGAAGAGGAGAGGAGAGAAGAGGAGAGGAGAGGAGAGGAGAGGAGAGGGGAGAGGAGAGGAGGGGAGGGGAGGGGAGAGTGGTAGACAATAGGTTTTATTATAAATCAATTATAAATCAATTATAAATCAATTATAAATCAATTATGGACATTACTCAGATAGGGACAGGTGTCATTTTAAAATAAGTATAGGATATAAGCCGAAAACGATCCAACATGTAAAATATAGCTTGGATAAGGCCTACATGCTGTGTATGTATAGTGTCAAGCATATAGGTTATCAAAATGTTCTTAAAAAATAATAAAAAATTGATTTTGAACTCGAAACCTGTGTATAAAGATACTATCCTTTCTAGAAGAAGATGTATTCACAGTATCATCTTTCTTTTTAACACCTAGTATACAGTTGTAACTTGTAACTATTTTAGATTGCTTCGTGGGTCATGACATATGACACCTAAATGTGTCGATCTGGCTGCGGTTCTTCTGGTGTGTGACGCTATCATCGCATTGTTGGTAGTCATACAACACCGCTCATGTGATTCATGTGGTATGTGACGTCATCATCGCATTGTTGGTAGTCATACAACACCGCTCATGTGATTCATGTGGTATGTGACGTCATCATCACATTGTTGGTAGTCATACAACACCGCTCATGTGGTGTGTGACGTCATCATCGCATTGTTGGTTGTCATACAACACCGCTCATGTGGTGTGTGACGCTATCATCGCATTGTTGGTAGTCATACAACACCGCTCATGTGGTGTGTGACGCTATCATCGCATTGTTGGTAGTCATACAACACCGCTCATGTGGTGTGTGACGCTATCATCGCATTGTTGGTAGTCATACAACACCGCTCATGTGATTCATGTGATATATTTTACCGTCGCTTATATTTCTATATGGCGTATCTGCTAGTATATATTTTATATAAAATGTTTTATATACTATATGATACAATGTAGTTTAGTTTATACAAATCTATTTTAGCTCGATTGCGAAACAAGTTGCTACAACTTATAGTAATCACTCTCGAGACCTCATTCCTGGTATAATCCATTGCCACGAGGGAGAGAGAAGAGGCAGTATGAAATTTAAATGTCTTGCGTAAGGGCACACGCATAACTGCTCCAGCGTGACTCGAACTCCGATCATTTCGCACCTGACGTCCATGGCGACGTCTATCACGACGTCCATGAAGAGACGAAAATAAACTATTTGATTTGCCTCTATAATAATTTAAAATGATTTTTTAAAACTTTATTTATTTTACAACCATTGCGAAGCAAGTTTTAACAACTTATATTAATCACTCTCGTTGGCTCGGATGAAAATGTAAATGTGGTCATTCGTGTGGGAGGAAACCGGAGTACCCGGAGAAAACCCACCTGTCCGATCTGGCGACCACCGTACCATCTCACATAATTCCCAGATATGAGGAGCGAACCTGTGTTGCATTGGTGAGAAGCGAGCGCGCTAACCAGTGTGCTCATCGGATTTAAAATGATTTGTTTGTTACTTAACAGTTACTAATGTACAACATTAACCTCTGCCCTATGAATACAGTCAAACCTGTGTTAGTGCTCACCTCTATTAAGCAGCCAACCTGTATTAATCAGCCAGTTTCCAGATTCCCAATATGCTATTTTATTATACTTTTACCTCTATTAAGCAGCCAACCTGTATCAAGCAGCCAGTTTCCAGATTCCCAATATCTCTGTTTTATTATACATTTGACCTCTATTAAGCAGCCACTTTCTGAGATTCCCTTGGCTGGCTGCTTAAGACAGGTTTGACTGTATTCGCATGACCTCTAACAGCGACAGGTCAATCAATCTACAATACTGATAGCTTACCTTTATCCATTACAAGCAGGAAGATAAATATTGAAATAATAAATCCGTGCAAGGTTCTAAAGTCGTACATAGTTATGTTCCTGTTTTCTATCATAAAATTAAATGAATACATCGTGATGTATACATTCTTAGGCCAAAGGAAAAACACAATAAAATGTGTGTGTATGGTCTCTTGTGACTGTGTGCTTTTTACGTTTATTTATCGTCGCTACCGGTTGCCCATATGAGCGACGCCTCCTGAAGAGATTAGTCATTTTAGATTTCTGGAGGATAGTGCAGTGATACAGACAGAGTCCCATTCCAGAATATCATCTGGTTCTTGTACGTGCACGGTGTAAAGCACCGACACGAGACCTCAGTTTAAAGTCCTATCTGAAAGATATATTATGGTCAGACGGGGGATCGAACCTTGTGTCTGTCTTTTGTTTTTAATTAAGTTTATTTAACGTCGCTACCTGTTGCCCGTTTGAGCCACGTGCAGTTTACCTAACAACACCTTTCCTGGACAGGCTCCAGCGATTAGCCAGTACGTCATGCACCAACATCCGTAAGAAACTGCAAACGTTTTCATATAAAAGAGACACGGGCTGGGATGGGGCTCGAACCCGTGATCATCAGTGATGATAGATTTCAGTGGTATACAAGTCAGCGACCTTAACCACTTGACCATAGCCTGGGAACATGAGTTGATATATTTTACCTCATATTAATATATTTTAACACTTTTTTAACATTTTGCCAGAAGTAAATTAGTGAAAAATCGACAGACTGGATTAACTCGACCACGAAGGCGGACAACACATTATCAATGCGAACAATTTTAGCATGCTTAAAGCGACACTACATCAATGAAAATGAAAATTACGACAGAATGCAATTGCCTATTATATGGTATAATTTGTTTCCAAATATTTGCCTTAAAAGCAGGGTATTTCAACTAAGAAACAAACATCGTATACGCGGTTTATTAACATAGCTAAATAATGTCAATAGGGTCGTAATACAACGTGTGTATCATGAATGGCACGATTTATGGTACAGATATACCGTTACATCTCACATTTGTGCATATGCATAATTATTTATTTGTATACTAATCTTAGTGAAATTATCTCTAAACGACAGTATCACGCGTTTAGTATTGACTCCAATGACAAAGAAATGTCAATGCAGGAGGATGGCTGACCTTGATATTAAATCCTACTGTCATCTTTGATAGTTTGTAGACCACAAAAACACTGTTTATTGAGTCAATGTTAGTATTGAAGAATTTATAGTAGCAATTCATTGATACGTGGGAAAATGTATTTTGTTTGCATTTTGAGATGTACTGTCGCTTTAACCTCTTAAATTTAAGCACCACACAATATGTGTTACCGTTCCTTGTTGCAAGTGTTGTTGAATCCTTGCTCTGTATAAATTAATAATCGTGCGTCTCCTTTAATTACACGTTGTCCGATTAGCGCAGTGGTTAGCGCGCCCGCTTCTCACCAATGCAACCCGGGTTCGATCCTCGGACCGGGGAAGTGTGAGAGAGTACGATGGTCGCCAGATCGGACAGGTGGGTTTTTCTCCGGGTATTCCGGTTTCTCCCACATATATGACCACATTTACACTTTCATCTAATCAAAAGAGAGTGATTAATATAAGCCGTCGGGGTATGAACTATACATTGGGCGTGCTTAAAGTTAGCATGGAGGTCTCAACACACCTTAAGCACGCCCAATGTAGTTCATACCCCGATGAAAACTAGTAATCGCGATTCACTTAAACATTGGAACACAATTAACCAATGTTCACGTTTCCTTAATTGACAATGTCCCGGTTAAGATAAGGATACTCCGGAAGTTGCACTTCGCTGATACTTCACATTCACCACTTAGTCTAGAACGCGCAAACATCTCACGTCCGGGTAGTACACGCAAGACAATGTCAGATGTGTTCGGTTTCATTTTAGTGTAAGCAATATTCCCTTCACCGAGTACACCTCCGATACACACCAGAAAACAAAACAAATGTGGGACGTCCGCCACCGTATATTGTTATATGTTATATTTCGTGTTTTACGCCTGCATCAGCACCATTTTGGGCTATATCGCCGGTAGGCAGTTTACCTAACAACACCTTTCCTGGACAGGCTCCAGCGGTTAACCAGTACCTGGGTGCACCAACCTCCGTAAGAAACTGCCAACTTTTTCATATAAATGAGACACGGTCTGAGCGGGGCTCGAACCCGTGACCATCAGTGATGATAGGTTACAGTGGTATACAAGTCAGCCGTATATTGTACATTTCAAAAAACAAATACAAAAACACCATGTTTATCATTAATTAATATATATGCCCATAGTATAATATGTTCAAATTTCTATCCAACATCTTATACATTACACTTAAGACACATTCAACAATAAGATATTCGTGGAAGTCGTGCTAGCGCTGTGGATGCGCGTTCGCTTCAGGTGCGAAAGGTCCGGAGTTCGAGCCCCGCTGGAGCCGTTACGATTGTGCCCTTAGGCAAGGCATTTAATTTCCACGTTGCCTCTTCTCTCTCCCTCATGGCGATGGATTCCATCAGGAATGAGGTCTCGAGAGTGATTAATATAAGTTATAAGAACTTGTTTCGCAATCGAGCTAAAATAAATTTGTATAAACTAATAAGATATTCTTCAATTTTAATGTCATGAAATTCAATAAATTTCATATTTAGATATGAATGAGAAACGTTAGTGAGTTACTGCCCCTGAATACGCCTAAAAGTATATTAGTCCTCTTAATTGGTTTCCTCTGTTTTTATCGTTGTTTCCTTTCCTCTTATAATTATAAATTATTAAATCTCGAAATATATCCTTTAGCCATATCCAATGGATACCTTAGTGTAAAAATTGGTTCAATTAATTAACATGTTTTGATAAAATTACATTTATGCTAATGCGACATCTGGTTGTACGACAACAGTAAAAACAAAGGGTTCCAACTAAAAGGACCAATATACATTTCGGATAAATCTGACTTTATCCATCAAGGAAGGTAATAGAAAAACAAGTAATGTCCCTCATTGATCACCAATTATGCATCTCATTTGTGTGTCTTACGTTTATTTATCGTCGCTACCGGTTGCCCACATGAGCGACGCCTCTTGAAAAGATTAGTAATTTTAGATTGTTGGAGGATAGTGCAATGATACAGACATAGACCCATTCCAGAGTCTCCTCCATGGGGTTTTACGTGCATGGTGTATTGGGAATCGAATATTTATATAATTCATAAAATAATAAACTATTTTTAGAGGTTCAACGATTTATTAAAGCAACTCGACGATTCGCATAGTATCAATTTTTGTCCTCTCTCTTTGTTTTGCCTGGTAAGCATGTGTG
>CM026388.1:10198904-10264740 GCA_014843695.1 Archivesica marissinica | reverse complement strand
GGGAGGTACTAACCACGGGGGTTTGGTGTGCATCTCTTTATTTTTCAATCTTGATACAGCTTGTGAATTCATTGAATTTTTTTCATTTCGTTTTCGTTAATAATCCTTATATGTTATAATAGTTAACACATATTTATCAGGAAGCTTAATTGTACATAGGTGTTTTTTTTCTACATCAGATCATACATCCAACATTGTTAACTTAGTTTGAAGTGATGGGACGGGCTGTAAATAATGTTGTCATAGCTTGTAATAAATGATTTGCTTTTGTCCCCAGATTAAATCGTATACAGCAATAATAATAAATCCTAATTTAATTTCTAATTGTTTTCTACGCATTTCATTGTATGTATAATTGTATCGTAATGTATGAAAAAAGATAGGGAGAAAGTAGCAACAGGACTGTTAATGACGTCATACTAACGTCAACGACTAGGGAGAACTAGGGAGAAGACTAGGGAGAAAGGTATGACAGAAAAAAGAAATATAAACATTTGAGTTGAAGGCATGAAACAACGACATTGCGGCATCTTCCCTCACTGCAGCTATGGGCCTGCATATATGTACTTATTTACTCGATAATTGGTGATACTGTGCAAAATCTGGCTAAAACTGTCAAAAAAGACTCCAAAAATACGTGCGTCGGCCGGGACTCGAACCCGGATCGACTGCTTGGAAGGCAACCATGCTAACCTTTACACCACCGACGCCACATACTAGATAATATCTTGAATGTTGTTTTAACTAGATTCAGACATGTACATTTGCAAGGTTTAAATTCGTATTTTATTTATGCTGTCAGGTTAGTACATTTTTAGGATATTTACTTATATATTACACCTTAACTACACTTTTTATTCATACACTATCTCTATATTATATATATTAAACTAGTATATTTGTACTTGTTTCCCTTAGATTGACACGTTATAGACGATTTTGTGAAAAATACAATCAGATGAATTTACGGTAACACCGCAGGTAGAAAAACCTCGTGACGTCACTTCCACAAGTATCGTAAATGAAGGGAGTTTCCTAACTTTGTTTTACGTGAAAACTATGGCAAAAACATACGATTATTTGTTTAAATTGCTTCTAATTGGTGACTCTGGTGTCGGAAAAACGTGTGTGCTTTTCAGATTTTCAGAAGACGCGTTTAACGCAACTTTCATTTCAACCATAGGTGAGTGTCTAAACGACAGGAAGTTTTAAAAACTTGGTGGGTGGGGAAATTTATTTGCAACGTGAAACATCTGCATAAGTCCCATTCCAGCCGCTGAATTTGTATCTGATACGCCCTCATAATGTAGCATGAGGCAGAGCAGAGATGCAGTCAATAGTAGACTAGCAGTCAACTAGTTTTTATAGCTTTGTAGGAATGTGGGTCATGTCTCATGATGACCCAAGTCGGAATGGCCCAATCGTGGATGACCCAGTCGGAGACCGTCCAATTATCACATCATATTGAAAACTAGATAATAATTTGAGATTTGTTTGAGAAAGAAAATTAAGATAATTGTTATATTAAACTATATATATATTTCCCCCGACTGCAAATATGGAAACTGTTTTCGCAGGATATAGGAACTACTGTACATGTAGAAAAGCTTTTCTAACCGTTCTCAATTGTCATCATGCGTAGAGTGTGTCACCCCAACAAGACCTGAAGTTGACCTCAAGCCCTGTCCGGTTGACACACCCGAGTACTGAGACTAAAGACGTGGTTACCAACCAATAGATTCGACTCTGGGTACACCTGACACGCTTTTAACTTGGGCAGTTTTATCGGTAAAGTTCTAAAGCACTAAGCTCGCCCGTGGACGGGTTTAGACGGAAGTGCCTTCTGTACCCAAACCATTCATCATTACACTTTTACTACATACAGTATTTTATCTACATATATTTTTAACTATCTTGTATACAATATACTTAACCCGGCGTGTTGTAACCTGAACTGTGCTGATGCACCGCTACACCAAATACTCACTCACTATAAGATAAGAAAGTGAATTTAAAATTGATAGCATGCTGTGCAAAACGATATAAACAGAGTAAACAAATAGGACGTATGTACTTTCATTGAGTATTAAGGGGCAGATGTTGTCTCGCATTGTGTATCTCTGTTATACTGTATGTCCTCCATACATGTTGACGTAGAACACACCTGTTTTGACTGGTTTTTCGTTTTGGGCCAATTGGTGTTGGTTTTTTGAAAATCTGCATGATTTTTCTAGCAGTAGATATTCCAAGACGGAAGTGTCTAAAATAACAATTTTTTTAATGTCAGTAACAGTGGTGAGAGGAGGCAACAATCGCAAGTGCGTGTACCTGAGTCTGCCCTTAAAAAGACAATTTTCCCATCTCCAAAAACACTAAAAAGTTAACGCCGAGACGAATCGTGATGAAAAAGCCTGCACTAAATTCGCCCTATTCCGACAGTAGATCTAATTGAAAATATAATGACATTTGCAAGAAGAATTCAACTATTGAGAGTTGACAATTTAGGTACTCACAACATTTACCAGTTGCAAAAAAAGTTATAAATTCTAGCCCTGGTACTGGTTTGGTATACTTCGTATCACAAATAATTATGAATTGTTACGTCATATTGTACAGGATTTTTTTTATACCACTAACCATCACTGGTTTGAGCCCCGCTCATACCGTGTCTGTTTATATGACAAAGTCAGCAGTTTCTTACAGAGGTTGGTGCACCAAGTACTGGTTAAACGCTGGAGCGTGCCCAGGAAAGGTGTTGGTAGGTATATTGCTCGTCGGCGATATAGATAAACAAGTGTTGCTGATTAAGACGTAAAACCAGAACAAACAAACATGACATAGATTTTAGCTAATTACATGTAATCATTAAATGTGCCGATTTGCCATTATTAACACCAAAAGCATCCAAATTTACAACAAGAGAAACAACAGCAATTCAGGGACATTGAAAATGGGGCGTAGGTAAAGGTATACAAAGTTTGTTCACTATAATTCTAGGGAGAAATTTGTGTTGTCTAGGTCAAGAGCAGAAAATACAAGGTGGGGAGAAATTTGTTGTCACGGTCAAGAGCAGAAAATACAAGGTGGGGAGAAATTTGTTGACTCGGCTAAAAGCAAAAAAAAGGAAGAAATTTGTTGACCCCGCCACCTTGCCAAGGGTGCTGTTATATATTCTATTTGAAACCATTTCTCCCTAAATTCCAAAATGGGAGATGGGAGCCGGCTGTTAGAGACTACTGATATTTGTTTATATTCTATGAATTTCCATCTACCGGTACCTCAATTTACTTACACAGTACACACGTGTTAAGTTAATGCTGTGTCATGCTTTTTGTTAGGTCATTCGGTGTGAAATGGAGAAAGTAATTATTTCAAATGCAAAGTTTGACTACAGTTGCCGGGTCCGCTTCCGTGGTCGAGTGGTTACGGTCGCTGGCTTGTATACCACTGTGACCTATCATCACTGATGGTCCGCCTCCGTGGTCGAGTGGTTACGGTCGCTGACTTGTATACCACTGTAACCTATCATCACTGATGGTCCGCCTCCGTGGTCGAGTGGTTATGGTCGCTGACTTGTATACCACTGTAACCTATCATCACTGATGGTCCGCCTCCGTGGTCGAGTGGTTATGGTCGCTGACTTGTATACCACTGTAACCTATCATCACTGATGGTCCGCCTCCGTGGTCGAGTGGTTAAGGTCGCTGACTTGTATACCACTGTAACCTATCATCACTGATGGTCCGCCTCCGTGGTCGAGTGGTTACGGTCGCTGACTTGTATACCACTGTAACCTATCATCACTGATGGTCCGCCTCCGTGGTCGAGTGGTTACGGTCGCTGACTTGTATACCACTGTAACCTATCATCACTGATGGTCCGCCTCCGTGGTCGAGTGGTTACGGTCGCTGACTTGTATACCACTGTAACCTATCATCACTGATGGTCCGCCTCCGTGGTCGAGTGGTTACGGTCGCTGACTTGTATACCACTGTAACCTATCATCACTGATGGTCCGCCTCCGTGGTCGAGTGGTTACGGTCGCTGACTTGTATACCACTGTAACCTATCATCACTGATGGTCCGCCTCCGTGGTCGAGTGGTTACGGTCGCTGACTTGTATACCACTGTAACCTATCATCACTGATGGTCCGCCTCGTGGTCGTTGTTTACGTCGCTGACTTGTATACCACTGTAACCTATCATCACTGATGTTCCGTCTCCGTGGTCGAGTGGTTACGGTCGCTGACTTGTATACCACTGTACCTATCATCACTGATGGTCCGTCTCCGTGGTCGAGTGGTTACGGTCGCTGACTTGTATACCACTGTAACCTATCATCACTGATGGTCCGCCTCCGTGGTCGAGTGGTTACGGTCGCTGACTTGTATACAAATGTAACCTATCATCACTGATGGTCCGCCTCCATGGTCGAGTGGTTACGGTCGCTGACTTGTATACCACTGTAACCTATCATCACTGATGGTCACGGGTTCGAGCGATGTAAGTTTATTTATAGTCGCCACCGCATTAAATGCATTTGGGCGACTGGTTTCTCTACGGTGTTTATGTTGATCTCTCTAAGATGTTTATGTTGACAGCTGTGGAGGCATCTTCATTCTTCGCAGGGTGAAAAGTCCTGTTGCTTCTTTCGAATGGGTCCTTTGTAGGGCCACCCTCCTCACTGTTGGTCACCCCGCAGCAGCATTTATACGGATCTGACAGTTAGACATCTGGTCGTCGATTGTCGCAAACGAGTACGTTGGGGCCGCTCACTCAAATGTAGCTCACCTCAAACACTATCTAGAAGAGACGGCAGATCTGTCCTGATGTGCCATAGCCGTGGATCCACATGCTGGCGAGCTTCCCCCTTCGCAAGATCGACGACCAGAAGATCCCAGTATCCTACGCTGCTGCTGCGGGATGTGCACGTTGTGAGGAGATCGACCGCTCAGACCGTGTCTCATTTATATGAAAAAGTTGGCAGTTTCTTACGGAGGTTGGTGCACCCAAGTACTGGTTAACCGCTGGAGTCTGCCCAGGAAAGGTGTTGTAAGGTAAACTGCCCGTCGGTGATATAGCCCAAATTGGTGCTGATGCAGGCGTAAAACCCGAAATGTAGCATAACCACAGTTGCCATTCATACTCCCCCATTAGTGTCAAGAGTGCTTTCTTATCGAAAACTAAACTATGGATACCAGTTTTAAAAAAGAATTTTTTTTAAAAATAGCACTCTTTTATAAGACTGGAGGGAAGTCACATTGAAGCCATATTCTTGTGGTAAAAAACTCGTCTTATAGGCGAGTTTTAGTAAACAGTGAAGGGATTGGAGGGCAGGGTTCATTGTAGGTCAGAATTTTTGGGAGAAGTGAGAAAGCGCGTGATCGCTTCCTTAAATGCTGTTCTTTAATATACTAAAAAAAATTAGGGAGAAGTGGGGCCCCCGGAGGGCTAAGTCACGGTCCCTAGGGCGACAATTTCGCCCTCTAGAATGATCCCTGGGATTTATTAGGTCACAGTGCTCAAGCTAGACCATATTTTTGGGGAGAAGTTGCATCATCTAATGGTATTATGTAATAAATTTCAACATAATACGGTTAAAATACACAATATGACCATTAAATATAATATTTAATTAGAAGGAATCCCTTACAATGACCTGAGTATCTATATTACTGGACAAAATTTTGTTTGAAAATTGTAAGAAAAATAATTTTTTATGGAGAAATGGTGCCCCCAGGGGTCGAAATCAGGCTCCCTAGGGTGACTACTTCGCCCATGTCGCCCTCTAGAATGAGCCCTGGTTTATAAAAATGATTATGCAAGTATAAAGCTAAATCTCAAATGATGGGTAGCTACAATACAAAGTTCTGTATTCTGAAGCATGCCTGGCCAGATAAAGATTTACCAGAACGTGCAAACAGCAATAGTTTATACAAATTTAATTTAGTTTTATCGCACTATATAGACCTCATTCATGAGGGAGAGAGAAGAAGCAATGTGGAGTGAACAGTCCTGCGTAAAGCAGTGTTCCCACTGCCGGTCGCCAACTGCGACAATAACAAACACAAGTGCTAAATTTTGTGAATTGACGAAAATATTGTGCACATTTTTTATTTTTTTTTGGGGGGCACATGTTGCCAATTCAAAAAATTGTTTGAAAACCTTGGAGCCACCTAAGAGCAATATACAATGTAGTTCACAGATAAATATTTGAAGCCATGTACATGTTTTTGAAAAAATGAAAACAGACAAAAAATTAACAAAATTAAGAGCCAGTTTTTGTTTTTGTTTTTTTGGTGTATAGGCGACCGACAGTGGGAACCTTGATCTGGATCTATGTTGTTTGCAAAGTGATTTTATTTACTCAACATGTAAAGGGTTAAGATGAGAATTAATAGCAGGGTTCGACATTATGGATATGCCTACTAAGACATGCTGATCGGTAATTTTGCCAGATAGTTGCCCGGTCGGTCTTGTTGATATTTTGATAAAATTGTAGCATTAAATTTCAATAATTGCCTACCGGTTACGGGTAGGTCTAATTTGTATATACCCGGCCATCAGTCGACCGTTATCTCATCCAATCACATTAATCTATTACTCCACAACAGAACAGTCCAACTACCGTATATACCCGGCCATCAGTCGACCGTTATCTCATCCAAGCACATTAATCTATTACTCCACAACAGTCCAACTACCGTACACGTATATACGCGGCCATCAGTCAACCGTTATCTCATCCAAACACATTAATCTATTACTCCACAACCCTGCCATAATGTGGTATAAGTTGTCTTATCGGCGAGTATTTATGGTAGCGCTCCGCTTATAAGACGGGAAGCTAGATTGGGGTAAGCTTTGATTTTAACCAACAAACAAATATTATCAGCTGTGATTTATTAACAATGTTGTCATGTGCTGTATGTTCCTGGACAAGATAACACAAGTTATCTTGTCATTTTATTATCATATTTTATGGTATTGTTTTAAAATCAGTTCAGAATTGTTATGCCTCGTGTATTGTTTGTTTTTGTATTGAGTACAATTTACAACTGTTTTAAAAATTTTGACAAGCCATTTCGATCTGGAATACACAATTTTAATCTAAACAATGTACAATGTTGTGTGATTGAACACGTTCTCTAGGCACTGGAGTTAGTGTCGTAACCATAGTAACAGATCCATTATTTGGTGCGATTTTAAATTGAGGGATTTATATTAAAATTAAGTTTTTTTAATAATTTCATTTTCATGAATTTCCCTACGATTATATAAACTTATTGTCGTCCAATCGACATGTCACCGGGTCTTCGTGGAGTAAATAAATAAACCAAACCCATATCCGAGATTCGTAGTTTATACCGTGTATCAATACATAAAAAGAGACCAGACTCGACTGTTCAAGAGCCAGGGATCATTTTTGAGGGCGATGTGGGCGAAATTGTTGCCCTAGGGACCATTAGAGATTTTCAAACAAAATTTTGTCTAGTAAGATACACTGGCCCATTAATAAAGCACTCCTTCTATTCAAATGTTGTATTTAATGGTTATACTGTTCAATTTAACCCTATTTTGCAGAAGTATATTAACCCTTTCAACCCCAAGTAACTGACATGGACTGGTGCATGCTATTTTTAGACCAATAAATTAATAAGAAAATTACATTTGGACCAGTTCATTTATCAAAATGGGTAATTTTATCTAAAAATAGTAATCATTATTACTGGCAAAAAAGTGCAGATCCTGATGAGACGACTCGTTACGAGCCGGCTCATCTGGATCTACACTTTTCATAAGCCTATTTAGAGGCCTGTGGGGTTGAAAGGGTTAAAGAACACCATTTAAGGAAGCTATCACGCGCTTTCTCACTTCTCCCAAAAATTCTGACCTAGAATGAACCCTGCTGTATAATAGTCTTACGAATATTTATTTAAGAGATCAGAACAAAGATAGTATGTATACACTATTTTATTCGGACATTGTTGCAAGACAATGTCGATGCGTACATCTTGACTTCTTTTTCTCCAGTCCGCGGATTATTAGAAAGGGCGGCAATACGGTTTTAGTTGGGGTTAATAGTGGATTAGTAATTTGACCTCTCATATGTCATTATCCCGTACTATCATTCGGACACCACTGTAGATAACACAATAGACTGGACACACATAGGTAACTGTCATAGAAGAGAAGGAACAGTTACCGTACATATACAGATAAGAGAGCATTGCTTGCAGTACAATAATAATACACAATATAACGTTTCTATATAACAGATAAATAAGGCCTGGGCTACAGACATTTATAGACAAGTGGAAATAGTGGTGAACAATGTCATACATGTAATAATAATTATGTTTATAGGGGTTAACCAGGGATTATTCTAGAGGGCTATGTGGGCGAAATAGTCTCCCTTAGGGACCCTGACTTTGCCCTCTGGGGGGCCCATTTCTCCATAATTTTTTGTTTTACAATTTTCATACAAACTCTCCATACAAACGACAGCCATTTAGCTATCACGCAGTGGATAAGTAGTCGCCATATCTATCCCACCTCCATAGATATTACTGGGACTACATGAGATTTAGGTTAATATGCTATTAATCTCCATACAAACGACAGCCATTTAGCTATCATGCAGTGGATAAGTAGTCGCCATATCTATCCCACCTCCATAGATATTACTGGGACTACATGAGATTTAGGTTAATATGCTATTAATCTCCATACAAACGACATCCATTTAGCTATCATCCAGTGGATAAGTACCAGTAGTCGCCATATCTATCCTACCACCATAGATATACTGGGACTACATGAGATTTAGGTTAATATGCTATTATATCTCCATACAAACGACAGCCATTTAGCTATCACGCAGTGGATAAGTAGTCGCCATATCTATCCCACCTCCGTCCGCCTCCGTGGTCGAGTGGTTATGGTCGCTGACCTGTATACCACTGTAACCTATCATCACTGATGGTCACGGGATCGAGCCCCACTCAGGCCGTGTCTCATTTATATGAAAAAGTTGGCAGTTTCTTACGGAGGTTGGTGCATCCAAGTACTGGTTAACCGCTGGAGCCTGCCCAGGAAAGATGTTGTTAGGTAAACTGCCCGCCGGCGATATAGCCCAAAATGGTGCTGATGCAGGCGTAAAACCCGAAATATAACATAGTATAGTGGTATGGCTACTGCATTGTCAATGTTTGTCATACTGGTAATGGTGTGGTGCTTCTATGAGGGAAAGGGTTTTTGAACATTGGTATGGCTACTACATTGTCAATGTATGTCGTAATGGTAATGGCATCAACACGTGCTTCTATGAGGGAAAGGGTTTATGAGCATTGGTATGGCTACTACATTGTCAATGTATGTCGTACTGGTAATGGCATCAAGAGGTTAATGTCTCTCTGTGTGCTTTTCTTTCATCGGAATAATAGAATAAGAATTCACTTGTACCGGGCGCTTATTAGAATAACTATGGGGTATTGGATATATTAGATTGCTCTATTATGCTGGAACAAGGAAATGTCATGTACCGGGCGTTTATTAGAATAACTATGGGGTATTGGATATATTAGATTGCTCTATTATGCTGGAACAAGGAATGTCATGTACCGGGCGTTTATTAGAATAACTATGGGGTATTGGATATATTAGATTGCTCTATTATGCTGGAACAAGGAAATGTCATGTACCGGGCGTTTATTAGAATAACTATGGGGTATTGGATATAGTAGATTGCTCTATTATGCTGGAACAAGGAATGTCATGTACCGTGCGCTTATTAGAATAACTATGGGGTATTGGATATATTAGATTGCTCTATTATGCTGGAACAAGGAATGTCATGTACCGGGCGCTTATTAGAATAACTATGGGGTATTGGATATAGTAGATTGCTCTATTATGCTGGAACAAGGAATGTCATGTACCGGGCGTTTATTAGAATAACTATGGGGTATTGGATATATTAGATTGCTCTATTATGCTGGAACAAGGAAATGTCATGTACCGGGCGTTTATTAGAATAACTATGGGGTATTGGATATAGTAGATTGCTCTATTATGCTGGAACAAGGAATGTCATGTACCGTGCGCTTATTAGAATAACTATGGGGTATTGGATATATTAGATTGCTCTATTATGCTGGAACAAGGAATGTCATGTACCGGGCGCTTATTAGAATAACTATGGGGTATTGGATATAGTAGATTGCTCTATTATGCTGGAACAAGGAATGTCATGTACCGGGCGGGCTATCACGACTTCCACATATATTATTAACTATAATTATTGTATACAATATACTTAACCTGGCGCGATATAGCCTGAACTGTGCTGATGTGTGAGATTAATATAAATTGTCAGAACTTATTTTTAGCTTAACCCATTTGATTCTGGATACTGTTCAAACAGTATTTGCAAAGAATATAGAGCCAGATCAGCCTCCACAGAACGTTCTGTTGATCAGGCTCTTATGCTCTTTGCTATTCCTATGTAGCAAACAATGAAACAATCCCGAAATACGACATTTGAATAGATGCTTAGTTACTGGACAAAGATGAGTAGACCGAAAATAAACAATTCAAACTGAATACTGTAACTATGTGTCATGTTTTATTCAATTTACTATTGGCCCATAGTCAGTTCAGAAGATATTTATTACTTGAACCGCGAGTGAAGACCAGCTTTAATAACTATCATGTTACCTTCCTACTTCGAAAATGTGGTTACCGGCTAGTAAAGCTGTGTAATATTACTGTGTTTGACTAGTGTGTGGAGTGTACGGAGTTGTTTTGTTTGTTTTTGAGGTTGCTGGGTAAAAATAAAAGATATAAATAGTTCAATTATTGGAAATTGTAGCGGACAACAATTCATTAATGTGGTTTTTTTTTACTTGTAAGCAGAAAACTCTTGGAAATATTTGTTTTATGTCGTTCAATTTCCTTAGAATTGTGTCATTGCGACATTCCAGGGCCGGCATGATTTAAATCACCCCAAAAAAGTAAAACAAATCGACTTGTTTTTCTAAAAATTCATTTAAAAAAACTTCTTACAATTAAAGTGAAAATGAGTGAAAACATTGACAATAAAAATATGAAAAATAAGAAATGTGTGTTAATTTTGATTACTTGGTCAAAGAATTGAACTTATTGTTTTTAAAATGTAATAAAACATTTATTTCAAACTGTTGACTAACTTGACTTTTATTGGTGATTTAAATCTTTTGATTTTTAATATATTTTTTACATTTTTATTTTTATATTTTTTATATTTATTTTTTATATATTTGATATTTATATCAAAAAAGTCATGATGACTTTTGCCGGCCCTACGACATTCCATGATATAATTGATCGCTAGCGTGAATAGACTTACTTCCTGTTTGAAATGACTGTCACACCTTCTAAGAAGGTTGTTATCCTTGTAATTATAGTCTACATCCGTTACCGTATTTAGCTGTGTATAGTGCGCACATTTCTTACTGAAATCCTCATCCAATTTATCTACTGCGCATTATACACCAGTACAGACATCAGGACATTTTTTTCCGGACCAAAATTGACCAATATTTCATGAAATTCGACCCGAACGGCCCCACAGTCATTCTATAATTTAAAACGTTATAAACTAGCTATTAAAACCAGTTGCCGATAGTCTATATAAATAAATGAAATGAATATGAATAAGACCACAACATTAGCATATCGTCGGTGAAATTCTAAAACCGCGTAAGTCAATTTTAATTAAATTTTAAAAAATTCAGGAAAGCAAAAAAACTGTATAACTTTTTTTCGTGTTTACCGAAGTAAGCTAAAATGTAAGCATGACACTATTTAAGCGTTCTTTCTTACGTGAATTATAATTATCTTAGAAATAAATACCCGTAACGTTGCTATAAGACTTACGAGAATTTTGATCATAATTTTTGAAAGACGAAAATGATGTATGTGATATACGAGATATTCTCACATACTTTTTCCATTCAAACTGTATCATACGCGTATTTGTAATTAACATCTGATAACGAAGTCGACAAAAAGTTATTAAATAAAATATAAATACGTTAGTTTAATGCATAATATTCGTAATAATCTTTTTCTATATAATTCAAGCAAGTGTAGAATTGTTTTGTACACTAGATGTATTGATCTAGCTCTTCAATTAAATAGGAATTGTAGAAATAGGGTAAATGGCAAACATGCAAAATGTAATTGAATCACCGTGTCTAGACCAACAGCATGACTGTATATATCAAGAGGTGTATGCCGGGCTGACGATCGGACTTTGCAAAGCAATAGGTTTAGTGTAACGCCTTGTTGCAGACGTCGGTTAATTACAGGATTATAAGATAGTAACAAACTATTAACACTATTTTAATCAAAAATAAAAATAATGCTGTGAATAAGGCACATTTCCTCACTTTTCAGGTTAAGACATTATCATAGCTACACTTAAAGTACTTTATCAAATAATTATAAATATTAATACGTAATGTCTTTAATGTCAAGGTGCACATGGGCATTAGTACGTAAACATGGCTTTGACAAGTCTAAAACAAAAGCACAACTTAATACATAGGAACAATATGACTGTACCTTCTATATTATGGTTAATGTTCAGAAAATACTTGTAACTATCTGTATGCAAATATTAATTGAAATATATAAACGATAGCAGTATGTGTGTACCATTAAATGACATACATTAATGATACATTGATTGCCAAAAGATAAGCAGGCTTTTGAAACCCTTGAAACAATAACTTGAATTACTTAACGGTTAACACGTTTTAAATTTAACTGTAACATTTAAACTGTCAGTTCTATTGGACTGAATACCAAACAAATGTCTTTCATATACATATGCAGCGTAAGACTTAGTGTGTTATGTACATACACACGCTGTAAACAACATAAAACTATCAGAACTGTCTCTGGTACACTGGGACAAGTCCATTTTAAATATAAATGGCCCAGTTCTCTAAGCAAACAACAAATTGTCATAGAAGGCATGATAATCTTGCGGAATACAGGTCTTCAGTTGCTGTAGGCAGGGTTCAGTTTTGGGGGCGACGTGGGCGATAATGTCGCCTTTTTTGGCTCCGTTTCGCCTTGGCGTTTGGAAATAGGGAAGTGCAAGTCGCCCTGCCGATTTACGGCAAAATTTGGTTAATTTCCATCAAAATTCGCCGAGAAATCTATCATTTTCGCTTGATCGCGTTGGGAGCCGCCATGACACCTAGGATGGGAAATAACTCTGTCCGTCGTTTCGGCTACTTCAGAGACGATGCAGTTACGTCACAAAGGTGAATAGCAAGCTAGATAATCAAACCAATTAGTGTAACAATTAGATACGTAATGACGATTGATGAACCGATTTCCAAACCCATAATCCATTGTAGATTCGTAAGTCCAATTATTGCACCAATTAGTGCCGATAGGATTAGTACATAATGACGTTTGATGAACCGATTTATAAAAACTAAAATCTATTTTTAGTTTTATTTACCAAACTTCATTGTCTATCAGTAAAAACAATTTGTAAGGTTATCTCATAGAAATATAGAAAATCAATATACTGCCCAGTGTTAACAGACAGCATGTGTGCTAAATATAGACACGCGTGTCTTTCATCATGCTATCAAAACATGATCGCGTCTCTTATCAGATTACACGCGAAGGCCACACAGGTCATTAGCTGCAGGGGAGAGTAATGTTTATCACAGGTAGTTTGATCGGACCAATGGCACACACAAAACTTAGCAATATAAACAATCATAGACATCCAAGAATTTGACTTTACTAGGGCACTAGTTATGTGGAAGAAGGAGAAGATTAGACGGATTTACCAGTGAACCTATGGACCAATATGTGAAATAAACATAGTGTACCAGATAAGCAACATATTAGCCATAATTAAAATCAAATGAAATAGACACAAACTATGCCTAGTATCTGAGTAGTTGGTAAGAGTGTTGCTACTATGGGAAAAAAAGACTAAATAAAATATTGTTCAACCATTGCTTGTATTTTCTTTCATATATTTCTAAAAAAAGAGTTGTTTCCCCTATATTCTATGTATATCTATTTCATATAGAATGTAGAGTAAAAAACAGTTTTTTATTATAACTAAATATGTGTTGTCGCGAGGAAATCAACACTTCTCCCTCACTTCTCCCTGAGTTGGTGTGACTTCTCCCTATTTTGGCTGGAGGGAGAAGTGACTTCTCCCTAAAATTTGGACCAAAACTGAACCCTGCTGTAGGTGATCATATTTTGACTTCTTGATCTTCAAAGGGGCCGTATATAGTGGCCCTACAGTGTCATGTACCGAAGGTTTCCGAGCATGCCTGGTTTGTGGCAACATTTTGTGATTGTCATTAAAGCCTAGCTTATATTGGATTGTACCGTCAGGTAAGTATCTAAGCTCCCTTATATCTGACACAACCGGATCACCAACCCTTTTCCCTGGTCTTATTGTGTCATAGTATTGTAGAGAACTGAATTCCTTGAAATACTCATGACTAAGGTACTTAACATCATACGGCTGTTGTGGTCTTACCTCCCTTATCTTTTCCACATAGTTAGAGGTCTATTGCGTATTTTCTGTTCGATTGTACTGTGGACAGAGTCAACTTCCAAGTTCCATCTGTGTGTGTCTTTTCTCGAGGAATTTCTGTGATATTATAACATCATGTTTAACAGATGCATGAAGCAATGTATTAGCTAATGTAGCATTTCTGTTTTGATACCCACAACCATCTGAAAACAGAATAATCTCTTCTAATTCCGGCTCCACTGAATCTTCTACCAGATCATATATGCATGTAGCAAAACTATTGGCAGTTAAACCGGATTCGCCTTCGTGCCAAAAATAACTTTTTACGTCTTTCGATACCAAGTTATATGTCGTGAAATTATGGCAAGCTAGTTTAGTTTTAAAATAAATGGCACTTGCTTGAATTGATGGACTTAACAACACAGATTGAACATCCATTGTGATCACTTTGAACTTGTTATTATCCATTGCTTTCTGTTTATCTGTATGCTTTTCATTCCTCGCACAATCCTTTCGTTCTATATGCAACCGGTAGTCTTCATCTAAGACATTGTTTGTTTCCTTGGCAACACACACGTCACATTGGTCCTTTTTAGGCCGAAAAAGGGATATGTTCATCAGTCGAAATATGTTCAAAAGAGTCATCTTCGAAACAGAAGTGATACAATTTGAAGAGCAATAATCTTTATAAACCCGATATAGATCTGCAAATGATTTGTAAACTGGTTCTAGGTATTCCCTCTGTGAAGAGGCCCTACAATAATGAGATGGCATTTTCGGTAAATTTCTGAGAAACTCTCTAGCCTGCTCAACATGCGGGGATACTTTTCTTGGTTTCTCAGCTTGAGTGCCAATATTCCCCGGCATGCCATGCTCGTTCAAACTATGCATCCACCCATACAGTGTGTGTTCTCCGATACCTAAGGTTGAAAGGAACATGTCCTTACACACGGGCACTCTTAGAATTCCATTTCTTAAATAATATTTGTAAGTACATTTCCTTCTACTTTGAACTGTTGTCAAGCATTTCGTTTCTGCTGGTGTACATTGGTCAACTAGTGCCGTTGCATATGCTTTCTTCTCTGACCAATTCATGTTATTCCAGAAAACATGATGTATTTACTTTCTTACATTATCCGTAATGACTTCACACTTTCTGCATTTTTTACATCTTTGTTTGCAACTAGGTTCACCTATGAGCCTTTGCGATCTGTCTTCAGAATAACTTTTGTGTCCATTAACTTTACCAATTCCTATATACGGCTTGCCTTCCATACGAAGTTTCTTGTTTATGGATTTAGCCCAGGTTTCAGGTTTGGCTAACCCACGTTTTGCTCTGGTTACCTTTTTTTTCTCTGTTGTTTCTAATCTATATTCTGCTTCTACTACTTCATCATGGTCGATGTTTTCAGGAATAATGTCATCCATTGGTATCACATCGACTGTATTGTCTTCTTGAGAAGCACTAGAATTGTTTCTGTCTTGAACGTGTGGCTCATTATTGTTGATATCTTTATGTACTCTGTCTTTCCTATTGTTCTTTCTTTGTTTCCTCCTGGAGTCCTGGCAAGACGAATCTGAATCACTTACAGAAACATCATTTCTTTTATCTGGCAACCAATTTTTATCAGCAACTGAATTATCAGAATCATAAAACATGGTCATTTCCTTTTCAGAATCGGATTTGTCACTATCTGTGTTGTCGTTTTGTGGTTCTCTCTCAATTAACTCAGTAACGCTATTGTCAGTTTCTAATTTGTCTTCACAGTATCCTGCCTTTTCTTTATTTTCAGGGATTGTTTTTGTATCACCTTGAATTTGACAAAGAATACTTTCAGACCCACATTCACTTACAGATCCTTCTGACTGTACATGCATATTATCACGTTTTCCACAAACTGTTAATCTAGTAATTGTACCTCCTCTGTCCTTTGTCCCATTAAATGTTTCCTCAATGTTCCCCTTTTCAATTGCATTGGAGGCAATTCTTTCGATAGAGCCTTTCTTTGCAGTATCTTTCGCTAATTTATCTAGTGCCATCTGCACCATTCTCTTTGCTCTCGATGTCATATTGACACGTTTTATTTTTAAGTTATAAGTCTTAATATAATCAGTACTTGCACTTTTCACAATAATTTTATGCACCAATTTCTTCTGCTGTAATTACATCTGGCAGATTTTGAACACATTTCGAATGGTATCGTAAACAACATGACCAACAGAATAGCCATACATCACCGTTGCAGTCGTGCAAGAACACTTTATCTCCAGGCAACAAGTCATATTCTAACTTCAAACTATTAAATGGTATTTACTGACATAGTTCACAAATCCATTCAGCAATTCAGCAACAGGTGGTGAACCAGAAGACTCTGACAACGTTTTACTGTGAAAGATAAACAAAAGAAATTCATTTTAACTAGAAATGTGTTCAAGGGCCATGGGTGTTGTGCTTAGTTAGTTGAACATACGTATGATAATGTTATTGAGCGGCAATCACTGTTATATTCTTAGAAAGTGGCCGTAACATTGAACCTGAGTGCTGCATGCGACATGTCGCCATGCTATGGTGATCACTAGTGCCAAGTTATTTCAAAGTCCCTCCATGTCTTAGTCTAAATACATGTATATAAATTCGGAAAGCTCGTATATCAATATTTCAATGAAGTTCATATAAAACGAAAACCGCGTAAGTCAAAACATTCTTAAATTATAAGCATTTTCCTATAACAAAAAGAATCTCTATCCTTGTGTATATAAACATAATGTATATAAAAACCTCCTAACTTCAAACTTGGCAGAAAAAAAACAACACAGTTTTCTTTTCTTTGCATGAAAATACATAGTGGAAAAATACCAAGAAATGAAAATAAAGATATTGGTTTGCTATTTTGAGTAATCTTACGATTTGCCAGATATCAGTCAATTAAACAATCCATATATAGTCGAAAATAATGAATTTATTTACCTTTAGTTGGTAAAATGAATAAAATCCAAAATTTCCACAGATTTTTACCAACAGCCGTTCTTACGTGGTTTCCGATTTTCACTTTTGGCAACCAATGAACATACGAGATTTGCTCACGTGATCCAAACTCCGTCTTCCTATTGGCTTCGATATACATGGTTTTCGTTGGATATACAGTTTGAGATGCTGAATCCGATAGCCCATAAAACGTTTTAGCGCCAAAATTTACTTACGCGGTTTTAGAATTTCACCGACGATATATTGCGTTTATTTTGGCAAACTTTGAAGAATTTAATTGAAATTACTAAATGCATAAAAAAAATGGCGATTTGATAACATCACATGGTTTTATCGTATGTAATATTTCCCGTACTTTTCGCGTACTTCGCCGCATAAAGCTACACACTTTTTTTGGGTGCAGTATTTCAATTGTTTGTAGCGATAATTAATTTCGACAAACCTTTCACAATGGGTCCCAGTTAATTAGGTAGGCTACACGTGTTGAGAAGTTTGAGCATCTGCTGACATGTTTGAGAACGTGTTGAGATGTTTGAGCAGGTGTTAAGTTTGAGAAATTAATTATCACTCAACTTGTCAATTAAATGCATGTAATTTTCATGAAATTATGGGTGCGTTACCGTTCCTCGATGAGGTATCTCGAGTGATTAATATAAGTTGTAAAAATCACGGAGCACAATATTTAGCGATTCTTGATAAATGTTAAATTTTGACTTGGAAAATTGCGTTTTTCACGTGCGCAGTATACATCTGAACTCAGTTTTTCCGCCGATTTTCGTGCCAGATCGTGGGTGCGCACTATACACGGTAGCGCACTATACATAGCTAAATACGGTATGTCGAATTCCATCGGACCGAACAAAATACATCGACAATACTGAAGTTTGACTTATCGAAATTCTATATAAACAGAGCCAGTGATATGTGAAATGATAGTTTCTGAAACGGGACTTGATCCGACTTCAAGATAACCGGAGAATTCTACATAACCGACAACTTTGACATAACGGATGTAGACTGTATATTCATTATAAAAGCATTACAGGAAGGATCTTACACTCCTGGTAATTTCATACCATATTCATTGTGTATACCGTAGTGCAGTGATCATTCTAGAGGGTGATGTGGGCGAAATTGTCGCCCTAGGGACCCTGACTTCGCCCTTAACAATAACTGAATGAATCGTCATCATAGTTGCATGGACAGGAAGATGACGTTTAGTAATTTAAAAGTAGCTTAATTTGGCATTTCTTATAAAAGTTTGAGTGATTTTGAGTTTGTAATATAATGAAACCGAATATTCGAATACTTGCCTGACCGGATATTCGGATAGTGAAATCGCTATTCGTTGCCATCCTTAGTTTTATCAATTTACCATATCAGGTTTTAATAATATTTTTGCACAAAATAACGTTGCTACTTTCATTATGCGCCAACTGTCAGCGCACATTGTCATGATATCACTAAATTGTCACTTGTCGGAATTGCAAACAACATAGATCCAGATCAGCCACCAGATGTTGTTTGCACATTGCGCCCAATTTATTCGGCAGGTTACGGGTTAATGAATTGTCGTCTTCTACAATTATTTGAATTATTTTACCCAGCATGCTAAGAGTTAAAGAAATGTGCGCACATGATACATATAGGTCCAGATCAGCCGTGGCGTAACTTAAGTTTATACAAATTTATTTTAGCTCGATTGCGAAACAAGTTATTTCAACTTATATCAATCACTCTCGAGACCTCATTCCTGATGGAATCCATCGCCACGAGGGAGAGAGAGAAGAGGCAACGTGGAATTTAAATGCCTAAATCGTAACGGCTCCAGTGGGGCTCGAACTTTGGACCTTTCGCACCTGAAGCGAACGCGCATCCACTGCGCTATCACGACTTCCACATGGCGTAACTTGTTTTAGCTCCACTCTCTGAATAGCAAACAACATAGAGCCTGATCAGATGGCAAGTTCTGTGAAGTCTCATCTGGCTCTATGCTCTTTGCAAAAGTGACTTTTGTCTCCATTAGCAAGATATGGGTTAAGCCCAGACACTAACTTGGAACAAAACTGTATAGACAGTAATTTACATTTGGCTAAAGAATTTATAGAATTTGGAATGAATTGCGGAAATATTGAACATTACGGAGATGAGTTTATTTGGCACTATTAGTATCGTATTCAAAAGCTGGAGGAAGTAACGTTATAGCGAGAGAATGGGTTCCGTCGATGATCTGAGCAGGCGCGTGTACAAGCCAGTACCTAGACAGCGTGCTAAATATACACTGAAGACCCTGGTTATAGGAGATACAAGTGTGGGCAAGACGTCGGTGATGTTTCGTTTCGCTGATAAAACTTTCAGTCCAATCTCTAATAGTTCTATAGGTAATTAATTAGTCAGAACCTGTCTTAAGCAGCCAGCCAGGGAGTGATGAAATTTGGCTGCTTAGCAGAGGTTAATTAGTCAACAATTTGCCACATTGGGAATGTTATAACTGGCTGCTTAATACAGGTTGGCTGCTTAATACAGGTTGACTGTTTAATACAGGTTGGCTGCTTAATACCGGTTGACTGCTTAATACAGGTTGGCTGTTTAATACAGGTTGACTGCTTAATACAGGTTGACTGCTTAATACAGGTTGATAATATAGGTTGACTGCTTAATACAGGTTGACTGCTTAATACAGGTTGATAATACAGGTTGGCTGCTTAATACAGGTTGACTGCTTAATACAGGTTGACTGCTTAATACAGGTTGGCTGCTTAATATGGGTTGACTGCTTAATACAGGTTGACTGCTTAATACAGGTTGGCTGCTTAATACAGGTTGACTGTTTAATACAGATTGACTGCTTAATACAGGTTGACTGCTTAATACAGGTTGACTGCTTAATACAGGTTGGCTGCTTAATACAGGTTGACTGCTTAATACAAGTTGACTGCTTAATACAGGTTGATAATACAGGTTGGCTGCTTAATACAGGTTGACTGCTTAATACAGGTTGACTGCTTAATACAGGTTGATAATATAGGTTGACTGCTTAATACAGGTTGACTGCTTAATACAGGTTGACTGCTTAATACAGGTTGACTGCTTAATACAGGTTGACTGCTTAATACGGGTTGACTGCTTAATACAGGTTGACTGCTTAATACAGGTTGGCTGTTTAATACAGGTTGACTGCTTAATACAGGTTGATAATACAGGTTGGCTGCTTAATACAGGTAGACTGATTAATACAGGTTGACTGCTTAATACAGGTTGACTGCTTAATACAGGTTGACTGTTTAATACAGGTTGACTGCTTAATACAGGTTGACTGCTTAATACAGGTTGATAATATAGGTTGACTGCTTAATACAGGTTGACTGCTTAATACAGGTTGATAATATAGGTTGACTGCTTAATACAGGTTGACTGCTTAATACAGGTTGATAATACAGATTGGCTGCTTAATACAGGTTGACTGCTTAATACAGGTTGGCTGCTTAATACAGGTTGACTGCTTAATACAGGTTGGCTGCTTAATACGGGTTGACTGCTTAATACAGGTTGACTGCTTAATACAGGTTGGCTGCTTAATACAGGTTGACTGCTTAATACAGGTTGACTGCTTAATACAGGTTGATAATACAGGTTGGCTGCTTAATACAGGTTGACTGCTTAATACATGTTGGCTGCTTAATACAGGTTGACTGCTTAATACAGGTTGACTGTTTAATACAGGTTGACTGCTTAATACAGGTTGGCTGCTTAATACAGGTTGACTGCTTAATACAGGTTGACTGCTTAATACGGGTTGACTGCTTAATACAGGTTGACTGCTTAATACAGGTTGGCTGTTTAATACAGGTTGACTGCTTAATACAGGTTGATAATACAGGTTGGCTGCTTAATACAGGTTGACTGCTTAATACAGGTAGACTGATTAATACAGGTTGACTGCTTAATACAGGTTGACTGCTTAATACAGGTTGACTGTTTAATACAGGTTGACTGCTTAATACAGGTTGACTGCTTAATACAGGTTGATAATATAGGTTGACTGCTTAATACAGGTTGACTGCTTAATACAGGTTGATAATATAGGTTGACTGCTTAATACAGGTTGACTGCTTAATACAGGTTGATAATACAGATTGGCTGCTTAATACAGGTTGACTGCTTAATACAGGTTGGCTGCTTAATACAGGTTGACTGCTTAATACAGGTTGGCTGCTTAATACGGGTTGACTGCTTAATACAGGTTGACTGCTTAATACAGGTTGGCTGCTTAATACAGGTTGACTGCTTAATACAGGTTGACTGCTTAATACAGGTTGATAATACAGGTTGGCTGCTTAATACAGGTTGACTGCTTAATACATGTTGGCTGCTTAATACAGGTTGACTGCTTAATACAGGTTGACTGTTTAATACAGGTTGACTGCTTAATACAGGTTGGCTGCTTAATAGAGGTGATCGCTAACACAGGTTTAACTGTACCTTCTCAAAAGTGTGTATTTTTCCGCTGCATAGTTTGGAACATTTGTTCTATAATATAGAATGCTCTTCTACATTATGAAACACTGTTCTATAATATAGAATGCTCTTCTACATTATGAAACACTGTTCTATATTATAGAATGCTCTTCTACATTATGAAACACTGTTCTATAATATAGAATGCTCTTCTACATTATGAAACACTGTTTTACAGTCTCAGTCACTGTTCTACATTCTGGAACACACTTATATAAATACGTTTTGGAACACTGTTATACATTCTGCAACACACTTATATAAATACGTTTTGGAACACTGTTATACATTCTGCAACACACTTATATAAATACGTTTTGGAACACTGTTATACATTCTGCAACACACTTATATAAATACGTTTTGGAACACTGTTATACATTCTGCAACACACTTATATAAATACGTTTTGGAACACTGTTATACATTCTGCAACACACTTATATAAATACGTTTTGGAACACTAAACAGACAGAATTGAGTAATACATGTATCTAGGAATGTTTCTGGTATCTTCCTGGTAGTACATGTAGCTGTTGTGATCTTCCTCTTCCCTCAACGGTTAAAGCTGGCAAGTCATTGTATTACCAAAGTAGCTATTGGTGGGGGTCTTCATCCACAAGTTAAAGCTGGCAAGTCATTGTATTACCAATGTAGCTGTTGGGAGGGATAGTCCACAGGTTAAAGCTGTATGACCAAAGTAGCTTCTTGAAGCTTCATCCACATGTTAAAGCTGTATGACCAAAGTAGCTTCTTGAAGCTTCGTCCACAGGTTAAAGCTGGCAAGTAGCTTCTTGAAGCTTCGTCACATGTTAAAGCTGGCAAGTAGCTTCTTGAAGCTTCGTCCACAGGTAAAGTGGCAAGTAGCTTTGAAGCTTCGTCCACAGGTTAAAGCTGGCAAGTAGCTTCTTGAAGCTTCGTCCACATGTTAAAGCTGGCAAGTAGCTTCTTGAAGCTTCGTCCACAGGTTAAAGCTGGCAAGTAGCTTCTTGAAGCTTCGTCCACATGTTAAAGCTGGCAAGTAGCCTCTTGAAGCTTCGTCCACAGGTTAAAGCTGGCAAGTAGCTTCTTGAAGCTTCGTCCACATGTTAAAGCTGGCAAGTAGCTTCTTGAAGCTTCGTCCACAAGTTAATGCTGGCAAGTTGCTTCTTGAAGCTTCGTCCACATGTTAAAGCTGGCAAGTAGCTTCTTGAAGCTTCGTCCACATGTTAAAGCTGGCAAGTAGCTTCTTGAAGCTTCGTCCACATGTTAAAGCTGGCAAGTAGCTTCTTGAAGCTTCGTCCACAGGTTAAAGCTGGCAAGTAGCTTATAATGGTTTACTGACACCTTGTTATGAATGGACGTAATGTTTTGTGTTTTCAGGTATAGATTTCAAGATACGAACAATAGAATTAGACGGGAAGAAAATAAAACTACAGATATGGTGAGATGATTTCCGGGTATTTATGTATCCCCAGTTCAGCCAAATACAAGGTGGCTCCGTGGCCGAGTGGCTACGGTTGATCGACTTTCAACCACTTGCCCCTCACTGCTGTAGTATCCCCAGTTCAGCCAAATACAACGTGGCCGAGTGGCTACGGTTGATCGACTTTCAACCACTTGCCCCTCACTGCTGTAGGTTCGAATCCCACTTTGGTGTTGACTTTGTTCATGTGAGGAAGCTTTCCAGCTGGCATGTGGAAGGTCTGTGGTTCTACCCGAGTACCCGTCTGTGCCACAGGGATTCGGCACGTTTGGGGGTACTAGTATATATATTTAAGTACAGGGATTCTACTCTGTGGGATGTCAGATTTCGCATCGATCAGTAAAATGGCCCTATCTGAAACAATGTTATACAAATCTGTCCAAATACAACGCCTATCCCGAGTCTTTATATTGTTCTTCAAATAAAACACAACTTTAAGCTGCATTGCATGCATGTATACTTTGCAAACAATTGCCACATACATTGGCCATAGCAGGTCACATTTCCGTACTAGGACACGGGTTCTGTCAGCAACAAAAAAAAATCTTCGACGGGAGAGTTTTAACTGTGAATAACATTATCAATAAAATGTGTTTACACTAACGTGTAGGTTTATTCGGCAATAATGTACGTCAAAAAGAGATTTCGTAGCATTTTCAATTTGTTTTTAAAATTTCTATAGCGGCGCAATTCGCGTTGAAACGAGCGTTCTGATTGGATTATTAGAATGTAACAAGATGTTTTTTTATATAGGAAGAATAATCATAATCCAATCAGAACGCTCGTTTCAATGCGAATTGCGCCGCTTTAGAAATTTTCAAAACAAATTGAAAATGCTACGAAATCTCTTTTTGACGTACATTTTTGCCGAATAAACCTACACGTTTTTGTAAACAAATTGTATTGATAATGTTATTCACAGTTAAAACTCTCCCGTCGAAGATTTTTTTTGTTGCTGACAGAACCCGTGTCCTAGTATGGAAATGTGACCTGCTATGGCCAATGTCTGTGGCAATTGTTTGCAAAGTATACATGCACGCAGCTTAAAGTTGTGTTTTATTTGAAGAACAATATAAAGACTCGGGATAGGCATTATATTCGGATAGATGTGTACAAAATTGTTTCAGATAGGGCCATTTTACTGATCGATGCGAAATCTGACATCCAACAGAGTAGAATCCCTGTACTTAAATATATATACTAGTACCCCCAAACGTGCCGAATCCCTGTGGTCTGTGCCTGACATACCGTCAAGAGGGGTATCTGGGGTCTTGAACTCTTCCTCCACCAATAGCTGGATGGAGAGTCGCCATATGACATAAGCCGGTGTATGTATGTATGTATGTATGTATGTATGTATGTATGTATGTTCCATTAATGTCAAACCCCTTGCGGGGACGTAGACGTGTTTTCCCGGGCAAGCTTAGCCGACCTAAGTGGTTAACCAGTACTACTACGCAATGTGTGTGAGGTGCCTTGCTTGCTCAATGACACTACATACGTGGCCTGACCGAGTCTGATCAGGCGGCATGTTCTATGCACATTTAGCAAACGCAGCATAGAGCCTGAACAGACGGAACATTCTATGCACATTCTACTGTCTGATATGACTGTGCTATTTGCAAAAGCGACTTTCGTGGTGATTAGCATTTTAAGGGTTACGGGTTAATTATTAATTTTGGTATTTGACCAACTTGTAATTGGTTGCCTTGTGTAGTTTAGGGTAGATAAAGTTTTCTTACACAATCAAGCATATTTCACACACACACATATCTTACAGGTATACTTGATTATTATGGTGAGTCAGAACAGTCGTGACCGCTATATAACCCATATTGTTATTTTGGTGCAGAGTTTTATCAACTAGTATGTGCAGGTCATACCGGTTGACAACTGCCTGTATGGTAGAAGCTTTCACATTCAATAACTTGAGAATGATTTAAACCTTTCAACACCACAGGCCTCTCAATAGGCTTACAAAAAGTGTAGATCCAGATGAGCCGGCTCGTAGCGAGCTGTCTCATCAGGATCTGCACTTTTTACCAGTAATATTACTATTTTTAGACAAAAATTACCCATTTTGATAAATGGACTTGTCCAAAAGTTTCTTATTAATTTATTGGTCTGAAAATATGCACCAGTCCATGTTAGCAGGGTTTCCTCTGTCTGAATGATTGTCTACGCCACTTCTGTCGCCAATTGAAAAACACTGGAGCCAACTAAGAGCCATATAGGTCACGAATAAATATTTGAAGCCATGTATTTGACAAAAAAAGAAAAAAAAGGATGGGGCCAAATATTTTCGCCAATTCACAATATTTAGCGCCAATATTTGTTTTTTGTCGCAATTGGCGACCGACAGCGGGAACCCTGTATCAGTTGAATGGGTTAACTTTGTAGGAAGGTTTATGGTGACCCCTAGATGACCCGTGTTGTTTTTTGGTGGATTTAGTTGGTTAAATGTCAAAGCCCTTCTAAAATCTCAATCTCAAGCTGGTGATTGGTTTAACCGAGAACAAATCTCAGAATCAACCAGAGTTGGAATTATAGTTCTGAGAATAGTTTTATAACCTTGGAACAAGGTCACGACTATATTTAGTATTAAAACATGTCCAATCATACGTTGGACTGGTAATCCAGGGATCGCATGTTCGATACCCCGTCTGACCCTAATAAAATGAACAGTCATTCAGATGGGACTTTAAACCGAGGTCCCGTGTCGGTGCTGTACACTGTGCACGTAAAAGAACCAGAGGAGACTCTGGAATGGGTCTCTGTCTGTATCATTGCACTATCCTCCAAATATCTAAAATGACTAATCTCTTCAGCAGGCGTTGCTCATATGTGCAACCGGTAGCGATGATGAATAAATGTAAAGACACGCTCACAAATCTATTTATAACTATAGAATTGTTGACCCTACATATACATGTATGCTCAGGGCCGTTGCTGGAGCTATTTTGATGATACGCAGGGCCAAAATATGCTTGTTTATCGAGTGAGCATAGTGAGCGAGTACGCTAGGGGGGTCCGAGGCCATGCCCCCCGGAATTTTTTTGAAATGAAGCAATTTCTTGCATTTTGTAACATACAATTGCAGGACTAAAGATCTTACGACAATCCGAATAACGGTATAAATTAAGGCTAGATGTATAATATACATGATATATCGCCCTTATCAATTAAACAAGCACGTAAAATAGCACAAACTAAATTTTGAGATGCACAATATTTGCAATGGGCTCAATTATTCCACCACTACACACATCCCGGCGCCTATGTATCCCTACAAGCCCACCCCCGGGGTTTTAATGCATTTTTGGAGTTTTCATTTTTGGAGTTTTCTGAGACCAATATGCCCAGCGACGGGCCTGATGCTCCTGTATTGGAGGCTTGTGACACTAGAAGACACATATTAAATTTTGGGTCAGTTTATACAAATTCATTGATTCCATTGAGAGTCTTGATTTCATTCATGTTTGAAAGCTATCCAGCTGACTTGCAAAAGTTCTGTGGTTTTACCCGGGTGCTTGCCTGCGCCTGAAATACTGCTTTGTACAGAGTCAACATTTGATCCAGTATGTTTGTGCGACTTTAAACCTACAAAATAAGGTAAAACTAAATTCTTATAGCAAACAGTAGGTTTTTTCTAGAGCTGAATGACAAGGCGGCCCCCCGCCCTGACCTTTTTTAGCCCCGCCCCTTTATGTCTGCCTTTTTGTCTTTTTTATGTATTTGATTAAAATTCAAACAATTATTTTTAATTTCTTTTTTTATAAGCCACAACAAACTGACCTCAAATTCAATATGGGTCTTGTATGTGTCTCTACAAGCCTCCAATACAGGAACATAGTGAGGTCTGGAAAGTGATTGGACGTTGGAATGGCTCGTCTTGTGAGTGATTGGATGTTGGATATGGTTGTCTTGTAAGTGATTGGATGTTGGAATGGCTTGTCTTGTGAGTGATTGGATGTTGGATATGCTTGTCTTGAGAGTGATTGGATGTTGGATATGCTTGTCTTGTGAGTGATTGGATGTAGGATATGCTTGTCTTGTGAGTGATTGGATGTTGGATATACTTGTCTTGTGAGTGATTGGATGTTGGATATGCTTGTCTTGAGAGTGATTGGATGTTGGATATACTTGTCTTGTGAGTGATTGGATGTTGGATATGCTTGTCTTGTGAGTGATTGGATGTTGGATATGCTTGTCTTGAGAGTGATTGGATGTTGGATATACTTGTCTTGTGAGTGATTGGATGTTGGATATACTTGTCTTGTGAGTGATTGGATATGCTTGTCTTGAGAGTGATTGGATGTTGGATATACTTGTCTTGTGAGTGATTGGATGTTGGATATGCGTGTGCGTGATTGGATGTTGGATATACTTGTCTTGTGAGTGATTGGATGTTGGATATGCTTGTCTTGAGAGTGATTGGATGTTGGATATACTTGTCTTGTGAGTGATTGGATGTTGGATATGCTTGTCTTGAGAGTGATTGGATGTTGGATATACTTGTCTTGTGAGTGATTGGATGTTGGATATGCGTGTGAGTGATTGGATGTTGGATATACTTGTCTTGTGAGTGATTGGATGTTGGATATACTTGTGAGTGATTGGATGTTGGATATGCTTGTCTTGTGAGTGATTGGATGTTGGATATACTTGTGAGTGATTGGATGTTGGATATACTTGTGAGTGGTTGGATATGCTTGTGAGTGATTGGATGTTGGATATACTTGTGAGTGATTGGATGTTGGATATGCTTGTCTTGAGAGTGATTGGATGTTGGATATGCTTGTGAGTGATTGGATGTTGGATATACTTGTGAGTGATTGGATGTTGGATAATACTTGTGAGTGATTGGATGTTGGATATGCTTCTTGTGAGTGATTGGATGTGGATATGCTTGTGAGTGATTGGATGTTGGATATACTTGTGAGTGATTGGATGTTGGATATACTTGTCTTGTGAGTGATTGGATGTTGGATATGCTTGTCTTGTGAGTGATTGGATGTTGGATATCTTGTGAGTGATTGGATGTTGGATATACTTGTGAGTGATTGGATGTTGGATATGCTTGTCTTGTGAGTGATTGGATGTTGGATATGCTTGTGAGTGATTGGATGTTGGATATACTTGTGAGTGATTGGATGTTGGATATACTTGTGAGTGATTGGATGTTGGATATACTTGTGAGTGATTGGATGTTGGATATACTTGTGAGTGATTGGATGTTGGATATACTTGTGAGTGATTGGATGTTGGATATACTTGTTGATCTTGTGAGTGATTGGATGTTGATATACTTGTGAGTGATTGGATGTTGGATATACTTGTGAGTGATTGGATGTTGGATATGCTTGTGAGTGATTGGATGTTGGATATACTTGTCTTGTGAGTGATTGGATGTTGGATATACTTGTCTTGTGAGTGATTGAATGTTGGATATACTTGTGAGTGATTGGATGTTGGATATACTTGTGAGTGATTGGATGTTGGATATACTTGTGAGTGATTGGATGTTGGATATGCTTGTCTTGTGAGTGATTGGATGTTTGATATGCTTGTGAGTGATTGGATGTTGGATATACTTGTGAGTGATTGGATGTGGAATGCTTGTAAAAACAAACTTGTGAGTGATTGGATGTTGGATATACTTGTGAGTGATTGGATGTTGGATATGCTTGTCTTGTGAGTGATTGGATGTTGGATATGCTTGTGAGTGATTGGATGTTGGATATACTTGTGAGTGATTGGATGTTGGATATGCTTGTCTTGTGAGTGATTGGATGTAGGATATGCGTTGGATATGCTTGTCTTGTGAGTGATTGGATGTTGGATATACTTGTGAGTGATTGGATGTTGGATATGCTTGAGAGTGATTGGATGTTGGATATGCTTGTCTTGTGAGTGATTGGATGTTGGATATACTTGTGAGTGATTGGATGTTGGATATACTTGTCTTGTGAGTGATTGGATGTTGGATATGCTTGTCTTGTGAGTGATTGGATGTTGGATATACTTGTGAGTGATTGGATGTTGGATATACTTGTCTTGTGAGTGATTGGATGTTGGATATACTTGTGAGTGATTGGATGTTGGATATGCTTGTCTTGTGAGTGATTGGATGTTGGATATTGCTTGTGAGTGATTGGATGTTGGATATACTTGTGAGTGATTGGATGTTGGATATACTTGTGAGTGATTGGATGTTGGATATACTTGTGAGTGATTGGATGTTGGATATACTTGTGAGTGATTGGATGTTGGATATACTTGTGAGTGATTGGATGTTGGATATACTTGTGAGTGATTGGATGTTGGATATACTTGTGAGTGATTGGATGTTGGATATACTTGTGAGTGATTGGATGTTGGATATGCTTGTGAGTGATTGGATGTTGGATATACTTGTCTTGTGAGTGATTGGATGTTGGATATACTTGTCTTGTGAGTGATTGAATGTTGGATATACTTGTGAGTGATTGGATGTTGGATATACTTGTGAGTGATTGGATGTTGGATATACTTGTGAGTGATTGGATGTTGGATATGCTTGTCTTGTGAGTGATTGGATGTTTGATATGCTTGTGAGTGATTGGATGTTGGATATACTTGTGAGTGATTGGATGTTGGATATGCTTGTCTTGTGAGTGATTGGATGTAGGATATGCTTGTCTTGTGAGTGATTGGAAGTTGGATATGCTTGTGAGTGATTGGATGTTGGATATACTTGTGAGTGATTGGATGTTGGATATGCTTGTCTTGTGAGTGATTGGATGTTGATATCTTGTGAGTGATTGGATTGGATATCTTGTGAGTGATTGATGTTGGATATCTTGTGAGTGATTGGATGTGAAACTGTCTTGTGAGTGATTGGATGTTGGATATGCTTGTCTTGTGAGTGATTGGATGTTGGATATACTTGTGAGTGATTGGATGTTGGATATACTTGTGAGTGATTGGATGTTGGATATGCTTGTCTTGTGAGTGATTGGATGTGGATATGCTTGTCTTGTGAGTGATTGGATGTTGGATATACTTGTCTTGTAAAAACTTGTGAGTGATTGGATGTTGGATATCTTGTGAGTGATTGGATGTTGGATATGCTTGTCTTGTGAGTGATTGGATGTTGGATATACTTGTCTTGTGAGTGATTGGATGTTGGATATACTTGTCTTGTGAGTGATTGGATGTTGGATATGCTTGTCTTGTGAGTGATTGGATGTTGGATATACTTGTCTTGTGAGTGATTGGATGTTGGATATGCTTGTGTGATTGGATGTTGGATATCTTGTGAGTGATTGGATGTTCTGTGAGTGATTGGATGTTGGATATGCTTGTCTTGTGAGTGATTGGATGTTGGATATACTTGTCTTGGAGTGATTGGATGTTGGATATGCTTGTGAGTGATGGATGTTGGATATCTTGTGAGTGATTGGATGTTGGATATGCTTGTGAGTGATTGGATGTTGGATATACTTGTGAGTGATTGGATGTTGGATATACTTGTGAGTGATTGGATGTTGGATATACTTGTGAGTGATTGGATGTTGGATATACTTGTGAGTGATTGGATGTTGGATATGCTTGTGAGTGATTGGATGTTGGATATGCTTGTGAGTGATTGGATGTTGGATATACTTGTGAGTGATTGGATGTTGGATATGCTTGTCTTGTGAGTGATTGGATGTAGGATATGCCTGTCTTGTGAGTGATTGGATGTTGGATATGCTTGTCTTGTGAGTGATTGGAAGTTGGATATGCTTGTCTTGTGAGTGATTGGATGTTGGATATACTTGTGAGTGATTGGATGTTGGATATACTTGTCTTGTGAGTGATTGGATGTTGGATATACTTGTCTTGTGAGTGATTGGATGTTGGATATGCTTGAGAGTGATTGGGAGTTGGATATGCTTGTCTCGAGAGTTGGATATACTCGTCTCGAGAGTTGGATATGCTTGTCTCGAGAGTTGGATATGCTTGTTTTGTAATGAAGCTGAAATAAATTTAAAACATTTGATACAAAAGAATAACGGAATATTAGGATACTAAGAGTTATTTTGTATTTGACAGGGACACTGCAGGACAGGAGCGGTTCAGAACTATAACCACTGCATACTACAGAGGTGCTATGGTAAGTATCGGGAGCGTAGCAAGCCTTTTTTTAATTTGTAGGCTCGAGTAATACATTGAGCACTGAGTGTACGGTGGTGCAGGAGGGGTCTGGGGACAATTTCAAATCCTAGGATGTAGTTTTGGCACTCTTGTGCATTTTATTGTACGTATTAGACGTTCAAATTTCGATGTATTTTTTCAAAATGATACCAAATTGAGGCTAAAATTTGCTATACACAACATAACATAAAGTTTATTTGCATAAAACATTTACATGTTTATAGCCTTAAACATCAATCAATATGGTGAAACATAAATTCGCAAGTATAACTAGCATTAGCAAGGAAGAACTCATTATATACCAGTCATAATCAAATAATGCTGCATGGGTAACTAGCATTAGCAAGGAAGAACTCATTATATACCAGTCATAATCAAATAATGCTGCATGGGTAACTAGCATTAGCAAGGAAGAACTCATTATATACCAGTCATAATCAAATAATGCTGCATGGGTAACTAGCATTAGCAAGGAAGAACTCATTATATACCAGTCATAATCAAATAATGCTGCATGGGTAACTAGCATTAGCAAGGAAGAACTCATTATATACCAGTCATAATCAAATAATGCTGCATGGGTAACTAGCATTAGCAAGGAAGAACTCATTATATACCAGTCATAATCAAATAATGCTGCATGGGTAACTAGCATTAGCAAGGAAGAACTCATTATATACCAGTCATAATCAAATAATGCTGCATGGGTAACTAGCATTAGCAAGGAAGAACTCATTATATACCAGTCATAATCAAATAATGCTGCATGGGATGAAACTTCATAGTAATATATATTACGCTATGTGTGATCTAAGTTTGAAAGCATGATATACAAATGTAGCTGTACTGTTAATAACTCTATTTAGCTATACTGTTAATAACTCTATTTAGCTATACTGTTAATAACTCTATTTAGCTATACTGTTAATAACTCTATTTAGCTATACTGTTAATAACTCTATTTAGCTATACTGTTAATAACTCTATTTAGCTATACTGTTAATAACTCTATTTAGCTATACTGTTAATAACTCTATTTAGCTATACTGTTAATAACTCTATTTAGCTATACTGTTAATAACTCTATTTAGCTATACTGTTAATAACTCTATTTAGCTATACTGTTAATAACTCTATTTAGCTATACTGTTAATAACTCTATTTAGCTATACTGTTAATAACTCTATTTAGCTATACTGTTAATAACTCTATTTAGCTATACTGTTAATAACTCTATTTAGCTATACTGTTAATAACTCTATTTAGCTATACTGTTAATAACTCTATCGCTGTTAGCATTCATAAGAGATACAAATTTGTTAGTAGTGGGCCATCTACAAAAATATGGTTTGAAATATTTCAGTCTAAGATTTCTATATTTGGGGCAAACTAGAATGAAATGGTATTCACTTTCGACTACATTCATATTGCAGTATAAACAATTGCGATATTGCCTGTCAACATTAGTATACCTGCCTGTTTCTATTGCTAGATGGTGTGTATACACAGAGATGAAACGTCACATTGACTACAATAAAAATATGATCCCGTCTTGAGATATGTGACACTGGTCTAGATTATATACCATGCATTTTTGACCTATTTAAATTTCCAGTTCTGTGACAATCTGAAGGCCCGGGTCTTCAGTGCTGGCCTATAATAGGAGCTGCACCCTGTCTTGTATGACAGGTGTGTTGTTCTCTTTATAGACTGGATCCAGGTGTGCTAAATTTTTCTTTATTAATGTGTAGAATGGATCCCCGTATATTGGAGGTGTATAGACTGGATCCCATGTGTATTAGAGTGTAGACTGGATATATGTGTAGTGTAGACTGTATTCCTATGTATTGATGTGTAGACTGGATCCTTGTGTATTGTAGTTAAAGTGTATCCCTGTGTATTGTAGTATTGACTGTATCCCTGTGTATTGTAGTATAGACTGTATCCCTGTGTATTGTAGTATAGACTGTATCCATGTGTATTGTGGTATAGACTGGATCTGTGTGTATTGATGTGTAGACTGGATTCTTGTGTATTGTAGTTAAAGTGTATCCCTGTGTATTGTAGTATAGACTGTATCCATGTGTATTGTAGTATAGACTGTATCCCTGTGTATTGTAGTATAGACTGTATCCCTGTGTGTTGTAGTATAGACTGTATCCCTGTGTATTGTAGTATAGACTGTATCCCTGTGTATTGTAGTATATACTGTATCCCTGTGTATTGTAGTATAGACTGTATCCCTGTTTGTTGTAGTATATACTGTATCCCTGTGTATTGTAGTATAGACTGTATCCATGTGTATTGTAGTGTAGACTGTATCCATGTGTATTGTAGTATAGACTGTATCCCTGTGTGTTGTAGTATAGACTGTATCCCTGTGTATTGTAGTATAGACTGTATCCCTGTGTATTGTAGTATAGACTGTATCCCTGTGTATTGTAGTATATACTGTATCCCTGTGTGTTGTAGTATATACTGTATCCCTGTGTATTGTAGTATAGACTGTATCCCTGTGTATTGTGGTATAGACTGGATCTGTGTGTATTGATGTGTAGACTGGATTCTTGTGTATTGTAGTTAAAGTGTATCCCTGTGTATTGTAGTATTGACTGTATCCCTGTGTATTGTAGTATAGACTGTATCCCTGTGTATTGTAGTATAGACTGTATCCCTGTGTATTGTAGTATAGAATGTATACCTGTGTATTGTAGTATAGACTGTATCCCTGTGTATTGTAGTATAGACTGTATCCATGTGTATTGTAGTATAGACTGTATCCCTGTGTATTGTAGTATAGACTGTATCCCTGTGTATTGTAGTATATACTGTATCCCTGTGTGTTGTAGTATATACTGTATCCCTGTGTATTGTAGTATAGACTGTATCCCTGTGTATTGTGGTATAGACTGGATATGTGTGTATTGTAGTTAAAGTGTATCCCTGTGTATTGTAGTATAGACTGTATCCCTGTGTATTGTAGTATAGACTGTATCCATGTGTATTGTGGTATAGACTGGATCTGTGTGTATTGATGTGTAGACTGGATTCTTGTGTATTGTAGTATAGACTGTATCCCTGTGTATTGTAGTATAGACTGTATCCCTGTGTATTGTAGTATAGACTGTATCCATGTGTATTGTAGTATAGACTGTATCCCTGTGTATTGTAGTATAGACTGTATCCCTGTGTATTGTAGTATAGACTGTATCCCTGTGTATTGTAGTATAGACTGTATCCATGTGTATTGTAGTATAGACTGTATCCGTGTGTATTGTAGTATAGACTGTATCCCTGTGTATTGTAGTATAGACTGTATCCCTGTGTATTGTAGTATAGACTGTATCCATGTGTATTGTAGTATAGACTGTATCCCTGTGTATTGTAGTATAGACTGTATCCCTGTGTATTGTAGTATAGACTGTATCCCTGTGTATTGTAGTATAGACTGTATCCATGTGTATTGTAGTATAGACTGTATCCCTGTGTATTGTAGTATAGACTGTATCCCTGTGTATTGTAGTATAGACTGTATCCCTGTGTATTGTAGTATAGACTGTATCCCTGTGTATTGTAGTATAGACTGTATCCCTGTGTATTGTAGTATAGACTGGATCCCTGTGTATTGTGGTATAGACTGTATCCCTGTGTATTGTGGTATAGACTGTATCCCTGTGTATTGTAGTATATACTGTATCCCTGTGTATTGTAGTATAGACTGGATCCCTGTGTATTGTGGTATAGACTGTATCCCTGTGTATTGTGGTATAGACTGTATCCCTGTGTATTGTGGTATAGACTGTATCCCTGTGTATTGTAGTATAGACTGGATCCCTGTGTATTGTAGACTGGATCCCTGTGTATTGTTGTATAGACTGGTTCCTTGTGTTATGTAGACCTATGGGTATGTGCAGGTCTGTGTGAGAGACATGGAAATACTGGCCACTCGTTTGGTGAAATGCATTATGGGACATTCTATTAGGTAAATGGTTGCCATGACATTATTATATAATATTATGCCATTTTTTTTCCAGGGAATAATGTTAGTGTACGATATAACAAACGAAAAGTCCTTCGAAAATATCAGAAATTGGATCAGAAATATAGAGGAGGTAAGAAACACTTAACACTTAGCTATTACCCTCCCCCAACTCTTAGCTATTACTCTCCCCAACTCTTAGTTATTACCCTCCCCCAACTCTTAGCTATTACCCTCCCCCACCTCTTAGCTGTTACCCCCACCTCTTAGCTGTTACCCCCGCCCCCAACTCTTAGCTGTTACCTCTGCCCCAGCACTTATCTGTTACCCCCAAACTCTTAGCTGTTACCCCCCCCCCCCACCTCTTAGCTGTCCCCCCCACTCTTAGCTGTTACCCCTCCCTCAACTCTTAGCTGTTACCCCTGCCCCCAACTCTTAGCTGTTACCCCCCAACTCTTAGCTGTTACCCCCACTCTTAGCTGTTACCCCCAACTCTTAGCTGTTACCCCCCAACTCTTAGCTGTTACCTCTGCCCCAACTCTTAGCTGTTACCCCAACTCTTAGCTGTTACCTCTGCCCCAACTCTTAGCTGTTACCCCAACTCTTAGCTGTTACCCCCCAACCCTTAGCTGTTACCCCCCTCCCCCCCCCCCCCCCCTCACAGCCATTTCTGTGATGACAATTGTTCAGTCCGGAGCCAGTTCTCAGTAGCTAAAGGCTGGAATTGTATGACACTTAAAATAAATATGTATCGCTATATTGTGGTGGAGCACATGCACTTTTCATCGGGAGCGACCTTGTAGCACCATAGCAATACCCGGATTGTCTATAATTCAAAGGTCAAGGTCACAGCTTTTGAATTTGACAGTACATTTACAATAAATATCATGCAAAGTAATGGAGAATAGCGCTCAAACATTAGACATAGTAGTTTGTTTTGTTCAGTAGATTTCAAAGGTCAAGGTCACAGCTTTTGAATTACATTTACAATAAATATCATGCAAAGTACTGGAGAATAGCGCTCAAACATTAGACATAGTAGTTTGTTTTGTTCAGTAGATTTCAAAGGTCAAGGTCACAGCTTTTGAATTACATTTACAATAAATATCATGCAAAGTAATGGAGAATAGCGCTCAAACATTAGACATAGTAGTTTGTTGTGTTCATTAGATGGATTAGATGTGATGTTGGGGTCAGTAGGTCAAATAAATGTTGAAGGGGCCTTGATATGGTCAAATAAATGTTGAAGGGGCCTCGATATGGTCAAATAAATGTTGAAGGGGCCTCGATATGGTCAAATAAATGTTGGAGGGGCCTCGAAAAGTAGGCAAAACATGAAGAAAGAAATGAGTCTCTGGGGGTGGTTGGGGTATAATTTGTGAACCAGTAATGATGCAACGGTAACCGTAGTATCAAACTAACTGAAAGTGTATATTAACGACTACCGAGTTTCAAGTTACCCACACATTGATATACTCTGCATGAATTGCACAGTCATTCAAATATTCACACTTATTTGTTACATTAGAGTGATTTCATAGTATGTTGAAACCACAATACATGTACAAATGTAGTATTGTCGGCTGGGATTTACGATAATGTCCTAGTTTTCAAAATCAAAATTTTGATACTTTCAGTTTAACTAATTAGTATAAAGTACGCTAATACTGTGCAATTAAAATGGTTTAGCTTGACACAGAATTCCACTTCCACTCTGCAAACAAAAGGCTCCTACAGAGACCAACAGACCGGTGGCTGAGTGGGTACTGTCGTTGACTTTAAATCACTTGCCGCTAACTGCTATAGGTTCGAATCCCACTGGGATGTCAAATTATTTCAAATGAGGAAGCTATCCAGCTGACTTGCAAAAGGTCGGTGATTCTACTCGGGTGCCTGAAATACTGCACGGCTGGGCACCCGGGGGGGTCTTCCTCCACTATATGACCTAAGCTATTGCACCAGTTGGTACCACTTTAAACTCCAAAAACAAAACGTATTCGTACAGCTAATCAATGACCAGAATAAATGCGGGTGCAGGGCTCATCTTAGGCCAGAATTTGTGGGAGAAGTGAATATGGTTTTTTAACAAATAGCGTCAAAATAAACAATATAAGGCCAAAAAACAAAATACCTGGGTTTTTTTTTACAGTTTCCCGACCGACTCGAATTTTTTTACTTTTTGTTAGGACATTTTGAGATTTTTTTTTTTTAAAAATTAAAAATTAAATTTTTCTATGCGAAGAGTATTGTAGAAAAATCAAATAAAATAACAACATTCCTTACCGACCGACCGACCGACCGACCGACCGACCGACCGACCGACCGACCGACCGACCGACCGACCGACCGACCGACCGACCGACCGACCGTATTATTTTTTTTAGCATGAAACAATAAACACAGGTGGTTTTTTTTGCCTAACCATTAAATACATTTGAATTTACCCATAGCTTACTTGACAAAAAATATTTTATGTGAAAATTGTAAAGAATATATACAATTTAGGGAGATGTGTGAGACCCAGGGGGGGGAGGGGAGGAGAATTCAAAGTTCCTTAAGGCAACTATTTCATCATGTATGTAGTCCCCCAGTGTGAGCCCTGGGGATAATGTAGATTGTGGACGAATGTAAAATTAATTTGCAAATTCAAATAAACTTCCCCCTAGTTTGAATGTCTAGTTTAGTTTAAACATATTTTATTCAGTTCATTCAATATATATACGGTATATAAATACAACAGGATATCTGAAATGGATTGGAAAACAAGCTGAGAGCTTATGTAAATTCCTTTCCATGAGGATGTTACAATATACAGTTGTTAGCATTGAGAGCGGTTAGTGAGACATGACGGGCATTGTCTTGGGTTCTTTAGCCCCGATTGGTCTTGGGTGCTTGTATGCGTACTTGTGATTTGTGGGGCAATTGAATGTCTAGTTTGATCTCTGTATATATGATCTGCTTTTCAGCATGCGTCGAGAGATGTCGAAAAAATGATTCTTGGTAATAAATGTGATATGAATGAGAAACGGCAAGTTAGTAAAGAAAAAGGAGAGCAGGTATGTAACATCATGTACCCTTTCACAACATCCAGCATGTATTGCTATTGGTATAAACTTGTAAGACGAAATTAACATCGTCACCGGTCAATGGTATCACCGCGTCAATAAAAGATGGAGGTCAGTGCTGTTGTACTTTGTTTTTGATTCAGTTATGATTTATTTCTTACTAACTAATATTGCATACAATAAAATGATTATGCTAAATTGAGAGTGAACAGTATTTGCACAGCCTCGTTTTGGAACACAACTATTAGGTTATTGCTTATGTCACCGGTATACTCGGGATACCCTTTCGCAACATCCAGACCACAATTGCAATGGCTCCAGTGGGGGCCCGAACTCTGGGCCTTTCGCACCTGAAACGAACGCGCTACCACAACTTGGGCAGGTTACAGGTTAAGCTAATTAAGAAATAATAAGTATCAACCGTGGTATATCGCAGAATAACCCGTGTTTGAAGTTCTTATGCGTAGAAATATATATTTCTACGCATAAGAATGACAAACGAAGGTTATTCTGCGATATACCACGGTTGATACTTATTATTTCGATTCTAACACGACTTCTAATAATTTTAGACGAGAATCAAAGGAGTATTTTCTTCAAACGCCGTGCTACTCCGCTGCATTTGGCTTTCGAAATGTCCTCCCGCGTAAATGGAAAATATCAATCTAGTGCATAAATGAACAATAGTTGTAACTGATCAATAATTTTATTTATTTTGTCAAATTAAACTGTACAGAATAGTAACTGAAACGTTACTTAACAGAAAAACAAGACGGACAAGAGATTATCTGATTCTAAAAATAGCTCACTTCCGCGAATTCCCACGGTAGTATTTACAAACATCACATGACTTTCATTCATAAAACTTTACACGCATTGTATAAATGCAATAGCCAAAACATGGTGCGCGCAGCATAGTTCAAGGTAGGTATATCGCAGAATAACCTGAGGTAGATTTTACTCTACAAGTATGTATGTTATTAGCTGGGTCGTGTTAGAATGTTATATATGTGCGACTCGAGATAAAGTTTCTTCTATCTGTTACAGTAAGATCTTAGTTTAATATTATTTAATGTTTTCAGCTAAATAAGTTAAGTAACAACACCAAGTAACTGACATGGACTGATGCATGATATTTTTAGACCAATAAATTAATAAGAAAATTACAATTGGACAATCAAAATGGGTAATTTTGTCTAAAAATAGTAATATTACTGGCAAAAAGTGCAGATCCTGATGAGATGGCAGGTCATGAGCCAGCTCATCTGGATCTACACTATTTGTAATCCTATATAGAGGTATGTAGTGTTGAAATGGTTAATTTACAAGTATGTATGTTATATGTTTTATCATATATATAACGGATTATTAAACATGTAACTAGTTTTGCCATGAAATGTTTGTGTAAATTATTTAGGAAGGAGATGACAACAATAAGCTGTATGGCTTCTGTCCAATTCCTTAATTCACTTAATTTAAACTTTACTTATTTTACAACGATTGTGAAGCAAGTTCTAACAACTTATGTTAATCACTCTCGTTGGCGCGGATGAAAGCGTAAATGTGGTCATTCGTGTTGGAGGAAACCGGAGTACCCGGAGAAAACCCACCTGCCCGATCTGGCGACCATCATACCATCTCACATTCTGCCCGGTCTGAGGATCGAACCTGGGTTGCATTGGTGAGAAGCGAGCGCGCTAACCACTGCGCAACCTTGTAAATAATCATGTACACATTAGAATATCAATATGTTTTTCAGCTTGCGATTGAACATGGCATCCAATTTATGGAAACCAGTGCCAAACTGCGCAGCCTTGTAAATAATCATGTACACATTAGAATATATATATGTTTTTCAGCTTGCGATTGAACATGGCATCAAATTTATGGAAACCAGTGCCAAACTGCGCAGCCTTGTAAATAATCATGTACACATTAGAATATATATATGTTTTTCAGCTTGCGATTGAACATGGCATCAAATTTATGGAAACCAGTGCCAAACTGCGCAGCCTTGTAAATAATCATGTACACATTAGAATATCAATATGTTTTTCAGCTTGCGATTGAACATGGCATCAAATTTATGGAAACCAGTGCCAAGGCTAGTATAAATGTCGAAGAAGCCTTTTTTACATTAGCAAGAGACATAAAGGCAAAAATGGACAGAAAACTGGTAAGAATTTAGATACTGTTGCTCATGTGTATGGTTTACGTTATCATCGCATTGTTCGTTGCCATATAACACAGCTTGTATGATTCATGTGTATGGTTTACGTTATCATTGCATTGTTCGTTGCCATATAACACAGCTTGTATGATTCATGTGTATGGTTTACGTTATCATCGCATTGTTCGTTGCCATATAACACAGCTGATTCATGTGTATGGTTTACATTATCATCGCATTGTTCGTTGTCATATAACACAGCTCGTATGATTCATGTGCATGGTTTACGTTATCATCGCATTGTTCGTTGCCATATAACACAGCGCGTATGATTCATGTGTATGGTTTACGTTATCATCGCATTGTTGGTTGCCATATAACACAGCTTGTATGATTCATGTGATAGATTTTATCGTCCCTTATATTGCTGTACACCATGCACGTAAGAGTAGACTCTGGAATGGGTCACTGTCTGTATCATTGCACTATCCTCAAAAAAAAAACCCAAACAAATCTAAAATGCCCAACCACTTCAAGAGGCGTCGCTCATATGGGCAACCTGTAGTGACGATAAATAAACGTACCTGGTACCTAGAGCAATTTTCTAGGAAGCAGACTTCAATAAGATACCGTTAGTTGCATTAGTACTACCGTAATCGTGTATGTATAGGACGCACTTTTTCCCTCCAAAATAGTATCCAAAAGTCTGGTGCGTCTTATACTCCAGTTTAGAACTAAATTCCATGTTTCAAAGACTCAAACACGACAAATGGCGTATTACAACAAAGGGAAATAAATGTTTCATACTATTTTTCTCTGATAAAAAAAAGAAGAAAATCTAGATAGAAAATAGATTATTAAAAAATATTAAAATTAACAAAAGCAACTTTTATTGAAGGAAAATTATTGATGGTTTACAAAGCAAGTTTTGCAAACAACTAATTACCGACTGCTGTTTGGCGTATGTGCTGCTAATTATCATTGTTAATGTGTTGAGATATATATGAAAAAATTAAGTCACTTTAAATACTAGAACTTGTTGAGATTTACTCACTCACTGACACATGTCAAACATGCTATTATACTGATTGTATAAATGAAGTCGTGAGCAGATGATCGTACCCAGTGAATAAGAAGTTAGCCGCCTACGTCAAAGCACATTGGTATACAGAGCCGTGCTCAGAGAGAGAATATGGCATATTAACGATTTAGTGGTCATACACCAGAGTCATTATCACGACTAGAAACACTTACAAATCACATTCAGAGTTTATATATTTATTATTAGTTTTCGCGACATTTGGTCCTTTTCTTCAAAGATGCGTTTTTCCCCTGGAATTCCTCTGTTTTTTAACTGTGTCTTATACTCCAGTGCGACATATACGATTACGGTGATACATATAGTTATATACATTTACAACTATTATAAATTACTACCGATATCGATTTGGAACTGATTGCCAATGGCTGTGCATGTGCACATCGACGGTAACATCAGAGTTATTGCCCTTTAATTGATTAAATATCCACAAATGTGTCTGTCTAAATGCTGTTGGGTGGGGATGTCAATTCCATGAATTTTCTTGTTTATTATTAACTGCCTCTGTTGTCGAGGTCGCTGACTTCCACTGTAACCTATCACCACTGATGGTCATTTGTTCGGGCCCTGCTCAGGTTGTGTCTCTTTATATGAAAAAGTTTGCAGTTTCTACCGGATGTTGGTGCACCAAGTACTGAGCCTGCCCAGGAAAGGTGTTGTTATGTAAACTGCACGTCGTTCATATGACCAACTTGTAACGACAATTAGGTAAACTGCCTGCCGCCGATATTGCCCATGAAGGTGTCAAACCCAAACAAACAACCAAACTGACAATGTATGTGTCTGAACGACTATATTTGTGGTGACATGGATGCAGTGTGTGCCTCGTAAACAAGCTGCGCCAAAATCATTGTGGTTAAGGTCGTTCACTTCAAATCACTTCTGCAGGTTCGACTCCCACTGGGGTGTCGAATTCTTTCAATTGAGGAAGCTATCCAGCTGGCTTACGGGCGGTTGTCAGTTCTACTCAAGTGTTTAACTTCAAATCACTTGCCCCTCACCGCTGTAGGTTTGAATCCCACTGGGGTTTCAAACTCTTTCAATTGAGGAAGCTATCCGGCTGGATTGCGGGCGGTTGTCAGTTCTACTCAAGTGTCTGTCCGTGCCCGAAATACTTTGTCCACCAATGATAGTTGGAAAGTAGCCGCATGACCGAAGCTGTTGGTGCGACTTTAAACCCCAAAAACTAACACACATTGTGTAGTGTTCTTATGTCTGGCTAGACCCATAGATCCACATTGTCTCTTCTCCCTCTGACGATGGATTCTATCATAAATGAGGTCTCGAGAGATAAATGAGGTCTCGAGAGATAAATGAGGTCTCGAGAGCGATTAAACCAATGTTTTAGATTTCTGGCACGGACAGACACCCGAGTAGAAACCAAAGTGTCAAGAACTCAATACGCAATCAAGTTAATGAAATTTGTTATACTATATGAATAATATATATATATCATTCATTTATAATTCTTCTGTCCAAATTTATAAAATGTGTTTATTGAATAATACTCAGATAATATTGAATTTTCTTATTTGTAGGATGCATCATCACCACTCAAAGGGGCAGGTACTCAGAAATTGACTGCCAATCAAAACCAGCCTAAGAAAGCATGGTGGAAATGTACTATTCTCTGATTGGGCAGTGCAAATCTCATTTGTTATCTGATTGGACAGATATTTTAAAGATGTTTGATTGGTCAATTTGAAATTATAATAAATGTATTCCGGTTATACGATATTAGAATTACCTAACATTTATTTGAGCAATAGAATACACCAGTGCTGTTTGAATGGGATCTCAAGGTCACTGCTTGTAGGCAAGAGTAGTTCTGATTGGCCGATGTGTAGTTTTCAAATGCAAAGAGCTTTTTGATTGGACATTTGAAACAACTGCAGCAATATGCTTGTTCATGTATATAGTATAGAACTATTTAATTACATAGTAATTTGTTTGTTTGAAATGTCCAAAATTATAACACGGATTTAATGCATAAAATGTTTCGAGGGTTTAAACGGAACTGTTTGAATGAACAATTTACACGCTTGTAAATTCTATTAATAGTCAGGCTATATTTAGTAATGGATGATAATTATGCAATAGATAATTCGGGGCTCATTCTAGGGTCAGCAGAATTTTTGGGAGAAGTGAGAAAGCGCGCTATCGCATCCTTAAATGGTATTATTTAATGATATGACCATCAAATACATGTGAATAGATGGGCCAGTGTATCTATCTCACTGGATGAAAATTTAAAACAAATTTTTTTTAGGGAGAAGATGCCCCCCCCCTGTGGGCGAAGTCAGGGACCCTAGGACAACTATTTCGCCCTCATTCTATAGAATGAGCCCTGAGATATGAATAGGGATGATTTAGGAGCAATAAATTTGTAAACAAAACCCAATTGCTCAGACTATCATAGATAGACCCCTTGTTTAAAATTGGAGACCCTTTCAAATCCTTTTTATTTTCTTATTTCCAGACTGTAAATAAAGGTCCTCGGATACTTTGAAATTATTTCCGGAAAAATCACTCCACTGTATATATTTGATCTAACATGTTAACTACATGGCAAAGTTTTCGATAAAATCATTATATCTATTGTGGGAGATAGAAGGCGTTTCACCTACCAAATATAGACATCCAATTGAGAGGGGGTGATGTCGGAATATTGCTCTGATTGGTCGTTGCTTATGATATTGCAATGTCTAACCCTTTAACTGCATAGTCGTAGCCTGATCGTATCTCCATGCAACCCTTTCCCTGCATAGTCGTAGCTTGATCGTATCTCCATGCAACCCTTTCCCTGCATAGTCGTAGCCTGATCGTATCTCCATGCAACCCTTTCCCTGCATAGTCGTAGCTTGATCGTATCTCCATACAACCCTTTCCCTGCATAGTCATAGCCTGATCGTATCTCCATACAACCCTTTCCCTGCATAGTCATAGCCTGATCGTATCTCCATACAACCCTTTCCCTGCATAGTCGTAGCCTGATCGTATCTACATACAACCCGTTCCCTGCATAGTCGTAGCCTGACTGTATCTCCATACAACCCTTTCCCTGCATAGTCATAGCCTGATCGTATCTCCATACAACCCGTTCCCTGCATAGTCGTAGCCTGATCGTATCTCCATACAACCCTTTCCCTGCATAGTCGTAGCCTGATCGTATCTACATACAACCCGTTCCCTGCATAGTCGTAGCCTGACTGTATCTCCATACAACCCGTTCCCTGCATAGTTGTTGCGTGATCTTATCTCCATACAACCCGTTCCCTGCATAGTCGTAGCCTGATTGTATCTACATACAACCCGTTCCCTGCATAGTCATAGCCTGATCGTATCTCCATACAACCCTTTCCCTGCATAGTCATAGCCTGATCGTATCTCCATACAACCCGTTCCCTGCATAGTTGTTGCGTGATCTTATCTCCATACAACCCGTTCCCTGCATAGTCGTAGCCTGATTGTATCTACATACAACCCTTTCCCTGCATAGTCGTAGCCTGATCGTATCTCCATACAACCCATTCCCTGCATAGTCGTAGCCTGATTGTATCTCCATACAACCCGTTCCCTGCATAGTCATAGCCTGATCGTATCTCCATACAACCCGTTCCCTGCATAGTCGTAGCCTGATTGTATCTCCATACAACCCGTTCCCTGCATAGTCGTAGCCTGATTGTATCTACATACATGTCCACAGTGTAATTATGACTTATGTTATGGGTTTACCAAATGTGTCGGTGTATGTAGTATTGGTAATGGTGCTGAGTAAACTTCTATGGATAAATGGCGGCGAAAGACTTGCTTCTATGTGTGAATGGATAGACTTGCTTCTATGTGGGAATGGATAGATCGTGCTTCTATGTGTGAATGGATAGACCGTGCTTCTATGTGTGAATGGATAGATCGTGCTTCTATGTGTGAATGGATAGATCGTGCTTCTATGTGTGAATGGATAGACCGTGCTTCTATGTGGGAATGGATAGACCGTGCTTCTATGTGGGAATGGATATTGTATGGCGATGGATTTCATCAGAAATGAGATGCCATGAGGTCTCGAGAGCGATCAGTTTGTAGTCTTACGAGGCTGGTTTCGCAATATATAATAAATTTGTATTCTATATGTGGTTTGTGTAACGGCAATATTGCAGTACCGCTGTGTGGGTTGTATGTACATTTATTAATTATCAATAGAATATTGTCTGTAATTTCACTTCCTTTGCTAGTCCAGTATGCTCCAAGTATCTATGCTCGGCAAAGCTAATATGGCGCTAGCTCGGCTCACAAGTATATATGCTCAGCACAGCTAATATGGCGCTAGTTTGGCTCACAAGTATATATGCTCGGCAAAGCTAATATGTCGCTAGCTCGGCCAATATGAGATTTACACAGCCTGTATGAAAATGTCGAAATCTGATGGGTTGTTGGACCTTGATTGGCCTGTATCGAGATTGCCTGGCTGATTGGTTATTGTATCTCGAGATTGCTTAGCTGATTGGCTGTTGGATCTTGAGATTGCCTGGCTGATAGGTTGTTGAACTCTTGAACATATTCTATAGTCAATTAATCAAGTGGACTCTTGAACATATTCTATAGTCAATTAATCAAGTGGACTCTTGAACATATTCTATAGTCAATTAATCAAGTGGACTCTTGAACATATTCTATAGTCAATTAATCAAGTGGACTCTTGAACATATTCTGTAGTCAATTAATCAAGTGGACTCTTGAACATATTCTATAGTCAATTAATCAAGTGATTTCATATGGACTCCAGGGAAGTTTTCAAAATTTCTCCTAGACCCCCTCTAGGATTGGCCGGGGCTGGTGTTAAACAACTTAGCCCCCTGCCCTAAATGGTTTCCTGTATACTCCTCTCACCATAGATCCAAATCAGATGTTTATCGGTACGTTCTGTGGCGTCTGATCTGACTCTATGCCGAGTCATATTCCTGTTCAAAATTTGCTAAACGCGATGTACCGTATATTCCCGGACATAAGCCAATCTCAGCCAGTACCGTATATTCCCGGACATAAGCCAACCTCGGCCAGTACCGTATATTCCCGGACATAAGCCAATCTCGGCCAGTACGTATATTCCCGGACATAAGCCAATCTCAGCCAGTACTGTATATTCCGGACATAAGCCAATCTCAGCCAGTACCGTATATTCCCGGACATAAGCCAACCTCGGCCAGTACCGTATATTCCCGGACATAAGCCAATCTCGGCCAGTACCGTATATTCCCGGACATAAGCCAATCTTGGCCAGTACCGTATATTCCCGGACATAAGCCAACCTCGGCCAGTACCGTATATTCCCGGACACAAGCCAATCTCGGCCAGTACCGTATATTCCCGGACATAAGCCAACCTCGGCCAGTACCGTATATTCCCGGACATAAGCCAATCTCGGCCAGTACCGTATATTCCTGGACATAAGCCAATCTCAAACTTGATTAAAAAATATATATATATATATTATTACTCGCTTATAAGACCGGAAGCCAGTATAGAGACAATAATCTGGTGATAAAAATTCCCGTCTCATAGGAAAGTATGTACGGTAATGGTTTTGGAACAAATACAATTTCCAAAAAAATTGGTATCGATCAGTTTGAACAGGGATATGAGTTTAACAGATAAACCTTATAGCATGTGTGATTGTACACGCACATCCCGTTATATATGTATGTATCCAATTTACTATATTAATTATCGATAGTTAAACACCGATATTATTCGTATTCCAACAGGACCCTGATCTTGAAGCTAAACATTTAAGGGTACTGTTTGTATCATACTAACATTTGTATAAAGTTTATTTCAATAAGAGACATCGGTCAGTTATTTCCCCCTGAATACTCGTAGGACTAGTCCTCCATTTTTATCATCGTTTCCTTTGCTATTGAATTTTCATCCATTCTCTGTATTAAATTATTAAATCTCAACAGAATATTTTTTTTTTTACAATAAACACGATTATTGGTAAAATCACATTTATCCGACCGCAACATCTGGTTAGGGAACAACAATAAAAACAAAGGATTCCAACTAAATGATCAATATACATTTCGAAGTAAATTGGACTTAATATCCCAAGGGAGGTAATAGAAAAACCAGCGGTGTCTCATTTTATTTGCATAGTCTCCCCTTGTCCAGTGCATTATCTCCTATATAACAATACAATAGGATGTCCAGCAGATATTCATAACGAGACCATACTTATTATGTACGGTACATGTCCCCGTCGGACAATACCATATTACGGTACCTGTCCCCGTCGGACAATACCATATGTACGGTACATGTCCCCGACGGACAATACCATATGTACGGTACATGTCCCCGACGGACAATACCATATGTACGGTACATGTCCCCGTCGGACAATACCATATGTACGGTACATGTCCCCGACGGACAATACCATATGTACGGTACATGTCCCCGACGGACAATACCATATGTACGGTACATGTCCCCGACGGACAATACCATATGTACGGTACATGTCCCCGACGGACAATACCATATGTACGGTACTGTCCCCGACGGACAATATCTTATGTACGGTACCTGTCCCTGAAATATTATGCTTTTTATCTAAAATATGTATTTTTATGCAAATTGTATGCTTTTTTATCCAGAATCTGTGAAAGGTAAAAAGTACGAGATTTGTGATCATTCACGAGATTTGTGATCATTCACTCCTAAGTTAAGGATTGAATTACGAGTTGATCGTTTCCATCAGGGTATGAACTACATTGGGCGTGGATAAAGTCTCTGGAGGTCTACCAACTATAAGTATCCTCTATATTATGTCCCATTTCCGTGACTCGCCGAGTATTTGATATCCCCCCGTATTACAGATCCCATATACAAGTGTCTGGAGGTCTACCTGCTATACGTATCCTCTATGTCCCTTGTTTACGGAAGGTCCCATTTCCCCTACTCGCCGAGTATTCGATTTCCACCCCAGGGTATACATTTATGCTAGTGTCCTGTAAATTCCTTAAAATATGACTGTCAGTAAAATAAACGTGCAAGATATGATGAGTCATTTCAAACCAAAAATGGCACCATGAACAGGGTTCATTCTAGGTCAGAATTTTTGGGAGAAGTGAGAAAGCACGTGATCGCTTCCTTAAATGGTGTTCTTGAATATACTTCTGCAAAATAGGGTTCAAATGCACACACAACCATTAAATACAACAGTTGAATAGAAGGAGTGCTTTATAATGGGCCAGTGTATCTTACTAGACACAATTTGTTTGAAAATCTTAAAAACCAAAAAATATTTTTTTTTTTTTTTAGGGAGAAGTGGGGGTCCCTAGGGCGACAATTTCGCCCACATCGCCCTCTAGAATGATCCCTGGGTCACACATCAGTTTCAACAGAAATATATCTTTAAATTTTGTATGCAGTCACCAATGTCACATGTTTTGTTGTTACGGTATAGCATGCAAAGGAATGATTTGCCTGTCCGCCCCCCGTGGCCGACTAATCTGCCTGGTCCGCCCCCCAGTGGCCGACTATCTGCCTGGTCCGCCCCCCCAGTGGCCGACTAATCTGCCTGGTCCGCCCCCCAGTGGCCGACTAATCTGCCTGGTCCGCCCCCCAGTGGCCGACTAATCTGCCTGGTCCGCCCCCCAGTGGCCGACTAATCTGCCTGGTCCGCCCCCCAGTGGCCGACTAATCTGCCTGGTCCGCCCCCCAGTGGCCAACTAATCTGCCTGGTCCGCCCCCCATGGCCCCCCAGTGGCCGACTAATCTGCCTGGTCCGCCCCCCAGTGGCCGCCAACTAATCTGCCTGGTCCGCCCCCCAGTGGCCGACTAATCTGCCTGGTCCGCCCCCCAGTGGCCGACTAATCTGCCTGGTCCGCCCCCCAGTGGCCGACTAATCTGCCTGGTCCGCCCCCCAGTGGCCGACTAATCTGCCTGGTCCGCCCCCCAGTGGCCGACTAATCTGTCATCACTGATGGTCACGGCCGTGTCTATTTATATGAAAGTTGGCAGTTCTTACAGAGGTTGCTGGAGCCTGCCCCGGAAATGTGTTCGGTAAACTGCCCAAAATGGTGCTGATGAAGGCGTAAAACCAGAACAAACATATAAGAATCTTTGCCGACATCTAGATTTAAGTTACGACGTTTGAGATGTCTTTGTAATCACACAGGGTACTGACTTTTGCTACAAATGAAAATGTAGTTTTTTTTTTTATAGAGTGGAATGACAGGGTGAGCCCCATCCGTTACCCCCCCCCAATTAGCTCCGCTCTTGAATTTCAATTTTATACCCATGTGCCTTCGCATGGGCAGACATATATAACTTGGAAAACATGCCCTTTTTTTCCACTCAAGAATAAACCCTAAGATGCTTGAAATGTTCGTAGGGTAATTGGGGAGAATTTAAATATATAGAAAATAACACATTACTGCACATAAACTCCACACAACAGCTCAATCACTTCCCACATAAATACCACTGTAACCTATGGTCATGGGTTCGAGCACCAACGGAGCAAGAAACTTGCCAACCAGCAGTATGTAGATCGAGTAATTGGCCTCCTCGCCAACCAGCAGTATGTAGATCGAGTAAATGGCCTCCTCTGTTACTGAGTAAAGGGTTAAAATAAATAATCTAAAGTTGCGAAATTTGTTCATTTGTCTTCATTTTCTCCGACACCGTCACATACATGGCTCACTCATTAAACTTGCTACGGTATACTGTATTAATTAATCTTACTATTGAGTAACTACGGTATACTGTATTAATTAATCTTACTATTGAGTAACTACGGTATACTGTATTAATTAATCTTACTATTGAGTAACTACGGTATACTGTATTAATTAATCTTACTATTGAGTAACTACGGTATACTGTATTAATTAATCTTACTATTGAGTATCTACGGTATACTGTATTAATTAATCTTACTATTGAGTAACTACGGTATACTGTATTAATTAATCTTACTATTGAGTAACTACGGTATACTGTATTAATTAATCTTACTATTGAGTAACTACGGTATACTGTATTAATTAATCTTACTATTGAGTATCTACGGTATACTGTATTAATTAATCTTACTATTGAGTAACTACGGTATACTGTATTAATTAATCTTACTATTGAGTAACTACGGTATACTGTATTAATTAATCTTACTATTGAGTAACTACGGTATACTGTATTAATTAATCTTACTATTGAGTATCTACTGTATTAATTAAATTTACTGTGGAAGTCGTGATAGCGCAATGGATGCACGTTCGCTTCAGGTGCGAAAGGTCCGGAGTTCAAGCCCTGCTGGAGCCGTTACGATTGTGCCCTTAGGCAAGGCAAATTCCACATTGCCTCTTCTTTCTCCTTCATGGCGATGGATTCCATCAGGAATGAGGTTTCGAGAGTGATTAATACAAGTTGAAAGAACTTGTTTCACAATCGAGCTAAAATAAATATGTATAAATGAAACTTACTATTAATAACTACGGTATACTGTATTAATTAATCTTACTATTGAATAACTATGGTATACCAACTAGTTTCCTCAATAATTAAAGACTGTCCTATCTGCGGCACTTGTAAACACAAAGACTGTCCTATCTGCGGCACTTGTAAACACATAAATTTGGGTAGCAGGAATTTAGCTGGGTCATTCGAGTTAGGCCAAATAAATTTTTAGGGATGGCCTAAGTAAGCAGCGAGGCAAACACATGATTGTGTGGGTGGGGGTGGGGTTTACACAGAACATGAAAACTAATTTCTCCAGCAGTTACTGCCTTATAACGGCAATGTACCATAAGGGAGAGACTGCACGATTCTCTGTGGTGGATGGGAGTGTCTGCAATGAATATTCCCTCAACAAACTTAAGTGGGTGGGGGGTAATTAATATGCATACCACAGCCACTCGGTTCAGCCAGTAGAAAAATCCAAACCCCTACCACTCTCTCATGAAAGGGCAGAGGTGGTGTCACTTTGTTTTTAGTAACTGGAACAAATGCTAGTAACTGATGCCTTGTTTTGCATAAAATTTATTTCCAAATAAACCTTGTTTTGCATAGAATTTATTTCCAAATAAACCTTGTTTTACATAGAATTTATTTCCAAATAAACCTTGTTTTGTATAGAATTATTTCCAAATAAACCTTGTTTTGCATAGAATTTATTTCCAAATAAACCTTGTTTTACATAGAATTTATTTCCAAATAAACCTTGTTTTGTATAGAATTATTTCCAAATAAACCTTGTTTTGCATAGAAATTATTTCCAAATAAACCTTGTTTTACATATAAATTATTTCCAAATAAACCTTGTTTTACATAGAATTATTTCCAAATAAACCTTGTTTTACATAGAAATTATTTCCAAATAAACCTTGTTTTACATAGAATTATTTCCAAATAAACCTTGTTTTACATAGAAATTATTTCCAAATAAACCTTGTTTTACATAGAAATTATTTCCAAATAAACCTTGTTTTGCATAGAATTATTTCCAAATAAATTCTATCCTTACTAGTATTTTTCCATCTCTGCACAATTTAGAGATTATTTAAAGTTTGTTATGTATATCCGATCGCGAAAGTTTCGGAATATACACTACCGAAAGATAAATAAAAGTAATCGTAATACGCGAGGTTTCGATGCACACTGGCGGAGAAAGTAACGGTTAATATGTCATGAATGCAATTTCAGTAGAATTGTGTCATCGTACATACAGTACGACACAATTCTAATGGAATTCCAGGAAATATCGGCAGTTTTCAGTTAAAAATTTAAACAAACCCACACAATTATTTGATCTATTTATAGCCTTATTTTACCCAGCATGCAATGAATTAATTTTTCCACCAGAGAATCAGCCATTTGCTCTGTTAGTCTGTAAACTGTTTTGAATTCTTTGTTTAACTGTAAAATATTATGCAATCATATTTTGTTTTGTTGGATTTTTATTCAAGTTATGACGTACAGAATGGTTTACGTGGCGTCCGTGGACCTCATAATTATATATGCTTGCACCCGCGCCAACGAGAGTGATAACTATCGATTTGTGTTGCTGCATATCATACAGGTTATGGTAGATGTACAGCATGGCAAAACAAAATCCAGATTTACAGCAAACGTTTTAATAGCAAGTGAGAGACTCTGAACCATGTCAATGGTCCTCTTGTTGTCCTGGTGATGCCTAAAGCTATGTGCTAGTCGACAAGCTTATGCGTGTACAGTCAAACCTGGTCAGCTGGTTACTGATTTCCTATCAGCCTGATCTACAAGGATAGGGTTCGTAAGAGGTGTCTCACAAGTCAGAAATGGCTGGCCCTTTCAATAGGGGTGACAGTAGTCAAACCTGGTTACTGATTTCCTATTGGTCTGATCTACAAGGATAGGATTTGTGAAGTACGGATGTTCATAAGAGGTGTCTCACAAGTCAGAAATGGCTGGCCCCTTTCAATAGGGGTGACAGTACAGTCAAACCTGGTTACTGATTTCCTATTGGCCTGATCTACAAGGATAGGATTCGTGAAGTACGGATGTTCATAAGAGGTGTCTCACAAGTCAGAAATGGCTGGCCCTTTTCAATAGGGGTGACAGTACAGTCAAACCTGGTTACTGATTTCCTATTGGCCTGATCTACAAGGATAGGATTTGTGAAGTACGGATGTTCATAAGAGGTGTCTCACAAGTCAGAAATGGCTGGCCCTTTTCAATAGGGGTGACAGTACAGTCAAACCTGGTTACTGATTTCCTATTGGCCTGATCTACAAGGATAGGATTTGTGAAGTACGGATGTTCATAAGAGGTGTCTCACAAGTCAGAAATGGCTGGCCCTTTTCAATAGGGGTGACAGTACAGTCAAACCTGGTTACTGATTTCCTATTGGCCTGATCTACAAGGATAGGATTTGTGAAGTACGGATGTTCATAAGAGGTGTCTCACAAGTCAGAAATGGCTGGCCCTTTTCAATAGGGGTGACAGTACAGTCAAACCTGGTTACTGATTTCCTATTGGCCTGATCTACAAGGATAGGATTTGTGAAGTACGGATGTTCATAAGAGGTGTCTCACAAGTCAGAAATGGCTGGCCCTTTCAATAGGGGTGACAGTACAGTCAAACCTGTGTTAGTGATTACCTCCATTAAGCAGCAAACCTGTGTTAAGCAGCCAGTTTCCCAATATGTTGTTTATTATACATTTGTCCTCTATTAAACAGCCACCTGTGCTATGCATCTGCTTTTTGGACAAGTTCCTAAATCACTCTCGATACATCATTCCTAACGTAATTCATTGACTGTGAGAGAGAAGAGGCATGTGGAATCTAAATGCCTTACCTAAGGGTACAAATCGTACCAGCTACAGATGGGCGCGAACTCCAGGTCTTTTACATCTGAAGCGAACACTACCATTGCACTATCACAACTTCCTGCTTAAGACACGTTTCACTGTCTGATTAGCGCAGTGGTTAGCACTCCCGTCTTCCACCAATGCTACCTGGCGTTGTATGGAGATGAGACTGTGGTACAGGTGGGTTTTCTCCGGGTACTTCGGTTGCCACCCACACGATGCACCACATGTTGAAGCTTGTTTCGCAATCGTTGCAAAATAAAGTTATTTTCTGTTATATACACCGTCGATACTTGCCTGTAAGACGACCCTACTTTGGTCCTGAAGTATGTGGGGTTTTGACATGTACTTGCCTATAAGGCAATCTCGCCTGTAAGACGGGGGGGGGTGACCCTACTTTGGTCCTGATGTCGGGTTTTGGCATGTACTGTATTGTATATAAGACGGGTTGATAAAATGGACATCAGACAGAAGTATAAATTGCATGTTCGGCCAGAAATGTTCAGCGGATTCTAAAATGTAACTACAGGGATCATTCTAGAGGGCGATGTGGGCAAAATTGTTGCCCTAGGGACCCTGACTTCGCCCTCTAAAAAAAATTAAAAAATGTTTGTTTTTTTTATAGTATTTTCAAATTATTAAGCACTCCTTTTCAAATGTTGTATTTAATGGTTGTACTGTGCATTTTAACCCTATTTTGTAGAAGTATATTAAAGAACACCATTTAAGGAAGCGATCACGCGCTTTCTCACTTCTCCCAAAAATTCTGACCTAGAATGAACCCTGAACTATGTAACATATTTATAATTTTTTTAAGCAATTTGTTAGCTCTTGCTTCTAAAACAGGAAGCCATTTTTAGGCCATAATCTGGTGGTAAAAAAACTCGTCTTATGGGTGAGTATGGATGGTACTGACACCAAAATGAAACTTAGTTTATACAAATTTATTTTAGCTCAATTGCGAAACAAGTTCTTATAGCTTATACTAATCACTCTCGAGACCTCATTCCTGATGGAATCCATCGCCACGAGGGAGAGAGGAGGCATGTGGAATTTAAATGCCTTGCCTAAGGACACAATCATAACGGCTCCAGCTGGGCTCGAACTCCGGGCCTTTTGCACGTGAAGCGAACGCGCTACCACTGAACTATCACGACTTCCACAATTGTGCACTTGCCTTAGAGGTAAAATTTGGAAGTTGTGATAGCGCAGTGGATGCGCGTTCGCTTCAGGTGCAAAAGGTCCGGAGTTTGAGCCCAGCTGGAGCCGTTACGATTGTGCCCTTAGGCAAGGCATTTAAATTCCACATGCCTCATAGTGATGAATTCCATCAGGAATGATGTCTCGAGAGTGATTAATATAAATTGTAAGAAGGTAACATAAATTTCAGTTTCATACCACCATCACATATTTTCTTATATGTACACACGTGTAATAACACATGGAAGGATTCGGATTGGTTGAGAGAATAATCCTTATAATTTGTATGCATATTTCTATTTGAATTGTTACATAACGTTAATGCCAATGGTAAGACAAACTATGCGTCAAAAGAAGTCTCGACACAATTATAACGCTGTTTAATACATAAATATAACGCTACTTTGCGTAGTGACGTCATGACAGTTTACGGCGACACTTGGCACCAAAATGAAAGTAGCAACGTTTTTTTATTAAAATGAGCGCACACTATGGTAATGTGATAAAAAGGTTCTTACATTCGTGATGGTTGTATGAAACTGCATACAAACAAAGTTATGTGATAAAATAAAATTACAGAAATTAGTTTACAAAATGTATACAAATTTATTTTAGCTCGATTGCGAAACAAGTTCTTACAAATAGATCTTGATATGTAGGATTTACGCCGAGCATAGGTTCCACCAAGTTTTTAACACTGATACACAAGACATTATTCATAAACAATTTTTTTTTACGCCATTGCAAGTTTAAAAATTACACCCCGTCACTATCAAAGCTATATAATGTTCTTAAAAAAAAGAATTTTTTTGTGGTTTTGAACCCGCATACATTTGTCCAGACCACATGCGTGTGTGCATACAGTTGGTTTATGATTTTGTCGACACATGATTCTACATTAATGTATTGGCCTACTTTCTTATAAACACTTTGTTTTTTATTTTAGTTTATACACATTTATTTTAGCTCGAGACCTCATTCCTGATGGAATCCATCGCCACGAGGGAGAGAGAAGAGGCAACATGGAATTTAAATGCCTTGCCTAAGGGCACAATCGTAACGGCTCCAGCGGGGCTCGAACTTCGCACCTGAAGTGAACAGAAATCAAGTTATAAAGAACTTATTTATCAAATAAGTCTTGGCGTCATCTAGAATCTTAGTTTCTTATAAAAGTAAAAATGGAAAACCAACGGCATAATCATCGTCATTCCCAGGTAGACAGGTTTTGGAATTGGTGACGTCTCTCCAAATGGGTACAACCATAAACCACGCCTGTGTCCGTCCCTCACATGGTGTGAAAACCACGCTGTAGTGAATAATACAGCACCAAGAGCGATCTCTCTCGATTTAAATATGGCCGACAGAGTGTCTATCAGGATGATGCTGGTGGTAGCATGGAATGGTGGTCGCCGTGACAGCGAGAGGGCCGCCTACAGAAAAAAAGAAATAGAAATTGTTTTTGTACAAATCGCATGTCTCCCCAGTGGAGTAAAAAATCTTTAAACGGACATAACTGTAATAAAAATGAACCAAAATCTTTAAAGGGACATAACTGTAATAAAAATGAACCAAGAGTGGAACACAAAGCTAACAAAAAGGCTAGGTAATGCTCGTTCCTGTGGCTAGGTACTGATCGTTCCTGTGGTACTGATTGTTCCTGTGGCTAGGTACTGATTGTTCCTGTGGTACTGATCGTTGCTGTGGCTACGTACTGATTGTTCCTGTGGCTAGGTACTGATCGTTGCTGTGGCTAGGTACTGATCGTTCCTGTGGCTAGGTACTGATCGTTCCTGGGGCTAGGTACTGATCGATCCTGTACCTAGGTACGTATCGTTCCTGTGGCTAGGTACTGCTCGTTCCTGTGGCTAGGTACTGATTGTTCCTGTGGCTAGGTACTGATTGTTCCTGTGGCTAGGTACTGATCGTTCCTGTGGCTAGGTACTGATCGTTCCTGTGGCTAGGTACTGCTCGTTCCTGTGGCTAGGTACTGATCGTTCCTGTGGCTAGGTACTGCTCGTTCCTGTGGCTAGGTACTGATCGTTCCTGTGGCTAGGTACTGCTCGTTCCTGTGGCTAGGTACTGATCGTTCCTGTGGCTAGGTACTGCTCGTTCCTGTGGCTAGGTACTGATCGTTCCTGTGGCTAGGTACTGATTGTTCCTGTGGCTAGGTACTGCTCGTTCCTGTGGCTAGGTACTGCTCGTTCCTGTGGCTAGGTACTGATCGTTCTGTGGCTAGGTACTGATCGTGCATGTGTCTAAGTACTGATCGTTCATGTGGCTAAGTACTGATCGTTCCTGTGGCTAGGTACTGATCGTTCCTGTGGCTAGGTAATGATCGTTCCTGTGGTTAGGTACTGATCGTTCCTGTGGATAGGTACTGATCGTTCCTGTGGCTAGGTACTGCTCGTTCCTGTGGCTAGGTACTGATCGTTCCTGTGGTTACGTACTGCTCGTTCCTGTGGCTAGGTACTGATCGTTCCTGTGGCTAGGTACTGATCGTTCCTATGGTTAGGTACTGATCATTCCTGTGGCCAAGTACTGCTCGTTCCTGTGGCTAGGTACTGATCGTTCCTATGGCTAGGTACTGATCTTTCCTGTGGCTAGGTACTGATCGTTCCTGTGGCTAGGTACTGATCATTCCTGTGGCTAGGTACTGATCGTTCCTGTGGCTAGGTACTGATCTTTCCTGTGGCTAGGTACTGATCGTTCATGTGGCTAGGTACTGATCGTTCCTATGGCTAGGTACTGATTGTTCGTGTGGCTAGGTTCTGATTGTTCGTGTGGCTAGGTTCTGATTGTTCCTGTGGCTAGGTACTGATCGTTCCTGTGGCTAGGTACTGATTGTTCCTGTGGCTAAGTACTGATTGTTCCTGTGGATAGGTACTGCTCATTCCTGTGGCTAGTTATTGATCGTTCCTGTGGCTAGGTACTGATCGTTCCTGTGGCTAGGTACTGATTGTTCCTGTGGCTAGGTACTGATTGTTCCTGTGCTAGGTACTGATTGTTCCTGTGGCTAGGTACTGATCGTTCCTGTGGCTAGGTACTGATCGTTCCTGTGGCTAGGTACTGATCGTTCCTGTGGCTAGGTACTGATCGTTCCTGTGGCTAGGTACTGATCGTTCCTGTGGCTAGGTACTGATCGTTCCTGTGGCTAGGTACTGATCGTTCCTGTGGCTAGGTACTGATCGTTCCTGTGGCTAGGTACTGCTCGTTCCTGTGGCTAGGTACTGATCGTTCCTGTGGCTAGGTACTGATCGTTCCTGTGGCTAGGTACTGATCGTTCCTGTGGCTAGGTACTGATCGTTCCTGTGGCTAGGTACTGATCGTTCCTGTGGCTAGGTACTGATCGTTCCTGTGGCTAGGTACTGATCGTTCCTGTGGCTAGGTACTGATCGTTCCTGTGGCTAGGTACTGATCGTTCCTGTGGCTAGGTACTGATCGTTCCTGTGGCTAGGTACTGATCGTTCCTGTGGCTAGGTACTGATCGTTCCTGTGGCTAGGTACTGATCGTTCCTGTGGCTAGGTACTGCTCGTTCCTGTGGCTAGGTACTGATCGTTCCTGTGGCTAGGTACTGATCGTTCCTGTGGCTAGGTACTGCTGATCGTTCCTGTGGCTAGGTACTGATCGTTCCTGTGGCTAGGTACTGATTGTTCCTGTGGCTAGGTACTGCTCGTTCCTGTGGCTAGGTACTGATTGTTCCTGTGGCTAGGTACTGATCGTTCCTGTGGCTAGGTACTGATCGTTCCTGTGGCTAGGTACTGATCGTTCCTGTGGCTAGGTACTGATCGTTCCTGTGGCTAGGTACTGATCGTTCCTGTGGCTAGGTACTGATCGTTCCTGTGGCTAGGTACTGCTCGTTCCTGTGGCTAGGTACTGCTCGTTCATGTGGCTAGGTACTGCTCGTTCCTGTGGCTAGGTACTGATTGTTCCTGTGGCTAAGTACTGATTGTTCCTGTGGATAGGTACTGCTCATTCCTGTGGCTAGGTATTGATCGTTCCTGTGGCTAGGTACTGATCGTTCCTGTGGCTAGGTACTGATCGTTCCTGTGGCTAGGTACTGATTGTTCCTGTGGCTAAGTACTGATTGTTCCTGTGGCTAGGTACTGATTGTTCCTGTGGCTAGGTACTGATCGTTCCTGTGGCTAGGTACTGATCGTTCCTGTGGCTAGGTACTGATCGTTCCTGTGGCTAGGTACTGATCGTTCCTGTGGCTAGGTACTGATCGTTCCTGTGGCTAGGTACTGATCGTTCCTGTGGCTAGGTTATGATCGTTCCTGTGGCTAGGTACTGATCGTTCCTGTGGCTAGGTACTGCTCGTTCCTGTGGCTAGGTACTGCTCGTTCCTGTGGCTAGGTACTGATTGTTCCTGTGGCTAGGTACTGATCGTTCCTGTGGATAGGTAGTGATCGTTCCTGTGGCTAAGTACTGATAGTTCCTGTGGCTAGGTACTGATCGTTCCTGTGGCTAGGTACTGATCGTTCCTGTGGCTAGGTACTGATCGTTCCAGTGGCTAGGTACTGATCGTTCCTGTGGCTAGGTACTGACCGATCCTGTGGCTAGGTACTGCTCGTTCCTGTGGCTAGGTACTGATTGTTCCTGTGGCTAGGTACTGATTGTTCCTGTGGCTAGGTACTGATCGTTCCTGTGGCTAGGTACTGCTCGTTCCTGTGGCTAGGTAATGCTCGTTCCTGTGGATAGGTAATGCTCGTTCCTGTGGCTAGGTACTGATCGTTCCTGTGGCTAGGTACTGCTCGTTCCTGTGGCTAGGTACTGATCGTTCCTGTGACTAGGTACTGATTGTTCCTGTGGCTAGGTACTGCTCGTTCCTGTGGCTACGTACTGATCGTTCCTGTGGCTAGGTAATGCTCGTTCCTGTGGCTAGGTACTGATCGTTCCTGTGGCTAGGTACTGATCGTTCATGTGGCTAAGTACTGATCGTTCCTGTCGCTAGGTACTGATCGTTCCTGTGGCTAGGTACTGATCGTTCCTGTGGTTACGTACTGCTCGTTCCTGTGGCTAGGTACTGATCGTTCCTGTGGCTAGGTACTGATCGTTCCTGTGGCTAGGTACTGCTCGTTCCTATGGTTAGGTACTGATCATTCCTGTGGCTAGGTACTGCTCGTTCCTGTGGCTAGGTACTGATCGTTCCTGTGGCTAGGTACTGATCTTTCCTGTGGCTAGGTACTGATCGTTCCTGTGGCTAGGTACTGATCGTTCCTGTGGCTAGGTACTGATTGTTCCTGTGGCTAACTACTGATTGTTCCTGTGGATAGGTACTGCTCGTTCCTGTGGCTAGGTATTGATCGTTCCTGTGGCTAGGTACTGATCGTTCCTGTGGCTAGGTACTGATCGTTCCTGTGGCTAGGTACTGATTGTTCCTGTGGCTAAGTACTGATTGTTCCTGTGGCTAGGTACTGATTGTTCCTGTGGCTAGGTACTGATTGTTCCTGTGGCTAGGTACTGATTGTTCCTGTGGCTAGGTACTGATTGTTCCTGTGGCTGGTACTGATCGTTCCTGTGGCTAGGTACTGATTGTTCCTGTGGCTAAGTACTGATTGTTCCTGTGGATAGGTACTGCTCGTTCCTGTGGCTAGGTATTGATCGTTCCTGTGGCTATGTACTGATCGTTCCTGTGGCTAGGTACTGATCGATCCTGTGGCTAGGTACTGATTGTTCCTGTGGCTAAGTACTGATTGTTCCTGTGGCTAGGTACTGATTGTTCCTGTGGCTAGGTACTGATTGTTCCTGTGGCTAGGTACTGATTGTTCCTGTGGCTAGGTACTGATCGTTCCTGTGGCTAGGTACTGATCGTTCCTGTGGCTAGGTACTGCTCATTCCTGTGGCTAGGTAATGCTCGTTCATGTGGCTAGGTAATGCTCGTTCCTGTGGCTAGGTACTGATTGTTCCTGTGGCTAGGTACTGCTCGTTCCTGTGGCTAGGTACTTATCGTTCCTGTGGCTAGGTAATGCTCGTTCCTGTTGCTAGGTACTGATCGTTCCTGTGGTTAGGTACTGATCGTTCCTGTGGCTAGGTACTGATCGTTCCTGTGGCTAGGTACTGATCGTTCCTGTGGCTAGGTACTGATCGTTCCTGTGGCTAGGTTCTGATCGTTCCTGCGGCTAGGTTATGATCGTTCCTGTGGCTAGGTACTGATCGTTCCTGTGGCTAGGTACTGATCGTTCCTGTGGCTAGGTACTGCTCGTTCCTGTGGCTAGGTACTGCTCGTTCATGTGGCTAGGTACTGCTCGTTCCTATGGTTAGGTACTGATCATTCCTGTGGCTAGGTACTGCTCGTTCCTGTGGCTAGGTACTGATCGTTCCTGTGGCTAGGTACTGATCGTTCCTGTGGCTAGGTACTGATTGTTCCTGTGGCTAACTACTGATTGTTCCTGTGGATAGGTACTGCTCGTTCCTGTGGCTAGGTATTGATCGTTCCTGTGGCTAGGTACTGATCGTTCCTGTGGCTAGGTACTGATCGTTCCTGTGGCTAGGTACTGATTGTTCCTGTGGCTAAGTACTGATTGTTCCTGTGGCTAGGTACTGATTGTTCCTGTGGCTAGGTACTGATTGTTCCTGTGGCTAGGTACTGATCGTTCCTGTGGCTAGGTACTGATCGTTCCTGTGGCTAGGTACTGATCGTTCCTGTGGCTAGGTTATGATCGTTCCTGTGGCTAGGTACTGATCGTTCCTGTGGCTAGGTACTGATCGTTCCTGTGGCTAGGTACTGCTCGTTCCTGTGGCTAGGTACTGCTCGTTCATGTGGCTAGGTACTGCTCGTTCCTGTGGCTAGGTACTGATTGTTCCTGTGGCTAAGTACTGATTGTTCCTGTGGATAGGTACTGCTCATTCCTGTGGCTAGGTATTGATCGTTCCTGTGGCTAGGTACTGATCGTTCCTGTGGCTAGGTACTGATCGTTCCTGTGGCTAGGTACTGATTGTTCCTGTGGCTAGGTACTGATTGTTCCTGTGGCTAGGTACTGATTGTTCCTGTGGCTAGGTACTGATCGTTCCTGTGGCTAGGTACTGATCGTTCCTGTGGCTAGGTACTGATCGTTCCTGTGGCTAGGTACTGATCGTTCCTGTGGCTAGGTACTGATCGTTCCTGTGGCTAGGTACTGATCGTTCCTGTGGCTAGGTAATGATCGTTCCTGTGGCTAGGTACTGATCGTTCCTGTGGCTAGGTACTGATCGTTCCTGTGGCTAGGTACTGATCGTTCCTGTGGCTAGGTACTGATCGTTCCTGTGGCTAGGTACTGATCGTTCCTGTGGCTAGGTACTGATCGTTCCTGTGGCTAGGTACTGATCGTTCCTGTGGCTAGGTACTGATCGTTCCTGTGGCTAGGTACTGATCGTTCCTGTGGCTAGGTACTGATCGTTCCTGTGGCTAGGTACTGACCGATCCTGTGGCTAGGTACTGCTCGTTCCTGTGGCTAGGTACTGATTGTTCCTGTGGCTAGGTACTGATTGTTCCTGTGGCTAGGTACTGATCGTTCCTGTGGCTAGGTACTGCTCGTTCCTGTGGCTAGGTAATGCTCGTTCCTGTGGATAGGTAATGCTCGTTCCTGTGGCTAGGTACTGATCGTTCCTGTGGCTAGGTACTGCTCGTTCCTGTGGCTAGGTACTGATCGTTCCTGTGACTAGGTACTGATTGTTCCTGTGGCTAGGTACTGCTCGTTCCTGTGGCTACGTACTGATCGTTCCTGTGGCTAGGTAATGCTCGTTCCTGTGGCTAGGTACTGATCGTTCCTGTGGCTAGGTACTGATCGTTCATGTGGCTAAGTACTGATCGTTCCTGTCGCTAGGTACTGATCGTTCCTGTGGCTAGGTACTGATCGTTCCTGTGGTTACGTACTGCTCGTTCCTGTGGCTAGGTACTGATCGTTCCTGTGGCTAGGTACTGATCGTTCCTGTGGCTAGGTACTGCTCGTTCCTATGGTTAGGTACTGATCATTCCTGTGGCTAGGTACTGCTCGTTCCTGTGGCTAGGTACTGATCGTTCCTGTGGCTAGGTACTGATCTTTCCTGTGGCTAGGTACTGATCGTTCCTGTGGCTAGGTACTGATCGTTCCTGTGGCTAGGTACTGATTGTTCCTGTGGCTAAGTACTGATTGTTCCTGTGGATAGGTACTGCTCGTTCCTGTGGCTAGGTACTGATCGTTCCTGTGGCTAGGTACTGATCGTTCCTGTGGCTAGGTACTGATCGTTCCTGTGGCTAGGTACTGATTGTTCCTGTGGCTAAGTACTGATTGTTCCTGTGGCTAGGTACTGATTGTTCCTGTGGCTAGGTACTGATTGTTCCTGTGGCTAGGTACTGATTGTTCCTGTGGCTAGGTACTGATTGTTCCTGTGGCTGGTACTGATCGTTCCTGTGGCTAGGTACTGATTGTTCCTGTGGCTAAGTACTGATTGTTCCTGTGGATAGGTACTGCTCGTTCCTGTGGCTAGGTATTGATCGTTCCTGTGGCTATGTACTGATCGTTCCTGTGGCTAGGTACTGATCGATCCTGTGGCTAGGTACTGATTGTTCCTGTGGCTAAGTACTGATTGTTCCTGTGGCTAGGTACTGACTGTTCCTGTGGCTAGGTACTGATTGTTCCTGTGGCTAGGTACTGATTGTTCCTGTGGCTAGGTACTGATCGTTCCTGTGGCTAGGTACTGATCGTTCCTGTGGCTAGGTACTGCTCATTCCTGTGGCTAGGTAATGCTCGTTCATGTGGCTAGGTAATGCTCGTTCCTGTGGCTAGGTACTGATTGTTCCTGTGGCTAGGTACTGCTCGTTCCTGTGGCTAGGTACTTATCGTTCCTGTGGCTAGGTAATGCTCGTTCCTGTGGCTAGGTACTGATCGTTCCTGTGGCTAGGTACTGATCGTTCCTGTGGCTAGGTACTGATCGTTCCTGTGGCTAGGTACTGATCGTTCCTGTGGCTAGGTACTGATCGTTCCTGTGGCTAGGTACTGATCGTTCCTGTGGCTAGGTACTGATCGTTCCTGTGGCTAGGTACTGATCGTTCCTGTGGCTAGGTACTGATCGTTCCTGTGGCTAGGTACTGATCGTTCCTGTGGCTAGGTACTGATAGTTCCTGTGGCTAGGTACTGATAGTTCCTGTGGCTATGTACTGATAGTTCCTGTGGCTAGGTACTGCTATCGTTCCCGTGGCTAGGTACTGATAGTTCCTGTGGCTAGGTACTGATCGTTCCTGTGGCTAGGTACTGATAGTTCCTGTGGCTAGGTACTGATCGTTCCTGTGGCTAGGTACTGATCGTTCCTGTGGCTAGGTACTGATCGTTCCTGTGGCTAGGTACTGATCGTTCCTGTGGCGGTACTGATCGTTCCTGTGGCTAGGTACTGATGTTCCTGTGGTCTGTGGCTAGGTACTGATGTTCCTGTGGCTAGGTACTGATGTTCCTGTGGCTAGGTACTGATGTTCCTGTGGCTAGGTACTGATCGTTCCTGTGGCTAGGTACTGATGTTCCTGTGGCTAGGTACTGATCGTTCCTGTGGCTAGGTACTGCTCGTTCCTGTGGCTAGGTACTGATCGTTCCTGTGGCTAGGTACTGATCGTTCCTGTGGCTAGGTACTGATTGTTCCTGTGGCTAGGTACTGATTGTTCCTGTGGCTAGGTACTGATCGTTCCTGTGGCTAGGTACTGATCGTTCCTGTGGCTAGGTACGATGTTCCTGTGGCTAGGTACCGATCGTTCCTGTGGCTAGGTAATGATCGTTCCTGTGGCTAGGTACTGATCGTTCCTGTGGCTAGGTACTGATCGTTCCTGTGGCTAGGTACTGATTCCCGTTCCTGTGGCTAGGTACTGATCGTTCCTGTGGCTAGGTACTGATCGTTCCTGTGGCTAGGTATCGATCGTTCCTGTGGCTAGGTACTGATCGTTCCTGTGGCTAGGTACTGATCGTTCCTGTGGCTAGGTACTGATCGTTCCTGTGGCTAGGTACTGATCGTTCCTGTGGCTAAGTACTGATCGTTCCTGTGGCTAGGTACTGATCGTTCCTGTGGCTAGGTACTGATCGTTCCTGTGGCTAGGTACTGATCGTTCCTGTGGCTAGGTACTGATCGTTCCTGTGGCTAGGTACTGATCGTTCCTGTGGCTAGGTACTGATCGTTCCTGTGGCTAGGTAATGCTCGTTCCTGTGGCTAGGTACTGATCGTTCCTGTGGCTAGGTACTGATCGTTCCTGTGGCTAGGTACTGATCGTTCATGTGGCTAGGTACTGATCGTTCCTGTGGCTAGGT
>CM026388.1:10171526-10197904 GCA_014843695.1 Archivesica marissinica | reverse complement strand
ACTGATCGTTCCTGTGGCTAGGTACTGATCGTTCCTGTGGTTAGGTACTGATCGTTCCTGTGGTTAGGTACTGCTCGTTCCTGTGGCTAGGTACTGCTCGTTCCTGTGGTTAGGTACTGATCATTCCTGTGGCTAGGTACTGCTCGTTCCTGTGGCTAGGTACTGATAGTTCCTGTGGCTCTGTACTGATAGTTCCTGTGGCTTGGTACTGATAGTTCCTGATCGTTCCCGTGGCTAGGTACTGATATTTCCTGTGGCTAGGTACTAATAGTTCCTGATCGTTCCTGTGGCTAGGTACTGATAGTTCCTTATCGTTCCCGTGGCTAGGTACTGATAGTTCCTGTGGCTAGGTACTAATAGTTCCTGATCGTTCCTGTGGATAGGTACTGATCGTTCCTGTGGCAAGGTACTGATTGTTCCTGTGGCTAGGTACTGATCGTTGCTGTGGATAGGTACTGATCGTTGCTGTGGTTAGGTACTGATCGTTCCTGTAGCTAGGTACTGATCGTTCCTGTAGCTAGGTACTGCTCGTTCCTGTGGCTAGGTACTGATCGTTCCGGTGGTTAGGTACTGATCGTTCATGTGGCTAGGTACTGATTGTTCCTGTGGCTAGGTACTGATTGTTCCTGTGGCTAGGTACTGATCGTTCCTGTGGCTATGTGTGGCTAGGTACTGATCGATCCTGTGGCTAGGTATCGATCGTTCCTGTGGCTAGGTACCGATCGTTCCCGTGGCTAGGTAATGATCGTTCCTGTGGCTAGGTAATGATCGTTCCTGTGGCTAGGTACTGGTAGTTCCTGTGGCTAGGTACTGATCGTTCCCGTTCCTGTGGCTAGGTACTGATCGTTCCTGTGGCTAGGTACCGATCGTTCCTGTGGCTAGGTATCGATCGTTCCTGTGGCTAGGTACCGATCGTTCCTGTGGCTAGGTACTAATCGTTCCTGTGGCTAGGTACTGATCGTTCCTGTGGCTAGGTAATGCTCGTTCATGTGGCTAGGTAATGCTCGTTCCTGTGGCTAGGTACTGATTGTTCCTGTGGCTAGGTACTGCTCGTTCCTGTGGCTAGGTACTTATCGTTCCTGTGGCTAGGTAATGCTCGTTCCTGTTGCTAGGTACTGATCGTTCCTGTGGCTAGGTACTGATCGTTCCTGTGGCTAGGTACTGATCGTTCCTGTGGCTAGGTACTGATCGTTCCTGTGGCTAGGTTATGATCGTTCCTGTGGCTAGGTACTGATCGTTCCTGTGGCTAGGTACTGATCGTTCCTGTGGCTAGGTACTGATCGTTCCTGTGGCTAGGTACTGCTCGTTCCTGTGGCTAGGTACTGCTCGTTCCTGTGGCTAGGTACTGATGTTCCTGTGGCTAGGTACTGATCGTTCCTGTGGCTAGGTACTGATCGTTCCTGTGGCTATGTACTGATCGTTCCTGTGGCTAGGTACTGATCGTTCCTGTGGCTAGGTACTGATCGTTCCTGTGGCTAGGTACTGATCGTTCCTGTGGCTAGGTACTGATCGATCCTGTGGCTAGGTACTGCTCGTTCCTGTGGCTAGGTACTGATCGTTCCTGTGGCTAGGTACTGATCGTTCCTGTGGCTAGGTACTGATCGTTCCTGTGGCTAGGTACTGATCGATCCTGTGGCTATGTACTGCTCGTTCCTGTGGCTAGGTACTGCTCGTTCCTGTGGCTAGGTACTGATCGTTCCTGTGGCTAGGTACTGATCGTTCCTGTGGTTAGGTACTGATCGTTCCTGTGGTTATGTACTGATCGTTCATGTGGCTAGGTACTGATCGTTCCTGTGGCTAGGTAATGCTCGTTCCTGTGGCTAGGTACTGATCGTTCCTGTGGCTAGGTACTGATCGTTCCTGTGGCTAGGTACTGATCGTTCATGTGGCTAGGTACTGATCGTTCCTGTGGCTAGGTAATGCTCGTTCCTGTGGCTAGGTACTGATCGTTCCTGTGGCTAGGTACTGATAGTTCCTGTGGCTAGTTACTGATAGTTCATGTGGCTAGGTACTGATAGTTCCTGTGGCTAGGTACTGATAGTTCCTGTGGCTAGGTACTGATAGTTCCTGTGGCTAGGTACTGATAGTTCCTGTGGCTATGTACTGATAGTTCCTGTGGCTAGGTACTAATAGTTCCTGATCGTTCCCGTGGCTAGGTACTGATATTTCCTGTGGCTAGGTACTAATAGTTCCTGATCGTTCCTGTGGCTAGGTACTGATAGTTCCTTATCGTTCCCGTGGCTAGGTACTGATAGTTCCTGTGGCTAGGTACTAATAGTTCCTGATCGTTCCTGTGGCTAGGTACTGATCGTTCCTGTGGCAAGGTACTGATTGTTCCTGTGGCTAGGTACTGATCGTTGCTGTGGTTAGGTACTGATCGTTGCTGTGGTTAGGTACTGATCGTTCCTGTAGCTAGGTACTGATCGTTCCTGTAGCTAGGTACTGCTCGTTCCTGTGGCTAGGTACTGATCGTTCCGGTGGTTAGGTACTGATCGTTCATGTGGCTAGGTACTGATTGTTCCTGTGGCTAGGTACTGATTGTTCCTGTGGCTAGGTACTGATCGTTCCTGTGGCTATGTGTGGCTAGGTACTGGTCGATCCTGTGGCTAGGTATCGATCGTTCCTGTGGCTAGGTACCGATCGTTCCCGTGGCTAGGTACCGATCGTTCCTGTGGCTAGGTAATGATCGTTCCTGTGGCTAGGTAATGATCGTTCCTGTGGCTAGGTACTGGTAGTTCCTGTGGCTAGGTACTGATCGTTCCCGTTCCTGTGGCTAGGTACTGATCGTTCCTATGGCTAGGTAACGATCGTTCCTGTGGCTAGGTATCGATCGTTCCTGTGGCTAGGTACCGATCGTTCCTGTGGCTAGGTACTGATCGTTCCTGTGGCTAGGTACTGATCGTTCCTGTGGATAGGTACTGATAGTTCCTGTGGCTAGGTACTGATTGTTCCTGTGGCTAGGTACTGATTGTTCCTGTGGCTAGGTACTGATCGTTCCTGTGGCTAGGTACTGATCTTTCCTTTGGCTATGTACTGATTGTTCCTGTGGCTAGGTACTGCTCGTTCTTGTGGCTAGGTACTGATTGTTCATGTGGCTAGGTACTGATAGTTCATGTCGCTAGGTACTGATAGTTCCTGTGGCTAGGTACTGATAGTTCCTGTGGCTAGGTACTGATCGTTCCTGTGGCTAGGTACTGATCGTTCCTGTGGCTAGGTACTGATCGTTCCTGTGGCTAGGTACTGCTCGTTCCTGTGGCTATGTACTGATCGTTCCTGTGGCTAGGTACTGATCGTTCCTGTGGTTAGGTACTGATCGTTCCTGTGGTTAGGTACTGCTCGTTCCTGTGGCTAGGTACTGCTCGTTCCTGTGGCTAGGTACTGATAGTTCCTGTGGCTCTGTACTGATAGTTCCTGTGGCTAGGTACTGATAGTTCCTGTGGCTTGTACTGATGTTCCTGTGGCTGGTACTGATCGTTCCCGTGGCTAGGTACTGATATTTCCTGTGGCTAGGTACTAATAGGTCCTGATCGTTCCTGTGGCTAGGTACTGATAGTTCCTTATCGTTCCCGTGGCTAGGTACTGATAGTTCCTGTGGCTAGGTACTAATAGTTCCTGATCGTTCCTGTGGCTAGGTACTGATCGTTCCTGTGGCAAGGTACTGATTGTTCCTGTGGCTAGGTACTGATCGTTGCTGTGGATAGGTACTGATCGTTGCTGTGGTTAGGTACTGATCGTTCCTGTAGCTAGGTACTGATCGTTCCTGTAGCTAGGTACTGCTCGTTCCTGTGGCTAGGTACTGATCGTTCCGGTGGTTAGGTACTGATCGTTCATGTGGCTAGGTACTGATTGTTCCTGTGGCTAGGTACTGATTGTTCCTGTGGCTAGGTACTGTTCGTTCCTGTGGCTATGTGTGGCTAGGTACTGATCGATCCTGTGGCTAGGTATCGATTGTTCCTGTGGCTAGGTACCGATCGTTCCCGTGGCTAGGTAATGATCGTTCCTGTGGCTAGGTAATGATCGTTCCTGTGGCTAGGTACTGGTAGTTCCTGTGGCTAGGTACTGATCGTTCCCGTTCCTGTGGCTAGGTACTGATCGTTCCTGTGGCTAGGTACTGATCGTTCCTGTGGCTAGGTATCGATCGTTCCTGTGGCTAGGTACCGATCGTTCCTGTGGCTAGGTACTGATCGTTCCTGTGGCTAGGTACTGATCGTTCCTGTGGCTAGGTACTGATAGTTCCTGTGGCTAGGTACTGATTGTTCCTGTGGCTAGGTACTGATTGTTCCTGTGGCTAGGTACTGATCGTTCCTGTGGCTAGGTTTCTGATCGTTCCTGTGGCTAGGTATGATCTTTCCTTTGGTATGTACTGATTGTTCCTGTGGCTAGGTACTGTCGTTCTTGTGGCTAGGTATGATTGTTCATGTGGCTAGGTACTGATAGTTCTGTGGCTAGGTACTGATAGTTCCTGTGGCTAGGTACTGATCGTTCCTGTGGCTAGGTACTGATCGTTCCTGTGGCTAGGTACTGATCGTTCCTGTGGCTAGGTACTGATCGTTCCTGTGGCTAGGTACTGATCGTTCCTGTGGCTAGGTACTGATCGTTCCTGTGGTTAGGTACTGATCGTTCCTGTGGTTAGGTACTGCTCGTTCCTGTGGCTAGGTACTGCTCGTTCCTGTGGTTAGGTACTGATCATTCCTGTGGCTAGGTACTGCTCGTTCCTGTGGCTAGGTACCGATCGTTCCTGTGGCTAGGTATCGATCGTTCCTGTGGCTAGGTACCGATCGTTCCTGTGGCTAGGTACTGATCGTTCCTGTGGCTAGGTACTGATCGTTCCTGTGGCTAGGTACTGATAGTTCCTGTGGCTAGGTACTGATTGTTCCTGTGGCTAGGTACTGATTGTTCCTGTGGCTAGGTACTGATAGTTCTGATCGTTCCTGTGGCTAGGTACTGATCTTTCCTTTGGCTAGGTACTGATTGTTCCTGTGGCTAGGTACTGCTCGTTCCTGTGGCTAGGTACTGATTGTTCATGTGGCTAGGTACTGATAGTTCCTGTCGCTAGGTACTGATAGTTCCTGTGGCTAGGTACTGATAGTTCCTGTGGCTAGGTACTGATCGTTCCTGTGGCTAGGTACTGATCGTTCCTGTGGCTAGGTACTGATCGTTCCTGTGGCTAGGTACTGATCGTTCCTGTGGCTAGGTACTGCTCGTTCCTGTGGCTAGGTACTGATCGTTCCTGTGGTTAGGTACTGCTCGTTCCTGTGGCTAGGTACTGATCGTTCCTGTGGCTAGGTACTGATCGTTCCTGTGGCTAGGTACTGATCGTTCCTGTGGTTAGGTACTGATCGTTCCTGTGGTTAGGTACTGCTCGTTCCTGTGGCTAGGTACTGATCGTTCCTGTGGCTAGGTACTGATCGTTCCTGTGGCTAGGTACTGATCGTTCCTGTGGCTAGGTACTGATTGTTCCTGTGGCTAGGTACTGATCGTTCCTGTGGCTAGGTACTGATCGTTCCTGTGGCTAGGTACTGATTGTTCCTGTGGCTAAGTACTGATTGTTCCTGTGGATAGGTACTGCTCGTTCCTGTGGCTAGGTATTGATCGTTCCTGTGGCTAGGTACTGATCGTTCCTGTGGCTAGGTACTGATCGTTCCTGTGGCTAGGTACTGATTGTTCCTGTGGCTAAGTACTGATTGTTCCTGTGGCTAGGTACTGATTGTTCCTGTGGCTAGGTACTGATTGTTCCTGTGGCTAGGTACTGATCGTTCCTGTGGCTAGGTACTGATTGTTCCTGTGGCTAGGTACTGATTGTTCCTGTGGCTAGGTACTGATCGTTCCTGTGGCTAGGTACTGATCGTTCCTGTGGCTAGGTACTGATCGTTCCTGTGGCTAGGTACTGATCGTTCCTGTGGCTAGGTACTGATCGTTCCTGTGGCTAGGTACTGATCGTTCCTGTGGCTAGGTACTGATCGTTCCTGTGGCTAGGTACTGTCGTTCCTGTGGCTAGGTACTGATCGTTCCTGTGGCTAGGTACTGATTGTTCCTGTGGCTAGGTACTGATCGTTCCTGTGGCTAGGTACTGCTCGTTCCTGTGGCTAGGTACTGATCGTTCCTGTGGCTAGGTACTGATCGTTCCTGTGGCTAGGTACTGATCGTTCTGGCTAGGTTGTCGTTCCTGTGGCTAGGTACTGATTGTTCCTGTGGCTAGGTACTGATTGTTCCTGTGGCTAGGTACTGATTGTTCCTGTGGCTAGGTACTGATTGTTCCTGTGGCTAGGTACTGATTGTTCCTGTGGCTAGGTACTGATCGTTCCTGTGGCTAGGTACTGATCGTTCCTGTGGCTAGGTACTGCTCGTTCCTGTGGCTAGGTAATGCTCGTTCATGTGGCTAGGTAATGCTCGTTCCTGTGGCTAGGTACTGATTGTTCCTGTGGCTAGGTACTGCTCGTTCCTGTGGCTAGGTACTTATCGTTCCTGTGGCTAGGTAATGCTCGTTCCTGTTGCTAGGTACTGATCGTTCCTGTGGTTAGGTACTGATCGTTCCTGTGGCTAGGTACTGATCGTTCCTGTGGCTAGGTACTGATCGTTCCTGTGGCTAGGTACTGATCGTTCCTGTGGCTAGGTTCTGATCGTTCCTGTGGCTAGGTTATGATCGTTCCTGTGGCTAGGTACTGATCGTTCCTGTGGCTAGGTACTGATCGTTCCTGTGGCTAGGTACTGCTCGTTCCTGTGGCTAGGTACTGCTCGTTCATGTGGCTAGGTACTGCTCGTTCCTGTGGCTAGGTACTGATTGTTCCTGTGGCTAGGTACTGATCGTTCCTGTGGATAGGTACTGATCGTTCCTGTGGCTAAGTACTGATCGTTCCTGTGGCTAGGTACTGATCGTTCCTGTGGCTAGGTACTGATCGTTCCTGTGGCTAGGTACTGATCGTTCCTGTGGCTAGGTACTGATCGTTCCTGTGGCTAGGTACTGATCGATCCTGTGGCTAGGTACTGCTCGTTCCTGTGGCTAGGTACTGATCGTTCCTGTGGCTAGGTACTGATCGTTCCTGTGGCTAGGTACTGATCGTTCCTGTGGCTAGGTACTGATCGATCCTGTGGCTATGTACTGCTCGTTCCTGTGGCTAGGTACTGCTCGTTCCTGTGGCTAGGTACTGATCGTTCCTGTGGCTAGGTACTGATCGTTCCTGTGGTTAGGTACTGATCGTTCCTGTGGTTATGTACTGATCGTTCATGTGGCTAGGTACTGATCGTTCCTGTGGCTAGGTAATGCTCGTTCCTGTGGCTAGGTACTGATCGTTCCTGTGGCTAGGTACTGATCGTTCCTGTGGCTAGGTACTGATCGTTCATGTGGCTAGGTACTGATCGTTCCTGTGGCTAGGTAATGCTCGTTCCTGTGGCTAGGTACTGATCGTTCCTGTGGCTAGGTACTGATAGTTCCTGTGGCTAGTTACTGATAGTTCATGTGGCTAGGTACTGATAGTTCCTGTGGCTAGGTACTGATAGTTCCTGTGGCTAGGTACTGATAGTTCCTGTGGCTAGGTACTGATAGTTCCTGTGGCTCTGTACTGATAGTTCCTGTGGCTAGGTACTAATAGTTCCTGATCGTTCCCGTGGCTAGGTACTGATATTTCCTGTGGCTAGGTACTAATAGTTCCTGATCGTTCCTGTGGCTAGGTACTGATAGTTCCTTATCGTTCCCGTGGCTAGGTACTGATAGTTCCTGTGGCTAGGTACTAATAGTTCCTGATCGTTCCTGTGGCTAGGTACTGATCGTTCCTGTGGCAAGGTACTGATTGTTCCTGTGGCTAGGTACTGATCGTTGCTGTGGATAGGTACTGATCGTTGCTGTGGTTAGGTACTGATCGTTCCTGTAGCTAGGTACTGATCGTTCCTGTAGCTAGGTACTGCTCGTTCCTGTGGCTAGGTACTGATCGTTCCGGTGGTTAGGTACTGATCGTTCATGTGGCTAGGTACTGATTGTTCCTGTGGCTAGGTACTGATTGTTCCTGTGGCTAGGTACTGATCGTTCCTGTGGCTATGTGTGGCTAGGTACTGGTCGATCCTGTGGCTAGGTATCGATCGTTCCTGTGGCTAGGTACCGATCGTTCCCGTGGCTAGGTACCGATCGTTCCTGTGGCTAGGTAATGATCGTTCCTGTGGCTAGGTAATGATCGTTCCTGTGGCTAGGTACTGGTAGTTCCTGTGGCTAGGTACTGATCGTTCCCGTTCCTGTGGCTAGGTACTGATCGTTCCTGTGGCTAGGTACCGATCGTTCCTGTGGCTAGGTATCGATCGTTCCTGTGGCTAGGTACCGATCGTTCCTGTGGCTAGGTACTGATCGTTCCTGTGGCTAGGTACTGATCGTTCCTGTGGCTAGGTACTGATAGTTCCTGTGGCTAGGTACTGATTGTTCCTGTGGCTAGGTACTGATTGTTCCTGTGGCTAGGTACTGATCGTTCCTGTGGCTAGGTACTGATAGTTCCTGATCGTTCCTGTGGCTAGGTACTGATCTTTCCTTTGGCTATGTACTGATTGTTCCTGTGGCTAGGTACTGCTCGTTCTTGTGGCTAGGTACTGATTGTTCATGTGGCTAGGTACTGATAGTTCATGTCGCTAGGTACTGATAGTTCCTGTGGCTAGGTACTGATAGTTCCTGTGGCTAGGTACTGATCGTTCCTGTGGCTAGGTACTGATCGTTCCTGTGGCTAGGTACTGATCGTTCCTGTGGCTAGGTACTGCTCGTTCCTGTGGCTATGTACTGATCGTTCCTGTGGCTAGGTACTGATCGTTCCTGTGGTTAGGTACTGATCGTTCCTGTGGTTAGGTACTGCTCGTTCCTGTGGCTAGGTACTGCTCGTTCCTGTGGCTAGGTACTGATAGTTCCTGTGGCTCTGTACTGATAGTTCCTGTGGCTAGGTACTGATAGTTCCTGTGGTATCGTTCCCGTGGCTAGGTACTGATATTTCCTGTGGCTAGGTACTAATAGGTCCTGATCGTTCCTGTGGCTAGGTACTGATAGTTCCTTATCGTTCCCGTGGCTAGGTACTGATAGTTCCTGTGGCTAGGTACTAATAGTTCCTGATCGTTCCTGTGGCTAGGTACTGATCGTTCCTGTGGAAGGTACTGATTGTTCCTGTGGCTAGGTACTGATCGTGCTGTGGATAGGTACTGATCGTTGCTGTGGTTAGGTACTGATCGTTCCTGTAGCTAGGTACTGATCGTTCCTGTAGCTAGGTACTGCTCGTTCCTGTGGCTAGGTACTGATCGTTCCTGTGGATAGGTACTGATCGTTCCTGTGGCTAGGTACTGATTGTTCCTGTGGCTAGGTACTGATTGTTCCTGTGGCTAGGTACTGATCGTTCCTGTGGCTATAGGTACTGATCGTTCCTGTGGCTAGGTACCGATCGTTCCTGTGGCTAGGTACTGATCGTTCCTGTGGCTAGGTACTGATCGTTCCTGTGGCTAGGTACTGATCGTTCCTGTGGCTAGGTACTGGTAGTTCCTGTGGCTAGGTACTGATCGTTCCCGTTCTGTGGCTAGGTACTGATCGTTCCTGTGGCTAGGTACTGATCGTTCCTGTGGCTAGGTATCGATCGTTCCTGTGGCTAGGTACTGATCGTTCCTGTGGCTAGGTACTGATCGTTCCTGTGGCTAGGTACTGATCGTTCCTGTGGCTAGGTACTGATCGTTCCTGTGGCTAGGTACTGATTGTTCCTGTGGCTAGGTACTGATTGTTCCTGTGGCTAGGTACTGATCGTTCCTGTGGCTAGGTACTGATCGTTCCTGTGGCTAGGTACTGATCGTTCCTGTGGCTAGGTACTGATCGTTCCTGTGGCTAGGTACTGATCGTTCCTGTGGCTAGGTACTGATCGTTCCTGTGGCTAGGTACTGATCGTTCCTGTGGCTAGGTACTGATCGTTCCTGTGGCTAGGTACTGATCGTTCCTGTGGCTAGGTACTGATCGTTCCTGTGGCTAGGTACTGATCGTTCCTGTGGCTAGGTACTGATCGTTCCTGTGGCTAGGTACTGATCGTTCCTGTGGCTAGGTACTGATCGTTCCTGTGGCTAGGTACTGATCGTTCCTGTGGCTAGGTACTGATCGTTCCTGTGGCTAGGTACTGATCGTTCCTGTGGCTAGGTACTGCTCGTTCCTGTGGCTAGGTACTGATCGTTCCTGTGGCTAGGTACTGTCGTTCCTGTGGCTAGGTACCGATCGTTCCTGTGGCTAGGTATCGATCGTTCCTGTGGCTAGGTACTGATCGTTCCTGTGGCTAGGTACTGATCGTTCCTGTGGCTAGGTACTGATCGTTCCTGTGGCTAGGTACTGATAGTTCCTGTGGCTAGGTACTGATTGTTCCTGTGGCTAGGTACTGATTGTTCCTGTGGCTAGGTACTGATAGTTCCTGATCGTTCCTGTGGCTAGGTACTGATCTTTCCTTTGGCTAGGTACTGATTGTTCCTGTGGCTAGGTACTGCTCGTTCCTGTGGCTAGGTACTGATTGTTCATGTGGCTAGGTACTGATAGTTCCTGTCGCTAGGTACTGATAGTTCCTGTGGCTAGGTACTGATAGTTCCTGTGGCTAGGTACTGATAGTTCCTGTGGCTAGGTACTGATCGTTCCTGTGGCTAGGTACTGATCGTTCCTGTGGCTAGGTACTGATCGTTCCTGTGGCTAGGTACTGCTCGTTCCTGTGGCTAGGTACTGATCGTTCCTGTGGTTACTTACTGCTCGTTCCTGTGGCTAGGTACTGATCGTTCCTGTGGCTAGGTACTGATCGTTCCTGTGGCTAGGTACTGATCGTTCATGTGGTTAGGTACTGATCGTTCCTGTGGTTAGGTACTGCTCGTTCCTGTGGCTAGGTACTGCTCGTTCCTGTGGCTAGGTACTGATCGTTCCTGTGGCTAGGTACTGCTCGTTCCTGTGGCTAGGTACTGATTGTTCCTGTGGCTAGGTACTGATCGTTCCTGTGGCTAGGTACTGATCGTTCCTGTGGCTAGGTACTGATTGTTCCTGTGGCTAAGTACTGATTGTTCCTGTGGATAGGTACTGCTCGTTCCTGTGGCTAGGTATTGATCGTTCCTGTGGCTAGGTACTGATCGTTCCTGTGGCTAGGTACTGATCGTTCCTGTGGCTAGGTACTGATTGTTCCTGTGGCTAAATACTGATTGTTCCTGTGGCTAGGTACTAATTGTTCCTGTGGCTAGGTACTGATTGTTCATGTGGCTAGGTACTGATTGTTCCTGTGGCTAGGTACTGATTGTTCCTGTGGCTAGGTACTGATTGTTCCTGTGGCTAGGTACTGATTGTTCCTGTGGCTAGGTACTGATCGTTCCTGTGGCTAGGTACTGATCGTTCCTGTGGCTAGGTACTGATCGTTCCTGTGGCTAGGTACTGCTCGTTCCTGTGGCTAGGTACTGCTCGTTCCTGTGGCTAGGTAATGCTCGTTCCTGTGGCTAGGTACTGATCGTTCCTGTGGCTAGGTACTGCTCGTTCCTGTGGCTAGGTACTGATTGTTCCTGTGGCTAGGTACTGATCGTTCCTGTGGCTAGGTACTGATCGTTCCTGTGGCTAGGTACTGATCGTTCCTGTGGCTAGGTACTGATCGTTCCTGTGGCTAGGTACTGATCGTTCTTGGCTAGTATGATGTTCCTGTGGCTAGGTACTGATTGTTCCTGTGGCTAGGTACTGATTGTTCCTGTGGCTAGGTACTGATTGTTCCTGTGGCTAGGTACTGATTGTTCCTGTGGCTAGGTACTGATTGTTCCTGTGGCTAGGTACTGATCGTTCCTGTGGCTAGGTACTGATCGTTCCTGTGGCTAGGTACTGCTCGTTCCTGTGGCTAGGTAATGCTCGTTCATGTGGCTAGGTAATGCTCGTTCCTGTGGCTAGGTACTGATTGTTCCTGTGGCTAGGTACTGCTCGTTCCTGTGGCTAGGTACTTATCGTTCCTGTGGCTAGGTAATGCTCGTTCCTGTTGCTAGGTACTGATCGTTCCTGTGGTTAGGTACTGATCGTTCCTGTGGCTAGGTACTGATCGTTCCTGTGGCTAGGTACTGATCGTTCCTGTGGCTAGGTACTGATCGTTCCTGTGGCTAGGTTCTGATCGTTCCTGTGGCTAGGTTATGATCGTTCCTGTGGCTAGGTACTGATCGTTCCTGTGGCTAGGTACTGATCGTTCCTGTGGCTAGGTACTGCTCGTTCCTGTGGCTAGGTACTGCTCGTTCATGTGGCTAGGTACTGCTCGTTCCTGTGGCTAGGTACTGATTGTTCCTGTGGCTAGGTACTGATCGTTCCTGTGGATAGGTACTGATCGTTCCTGTGGCTAAGTACTGATCGTTCCTGTGGCTAGGTACTGATCGTTCCTGTGGCTAGGTACTGATCGTTCCTGTGGCTAGGTACTGATCGTTCCTGTGGCTAGGTACTGATCGTTCCTGTGGCTAGGTACTGATGATCCTGTGGCTAGGTACTGCTCGTTCCTGTGGCTAGGTACTGATCGTTCCTGTGGCTAGGTACTGATCGTTCCTGTGGCTAGGTACTGATCGTTCCTGTGGCTAGGTACTGATCGATCCTGTGGCTATGTACTGCTCGTTCCTGTGGCTAGGTACTGCTCGTTCCTGTGGCTAGGTACTGATCGTTCCTGTGGCTAGGTACTGATCGTTCCTGTGGTTAGGTACTGATCGTTCCTGTGGTTATGTACTGATCGTTCATGTGGCTAGGTACTGATCGTTCCTGTGGCTAGGTAATGCTCGTTCCTGTGGCTAGGTACTGATCGTTCCTGTGGCTAGGTACTGATCGTTCCTGTGGCTAGGTACTGATCGTTCATGTGGCTAGGTACTGATCGTTCCTGTGGCTAGGTAATGCTCGTTCCTGTGGCTAGGTACTGATCGTTCCTGTGGCTAGGTACTGATAGTTCCTGTGGCTAGTTACTGATAGTTCATGTGGCTAGGTACTGATAGTTCCTGTGGCTAGGTACTGATAGTTCCTGTGGCTAGGTACTGATAGTTCCTGTGGCTAGGTACTGATAGTTCCTGTGGCTATGTACTGATAGTTCCTGTGGCTAGGTACTGATAGTTCCTGATCGTTCCCGTGGCTAGGTACTGATATTTCCTGTGGCTAGGTACTAATAGTTCCTGATCGTTCCTGTGGCTAGGTACTGATAGTTCCTTATCGTTCCCGTGGCTAGGTACTGATAGTTCCTGTGGCTAGGTACTAATAGTTCCTGATCGTTCCTGTGGCTAGGTACTGATCGTTCCTGTGGCAAGGTACTGATTGTTCCTGTGGCTAGGTACTGATCGTTGCTGTGGATAGGTACTGATCGTTGCTGTGGTTAGGTACTGATCGTTCCTGTAGCTAGGTACTGATCGTTCCTGTAGCTAGGTACTGCTCGTTCCTGTGGCTAGGTACTGATCGTTCCGGTGGTTAGGTACTGATCGTTCATGTGGCTAGGTACTGATTGTTCCTGTGGCTAGGTACTGATTGTTCCTGTGGCTAGGTACTGATCGTTCCTGTGGCTATGTGTGGCTAGGTACTGATCGATCCTGTGGCTAGGTATCGATCGTTCCTGTGGCTAGGTACCGATCGTTCCCGTGGCTAGGTACCGATCGTTCCTGTGGCTAGGTAATGATCGTTCCTGTGGCTAGGTAATGATCGTTCCTGTGGCTAGGTACTGGTAGTTCCTGTGGCTAGGTACTGATCGTTCCCGTTCCTGTGGCTAGGTACTGATCGTTCCTGTGGCTAGGTACCGATCGTTCCTGTGGCTAGGTATCGATCGTTCCTGTGGCTAGGTACCGATCGTTCCTGTGGCTAGGTACTGATCGTTCCTGTGGCTAGGTACTGATCGTTCCTGTGGCTAGGTACTGATAGTTCCTGTGGCTAGGTACTGATTGTTCCTGTGGCTAGGTACTGATTGTTCCTGTGGCTAGGTACTGATCGTTCCTGTGGCTAGGTACTATAGTTCCTGATCGTTCCTGTGGCTAGGTACTGATCTTTCCTTTGGCTATGTACTGATTGTTCCTGTGGCTAGGTACTGCTCGTTCTTGTGGCTAGGTACTGATTGTTCATGTGGCTAGGTACTGATAGTTCATGTCGCTAGGTACTGATAGTTCCTGTGGCTAGGTACTGATAGTTCCTGTGGCTAGGTACTGATCGTTCCTGTGGCTAGGTACTGATCGTTCCTGTGGCTAGGTACTGATCGTTCCTGTGGCTAGGTACTGCTCGTTCCTGTGGCTATGTACTGATCGTTCCTGTGGCTAGGTACTGATCGTTCCTGTGGTTAGGTACTGATCGTTCCTGTGGTTAGGTACTGCTCGTTCCTGTGGCTAGGTACTGCTCGTTCCTGTGGCTAGGTACTGATCGTTCCTGTGGCTAGGTACTGCTCGTTCCTGTGGCTAGGTACCGATCGTTCCTGTGGCTAGGTATCGATCGTTCCTGTGGCTAGGTACCGATCGTTCCTGTGGCTAGGTACTGATCGTTCCTGTGGCTAGGTACTGATCGTTCCTGTGGCTAGGTACTGATAGTTCCTGTGGCTAGGTACTGATTGTTCCTGTGGCTAGGTACTGATTGTTCCTGTGGCTAGGTACTGATAGTTCCTGATCGTTCCTGTGGCTAGGTACTGATCTTTCCTGTGGCTAGGTACTGATTGTTCCTGTGGCTAGGTACTGCTCGTTCCTGTGGCTAGGTACTGATTGTTCCTGTGGCTAGGTACTGATAGTTCCTGTGGCTAGGTACTGATAGTTCCTGTGGCTAGGTACTGATAGTTCCTGTGGCTAGGTACTGATAGTTCCTGTGGCTAGGTACTGATCGTTCCTGTGGCTAGGTACTGATCGTTCCTGTGGCTAGGTACTGATCGTTCCTGTGGCTAGGTACTGCTCGTTCCTGTGGCTAGGTACTGATCGTTCCTGTGGTTACTTACTGCTCGTTCCTGTGGCTAGGTACTGATCGTTCCTGTGGCTAGGTACTGATCGTTCCTGTGGCTAGGTTCTGATCGTTCCTGTGGCTAGGTTATGATCGTTCCTGTGGCTAGGTACTGATCGTTCCTGTGGCTAGGTACTGATCGTTCCTGTGGCTAGGTACTGCTCGTTCCTGTGGCTAGGTACTGCTCGTTCATGTGGCTAGGTACTGCTCGTTCCTGTGGCTAGGTACTGATTGTTCCTGTGGCTAGGTACTGATCGTTCCTGTGGATAGGTACTGATCGTTCCTGTGGCTAAGTACTGATCGTTCCTGTGGCTAGGTACTGATCGTTCCTGTGGCTAGGTACTGATCGTTCCTGTGGCTAGGTACTGATCGTTCCTGTGGCTAGGTACTGATCGATCCTGTGGCTAGGTACTGCTCGTTCCTGTGGCTAGGTACTGATCGTTCCTGTGGCTAGGTACTGATCGTTCCTGTGGCTAGGTACTGATCGTTCCTGTGGCTAGGTACTGATCGATCCTGTGGCTATGTACTGCTCGTTCCTGTGGCTAGGTACTGCTCGTTCCTGTGGCTAGGTACTGATCGTTCCTGTGGCTAGGTACTGATCGTTCCTGTGGTTAGGTACTGATCGTTCCTGTGGTTATGTACTGATCGTTCATGTGGCTAGGTACTGATCGTTCCTGTGGCTAGGTAATGCTCGTTCCTGTGGCTAGGTACTGATCGTTCCTGTGGCTAGGTACTGATCGTTCCTGTGGCTAGGTACTGATCGTTCATGTGGCTAGGTACTGATCGTTCCTGTGGCTAGGTAATGCTCGTTCCTGTGGCTAGGTACTGATCGTTCCTGTGGCTAGGTACTGATAGTTCCTGTGGCTAGTTACTGATAGTTCATGTGGCTAGGTACTGATAGTTCCTGTGGCTAGGTACTGATAGTTCCTGTGGCTAGGTACTGATAGTTCCTGTGGCTAGGTACTGATAGTTCCTGTGGCTCTGTACTGATAGTTCCTGTGGCTAGGTACTGATAGTTCCTGATCGTTCCCGTGGCTAGGTACTGATATTTCCTGTGGCTAGGTACTAATAGTTCCTGATCGTTCCTGTGGCTAGGTACTGATAGTTCCTTATCGTTCCCGTGGCTAGGTACTGATAGTTCCTGTGGCTAGGTACTAATAGTTCCTGATCGTTCCTGTGGCTAGGTACTGATCGTTCCTGTGGCAAGGTACTGATTGTTCCTGTGGCTAGGTACTGATCGTTGCTGTGGATAGGTACTGATCGTTGCTGTGGTTAGGTACTGATCGTTCCTGTAGCTAGGTACTGATCGTTCCTGTAGCTAGGTACTGCTCGTTCCTGTGGCTAGGTACTGATCGTTCCGGTGGTTAGGTACTGATCGTTCATGTGGCTAGGTACTGATTGTTCCTGTGGCTAGGTACTGATTGTTCCTGTGGCTAGGTACTGTTCGTTCCTGTGGCTATGTGTGGCTAGGTACTGATCGATCCTGTGGCTAGGTATCGATCGTTCCTGTGGCTAGGTACCGATCGTTCCCGTGGCTAGGTACCGATCGTTCCTGTGGCTAGGTAATGATCGTTCCTGTGGCTAGGTAATGATCGTTCCTGTGGCTAGGTACTGGTAGTTCCTGTGGCTAGGTACTGATCGTTCCCGTTCCTGTGGCTAGGTACTGATCGTTCCTGTGGCTAGGTACCGATCGTTCCTGTGGCTAGGTATCGATCGTTCCTGTGGCTAGGTACCGATCGTTCCTGTGGCTAGGTACTGATCGTTCCTGTGGCTAGGTACTGATCGTTCCTGTGGCTAGGTACTGATAGTTCCTGTGGCTAGGTACTGATTGTTCCTGTGGCTAGGTACTGATTGTTCCTGTGGCTAGGTACTGATCGTTCCTGTGGCTAGGTACTGATAGTTCCTGATCGTTCCTGTGGCTAGGTACTGATCTTTCCTTTGGCTATGTACTGATTGTTCCTGTGGCTAGGTACTGCTCGTTCTTGTGGCTAGGTACTGATTGTTCATGTGGCTAGGTACTGATAGTTCATGTCGCTAGGTACTGATAGTTCCTGTGGCTAGGTACTGATAGTTCCTGTGGCTAGGTACTGATCGTTCCTGTGGCTAGGTACTGATCGTTCCTGTGGCTAGGTACTGATCGTTCCTGTGGCTAGGTACTGCTCGTTCCTGTGGCTATGTACTGATCGTTCCTGTGGCTAGGTACTGATCGTTCCTGTGGTTAGGTACTGATCGTTCCTGTGGTTAGGTACTGCTCGTTCCTGTGGCTAGGTACTGCTCGTTCCTGTGGTTAGGTACTGATCATTTATGTGGCTAGGTACTGCTCGTTCCTGTGGCTAGGTACCGATCGTTCCTGTGGCTAGGTATCGATCGTTCCTGTGGCTAGGTACCGATCGTTCCTGTGGCTAGGTACTGATCGTTCCTGTGGCTAGGTACTGATCGTTCCTGTGGCTAGGTACTGATAGTTCCTGTGGCTAGGTACTGATTGTTCCTGTGGCTAGGTACTGATTGTTCCTGTGGCTAGGTACTGATAGTTCCTGATCGTTCCTGTGGCTAGGTACTGATCTTTCCTTTGGCTAGGTACTGATTGTTCCTGTGGCTAGGTACTGCTCGTTCCTGTGGCTAGGTACTGATTGTTCATGTGGCTAGGTACTGATAGTTCCTGTCGCTAGGTACTGATAGTTCCTGTGGCTAGGTACTGATAGTTCCTGTGGCTAGGTACTGATAGTTCCTGTGGCTAGGTACTGATCGTTCCTGTGGCTAGGTACTGATCGTTCCTGTGGCTAGGTACTGATCGTTCCTGTGGCTAGGTACTGCTCGTTCCTGTGGCTAGGTACTGATCGTTCCTGTGGCTAGGTACTGATCGTTCCTGTGGCTAGGTACTGATCGTTCCTGTGGCTAGGTACTGATCGTTCCTGTGGCTAGGTACTGATCGTTCCTGTGGCTAGGTACTGATCGTTCCTGTGGCTAGGTACTGCTCGTTCCTGTGGCTAGGTACTGATCGTTCCTGTGGCTAGGTACTGATCGTTCCTGTGGCTAGGTACTGCTCGTTCCTGTGGCTAGGTACTGATTGTTCCTGTGGCTAGGTACTGATCGTTCCTGTGGCTAGGTACTGATCGTTCCTGTGGCTAGGTACTGATCGTTCCTGTGGCTAGGTACTGATCGTTCCTGTGGCTAGGTACTGATCGTTCCTGTGGCTAGGTACTGATCGTTCCTGTGGCTAGGTACTGATCGTTCCTGTGGCTAGGTACTGATCGTTCCTGTGGCTAGGTACTGATCGTTCCTGTGGCTAGGTACTGATTGTTCCTGTGGCTAGGTACTGATTGTTCCTGTGGCTAGGTACTGATTGTTCCTGTGGCTAGGTACTGATTGTTCCTGTGGCTAGGTACTGATCGTTCCTGTGGCTAGGTACTGATCGTTCCTGTGGCTAGGTACTGATCGTTCCTGTGGCTAGGTACTGATCGTTCCTGTGGCTAGGTACTGATCGTTCCTGTGGCTAGGTACTGATCGTTCCTGTGGCTAGGTACTGCTCGTTCCTGTGGCTAGGTACTGATCGTTCCTGTGGCTAGGTACTGCTCGTTCCTGTGGCTAGGTACTGATCGTTCCTGTGGCTAGGTACTGATCGTTCCTGTGGCTAGGTACTGCTCGTTCCTGTGGCTAGGTACTGATCGTTCCTGTGGTTAGGTACTGATCGTTCCTGTGGCTAGGTACTGATCGTTCCTGTGGCTAGGTACTGATGTTCCTGTGGTTGGCTAGGTACTGATGTTCCTGTGGCTAGGTACTGATCGTTCCTGTGGCTAGGTACTGATCGTTCCTGTGGCTAGGTACTGATTGTTCCTGTGGCTAGGTACTGATCGTTCCTGTGGCTAGGTACTGATCGTTCCTGTGGCTAGGTACTGATCGTTCCTGTGGCTAGGTACTGATCGTTCCTGTGGCTAGGTACTGCTCGTTCCTGTGGCTAGGTACTGATCGTTCCTGTGGCTAGGTACTGATCGTTCCTGTGGCTAGGTACTGATTGTTCCTGTGGCTAGGTACTGATCGTTCCTGTGGCTAGGTACTGATCGTTCCTGTGGCTAGGTACTGTCGTTCCTGTGGCTAGGTACTGATCGTTCCTGTGGCTAGGTACTGATCGTTCCTGTGGCTAGGTACTGATCGTTCCTGTGGCTAGGTACTGATCGTTCCTGTGGCTAGGTACTGATCGTTCCTGTGGCTAGGTACTGATCGTTCCTGTGGCTAGGTACTGATCGTTCCTGTGGCTAGGTACTGATCGTTCCTGTGGCTAGGTACTGATCGTTCCTGTGGCTAGGTACTGCTCGTTCCTGTGGCTAGGTACTGATCGTTCCTGTGGCTAGGTACTGATCGTTCCTGTGGCTAGGTACTGATCGTTCCTGTGGCTAGGTACTGATCGTTCCTGTGGCTAGGTACTGATCGTTCCTGTGGCTAGGTACTGATTGTTCCTGTGGCTAAGTACTGATTGTTCCTGTGGATAGGTACTGCTCGTTCCTGTGGCTAGGTATTGATCGTTCCTGTGGCTAGGTACTGATCGTTCCTGTGGCTAGGTACTGATCGTTCCTGTGGCTAGGTACTGATTGTTCCTGTGGCTAAGTACTGATTGTTCCTGTGGCTAGGTACTGATTGTTCCTGTGGCTAGGTACTGATTGTTCCTGTGGCTAGGTACTGATCGTTCCTGTGGCTAGGTACTGATATATAACCCAAGCTTTGAGTCAACATATAACCCAAGCTTTGAGTGTCGACATATAACCCAAGCTTTGAGTCAACATATAACCCAAGCTTTGAGTGTCGACATATAACCCAAGCTTTGAGTCGACATATATCCAAAGATTTTAGTGTCGACATATAACCCAAGCTTTGAGTGTCGACATATAACCCAAGCTTTGAGTCAACATATAACCCAAGCTTTGAGTCAACATATAACCCAAGCTTTGAGTGTCGACATATATCTCAAGCTTTGAGTGTCGACATATAACCCAAGCTTTGAGTGTCGACATAACCAAAGCTTTGAGTGTTGACATATAACCCAAGCTTTGAGTGTCGACATATAACCCAAGCTTTGAGTGTTGACATATAACCCAAGCTTTGAGTGTCGACATATAACCCAAGCTTTGAGTGTCGACACATAACCCAAGCTTTGAGTGTCGACATATAACCCAAGCTTGGAGTGTCGACATATAACCCAAGCTTTGAGTGTCGACATATAACCCAAGCTTTGAGTGTCGACATATATCCAAAGATTTGAGTGTCGACATATAACCCAAGCTTTGAGTGTCGACATATAACCCAAGCTTTGAGAGTCGACATATAACCCAAGTTTTGAGTCGACATATAACCCAAGCTTTGAGTGTCGACATATAACCCAAGCTTTGAGTGTCGACATATAACCCAAGCTTCGAGTGTCGACATATAACCCATGGTTTGAGTGTCAACATATAACCAAAGCTTTGAGAGTCGACATATAACCCAAGCTTTGAGTGTCGACATATAACACAAGCTTTGAGTGTCGATATATAACCCAAGCTTTGAGAGTCGACATATAACCCAAACTTTGAGTCAACATATATCCAAAGATTTGAGTGTCGACATATAACCCAAGCTTTGAGTGTCGACATATAACCCAAGCTTTGAGAGTCGACATATAACTCAAGCTTTGAGTCGACATATATCCAAAGATTTTAGTGTCGACATATAACCCAAGCTTTGAGTGTCGACATATAACCCAAGCTTTGAGTCAACATATAACCCAAGCTTTGAGTCAACATATAACCCAAGCTTTGAGTGTCGACATATATCTCAAGCTTTGAGTGTCGACATATAACCCAAGCTTTGAGTGTCGACATATAACCCAAGCTTTGAGTGTCGACATATAACCCAAGCTTTGAGTCAACATATAACCCAAGCTTTGAGTCAACATATAACCCAAGCTTTGAGTGTCGACATATATCTCAAGCTTTGAGTGTCGACATATAACCCAAGCTTTGAGTGTCGACATATAACCCAAGCTTTGAGTGTCGACATATAACCCAAGCTTTGAGTCAACATATAACCCAAGCTTTGAGTCAACATATAACCCAAGCTTTGAGTGTCGACATATATCTCAAGCTTTGAGTGTCGACATATAACCCAAGCTTTGAGTGTCGACATATAACCCAAGCTTTGAGTGTCGACATATAACCCAAGCTTTGAGTGTCGACATATAACCAAAACTTTGAGTCAAAATATAACCAAAGCTTTGAGTCGACATATAACCAAAGCTTTGAGTCGACATATAACCAAAGCTTTGAGTCAAAATATAACCAAAGCTTTGAGTCGACATATAACCAAAGCTTTGAGTCGACTTATAACCCAAGCCGTTTCCAGTTGAAATGAACATAATGTAGAAATTTATCAAGTTTATTCAACTGGTTGAAAGCAGTGGAATAGCATATATTATTTCTCACTGTTTTTGCACGTGTGGTACCTAGCCGCTACATATTGTCAACCAAAATGTGTTTGGACTCAAACTATTAGTGACGTCAGTTATGACGTTGTCTAAAAGCGACATTCTAGCGCAATATAGTGCACAATTTTAGCATGCTTTAAAAACGCCAAATGTAGTTCATACCCAGATGGACACGATTCATTCCTTATAGTATTATTTATTGTGGCATGCTTTAAAAACGCCAAATGTAGTTCATACCCAGATGGACACGATTCATTTTTTATAGTATTATTTATTGTGGCATGCTTTAAAAACGCCAAATGTAGTTCATACCCAGATGGACACGATTCATTCCTTATAGTATTATTTATTGTGGAATGCTTTAAAAACGCCAAATGTAGTTCATACCCCGATGTACACGATTCATTTCTTATAGTATTATTTATTGTGGAATGCTTTAAAAACGCCAAATGTAGTTCATACCCCGATGGACACGATTCATTCCTTATAGTTACATGTACATTATCCATTCTTTCAACGACACAAAGAAGAAATATCACACTTTGAATTTCAAATATATTTGGAATATAAAAGTGTTTGTTATAGTGTCACCACTATTCATAGACGGATCTGTAGTCTAGTGGGTAACACGCCAGACTGGTAATCCGGTGATCGCAGGTTCGATCCCCCGTCTGACCTTAATAAAACAGTCATTCAGATGGGACTTTAAACCGAGGTCTCGTGTCGGTGCTTTACACCGTGCACGTAAAAGAACCAGAGGAGATTCTGGAATGGGTCTGTCTGTATCATTGCACTATCCTCCAAAAATCTAAAATGACTAATCTCTTCAGGAGGCATCGCTCATATGGGCAACCGAACCTGCGATCCCTGTGATTACCAGTCCACTGTGTTACCACTGGACTACAGAACCGTCTGTATCCATCGTAGGAAATGCAATAACGATGTATATATTACAGAATGTATACCACAGTTTGGTTACCATACACACAGTACTTTTTCTTTCTATCATTTAGTTTCTACAAATTTATTTTAGCTCGATTGCGAAACAAGTTCTTACAACTTTATATTAATCACTCTCGAGACCTCATTCCTGATGGAATCCTTCGCAATGAGGGTGAGAGAAGAGGCAACATGGAATTTAAATGCCTTGCCTAAGGGCACAATCGTAATGTCTCCAGGGGGGCTCGAACTCCAGGCCTTTCGCACCTGAAGCGAATGCTCTACCACTGCGCTACCACGACTTCCTATCATTTCTGGTTGTAAGTGTTCGAAAACATCTGTGAAGAGCGGGACCACAGATGTACTTGACCGTACCACTTCATTCTGTGTTAGGCAGGACCATAGATCAACATGTACTTCACCGTACCACTTCATTCTGTGTAGGACAGGACAATAGATCGACATGTACTTGACCGTACCACTTCATTCTGTGTTAGGCAGGACCATAGATCAACATGTACTTCACCGTACCACTTCATTCTGTGTAGGACAGGGCCATAGATCGACATGTACTTCACCGTACCACTTCATTCTGTGTAGGACAGGACAATAGATCGACATGTACTTGACCGTACCACTTCATTCTGTGTTAGGCAGGACCATAGATCGACATGTACTTCACCGTCCCACTTCATTCTGTGTAGGGCAGGACCATAGATCGACATGTACTTCACCGTCCCACTTCATTCTGTGTAGGGCAGGACCATAGATCGACATGTACTTCACCATCCCACTTCATTCTGTGTAGGACAGGACAATATATCGACATGTACTTCACCGTCCCACTTCATTCTGTGTAGGACAGGACAATATATCGACATGTACTTCACCATCCCACTTCATTCTGTGTAGGACAGGACAATATATCGACATGTACATCACCATCGACATGTACATCACCATCGACATGTCCTTCACCATCGACATGTACTTCACCATTGACATGTACATCACCATCGACATGTACTTCACCATCGACATGTCCTTCACCATCGACATGTACATCACCATCAACATGTACATCACCATCGACATGTACATCACCATCGACATGTCCTTCACCATCGACATGTACTTCACCATCGACATGTACTTCACCATCGACATGTACTTCACCATCGACATGTACATCACCATCGACATGTACTTCACCATCGACATGTACTTCACCATCGACATGTACTTCACCATCGACATGTACTCACCATCGACATGTCATCACCATCGACATGTACTTCACCATCGACATGTACTTCACCATCGACATGTACTTCACCATCGACATGTACTTCACCATCGACATGTACTTCACCATCGACATGTACATCACCATCGACATGTACTTCACCATCGACATGTACTTCACCATCGACATGTACTTCACCATCGACATGTACATCACCATCGACATGTACTTCACCATCGACATGTACTTCACCATCGACATGTACTTCACCATCGACATGTACTTCACCATCGACATGTACTTCACCATCGACATGTACATCACCATCGACATGTACTTCACCATCGACATGTACTTCACCATCGACATGTACTTCACCATCGACATGTACATCACCATCGACATGTCCTTCACCATCGACATGTACTTCACCATTGACATGTACATCACCATCGACATGTACTTCACCATCGACATGTCCTTCACCATCGACATGTACATCACCATCGACATGTACATCACCATCGACATGTACATCACCATCGACATGTACATCACCATCGACATGTCCTTCACCATCGACATGTACTTCACCATCGACATGTACTTCACCATCGACATGTACTTCACCATCGACATGTACATCACCATCGACATGTACTTCACCATCGACATGTACTTCACCATCGACATGTACTTCACCATCGACATGTACTTCACCATCGACATGTACTTCACCATCGACATGTACTTCACCATCGACATGTACTTCACCATCGACATGTACTTCACCATCGACATGTACATCACCATCGACATGTACTTCACCATCGACATGTACTTCACCATCGACATGTACTTCACCATCGACATGTACATCACCATCGACATGTACTTCACCATCGACATGTACTTCACCATCGACATGTACTTCACCATCGACATGTACTTCACCATCGACATGTACTTCACCATCGACATGTACATCACCATCGACATGTACTTCACCATCGACATGTACTTCACCATCGACATGTACTTCACCATCGACATGTACATCACCATCGACATGTCCTTCACCATCGACATGTACTTCACCATTGACATGTACATCACCATCGACATGTACTTCACCATCGACATGTCCTTCACCATCGACATGTACATCACCATCAACATGTACATCACCATCGACATGTACATCACCATCGACATGTACATCACCATCGACATGTCCTTCACCATCGACATGTACTTCACCATCGACATGTACATCACCATCGACATGTACTTCACCATCGACATGTCCTTCACCATCGACATGTACTTCACCATCGACATGTACTTCACCATCGACATGTACTTCACCATCGACATGTACATCACCATCGACATGTACTTCACCATCGACATGTACTTCACCATCGACATGTACATCACCATCGACATGTACTTCACCATCGACATGTACTTCACCATCGACATGTACTTCACCATCGACATGTACTTCACCATCGACATGTACTTCACCATCGACATGTACATCACCATCGACATGTACATCACCATCGACATGTACTTCACCATTGACATGTACATCACCATCGACATGTACTTCACCATCGACATGTACATCACCATCGACATGTACTTTACCATCGACATGTCCTTCACCGTACCACTTCATTCTGGTATTAACTTTTGGCCATAATAGTCTGTGACATGCAGCGTCCCACGGCATACGTTGACAATCCTCTGTAACAGCTGATCGTTAACTAGGTCACTGTAGTCGAGGTCAAGGACATGCAGGTTTGGAGCGTATACTGTTGACCGTTGTGGAAGAATTTCTGGCTGCGCATTACAGGCCTGAAATAATCATCATCAATATAATAATTATATATACCGTCTCCGTAGCCCAGTGGTTAAGGCGTCCGCCTACGGAGCGGGAGGTCGAAGGTTCGAATCTCGTCAGGGGTTCGTTCTGATATGGCCGGATGGTGAGCCGCCAGCTAGTTAAATTATGGTTACCGATTGCCTACCAGCCTGGCGCCTGGCATACAAGCATAGGATTCGGGAAGTACTGATGTTCATAAAAAAAAGAGGTCTCTCATAAGTCAGAAATGGCTGGCCCTTTAAATAGGGGTGACACTATAATAAACAAACACTTTACTTTACTTTATAACAGGGCTCAATCTAGATGGCGACATGGGCGAAATAGTGGCCCTAGGGATCCTGACTTCGCTATATGGGGCCCAACTTCTCCCTAAAACTCAATTTAAGGACGCAATCGCACGCTTTCTTTCTTAAATGGTGTTCTTTAATATACTTCTTCAAAATAGGGTTAAAATGCACAGTATATTATAGTCGGTTGGCAGTTTTACCTAACAACATCTTTCCTGGGCAGGCTCCAGCGGTTAACCAGTACCTGGGTGCACCAACCTCCGTAAGAAACTGCCAACTTTTTCATATAAATGAAACACGGTCTGAGCGGGGCTCGAACCCGTGACCATCAGTGATGATAGGTTACAGTGGTATACAAGTCAGCAACCGTAACCACTCAACCACGGAGGCGGACCTGTATTTATGTACGTTCATGTATATATCATTTTTTCACAGCGAAATGACGTTACGCTGAATAGCGGATATTCGGATGTAACATGACCCCTTTACCGAAAAGGGGTTTGACATAAATGGACAATAAGTAAATAAAAGAATATATATATATGAGATATTATAAGTATATTATAAGTATGTTAGTACATGTATAGCCAAACACTTACGATATCTTTACAATCTTCTTCTACAGGCATATCTGAAGGGGAAAAAATTAA
>CM026388.1:10153725-10170526 GCA_014843695.1 Archivesica marissinica | reverse complement strand
ATATGGCAGTCTGGTACCGTGTTGACCTAGTCAAATACGACAGCCCGGTACCGTGTTGATCTAGTCAAATATGACAGTCTGATACCGTGTTGACCTAGTCAAATACGACAGCCCGGTACCGTGTTGATCTAGTCAAATATGACAGTCCGGTACCGTGTATCTAGTCAATATGACAGTCCGGTACAGTTATATCTAGTCTAAATGACAATCCGGTACCGTGTTGATCTAGTCTAATATGACAGTCCGGTACCGTGTTGATCTAGTCTAATACGACAGTCCTGTACCGTGTTGATCTAGTCTAATATGGAATTCCGTACCGTTTTGATCTATCAAATATGGCAGTCCGGTACTGGTGATCTAGTCTAATCCCCCAGCTGCAGGGGTTAGAATATCCCAGCTGTCGCACTACAGAGGGGTACAACCCCCCCCAAATGTGCCTGCCTGTTTGCCGTGGGCGTAGACCTGTGTCGCCTGATGAGATGATCCTGGTGGTTGAGTAGAATCAGTGTTGGCAAATAATACCCTTATTCCACAACACACCACTTCGGCCTTAAGTTGAGTTAAACGGGAGGTCAGGAAAGCCCGTCCTTGATCAATCGGCTGGTCATGCCGAGCCCTAGGGCATCGTTAATATTAAACACATATTTTCAAAATTTGTCTTGAAAACAAATATTGATTCTCTAAATATTTATACTCCTCCATTGTCTTCTTTTTGATGCCCTAGAAGGCGGTGGCTCATGGGCTAATCGGGTGAAAGTTTGATGTTTGATTGACTTTTGTAACCTCCCAAGGATAGTCTAAACTTGGTAGGACCTTCTGTGGGAATACACTTGTCCGGTCTAGTCCTTTCATTCTGAGTATATCATTGATGTATCCCTGTCATGATCTGTGATGGATTTCCCCAGATCATGTCCCCTTGTTGGGCTCTGAGACGGGTGGGGAGCATTGACGATGAACTATATATTACTATTATGAGTTCCACCCAAAAAAAAGCCAAGCGTGCACTAAGTGAATCTGATGATGATTCTGTTGAACAACAGAGAGTGAACTTCCCTCGCTTCATTCTCATTGAGGCTGTAGACAGTTCAAAACCTATCACAAAAATTTCCCCTTTCGTCATTGAAAAGCAAATGAAATCTATCCTAGGTACACCTAAATCTGTTAAAAGTCTTCGAAATGGAAGTCTTTTGGTTGAAATTACTTCAAAAGCTCAATCTCAGAATTTATTATCAATGAACAAGGCATTCTTTGGACATTCTGTGAAGGTCAGTCCCCACAAATCTTTGAACTCATCCAAAGGTGTCATCAGGTGCAGGGAATTATCTTCCTGCTCTTTGGATGAGATCAAAGAAGGTTTGTCAAGTCAAGGGATCATTGACGTGAAGAGAATATCTATAAAACGTAACAACGAAATAAAAACCACAAACACATATATAATTACATGTGACACACCAGTCATCCCGTCACGTATCAAAGTCGGCTACCAGATTGTCACCGTCGACATATATGTACCTAACCCTCTTAGATGCTTTAAATGCCAGAGATATGGTCATCATGAGGATAGGTGTCGGAACGAGTCTGTATGCTCCAAGTGTGCTGAGACTGCTCCACAACATCAAGAGAACAACTGCCCCAACACAAATAAATGCGCCAATTGTGGCGCTGATCATATATCCAATTCTAAAGACTGTGACTCCTGGAAAAAAGAAAAAGAAATTGTTAAGATCAAATATTCGGAAAACATTTAATTCCAGGATGCAAGAAAGATTTATGAATCTCGGTACAAATCCGAAAATCAGCCAAGCTATGCAAGTGTTGCTAAAACAGCTTCTGTTGAATGCAAAACTTGCAAAAACTTGTTGACCAAACTTTGCCAAATCTTTCCAGACAAAAAAACAGAAAAACATTATTCCCTGGTTCTGACAGTTCTTCTCATCTTGACCAGCTTACAAATCAAAATACACCACAAACACCTAAACCTACAGCAGACAAACAAAAACAAGCAAAAACAAACATACACAAGAATCCAACAACAAAAAAACACTCGAAACAACAATACACAAGAAAAACACATTCAACCAAAAACAACATCAACTTCATCAAAACCAAAACCTACTAAAGAATCTACAACTCAACAAGCATCAACTACAACAAAAAAGCAATCTGCGGTCACTTCCAGACAGCAGAAAAATAAACCTATGCAATCAGATAAACAGTCAAATAAACACACAGTGTCCAGTCCAGTGTCTACAAGCAATAGATACTCGGATTTGGACACGGACGATGACAATCTGGAGGGCGAGGCATCAGACTCGGACAAGTCCGAGTCTATGACCTGGCACGATGGCGAGGGTGGCTGGAGCAAGAACCTCCAGTCGTGGCAGGATACCACTTAATATATTTTTAACTTTATATTTTATCTATGAATAATAATAATGTAAATATCGGTATAGTATTTTTAATAATTAATCTCTCCATAATGGCCAATGGAATTATCCAGTGGAATTGTCGAGGTTTAAAATCTAATTTTGCAGAGCTTTCTCTTTTAGTGCAAGAACATAAACCTGCTGCGTTATGCCTTCAAGAAACATTTTTGAAACAAAATGATACAATTTCTATAAAACATCACACCATTTTCAATACAATATACAGTGAAGGTGATAAAGCCCAGGGTGGGGTATCTATCATCGTCAATAATAGTGTTCCACATAAGGAATTACTGTTAAATACAAACTTACAAGCTGTTGCTGTAAGACTGTCATTACATAGCACTATCACACTGTGTTCACTATATATTCCCCCAAGTAAACCAATTGAAGAACATAGGCTGAATGATCTTATAATACAATTACCCACTCCATATATTCTAATAGGTGATTTCAATGCACATAACATCATCTGGGGTTGTAATAATACAAATCAAAGAGGTCTAATCCTATTCTGCAATAGATCTTACACTATGTAGCCCAGTCATACTTCCAGATTTCTCATGGAATATCGATGAGGATCTCCACGGAAGCGACCACTTCCCCATCCTCATATCTGAAAATCAGCCAACAGCTTATAGTCAACCCAGAAGATGGAAACTGTCTAAAGCAAATTGGACTAAATTCCAACAACTTTGTGAACAAACAAATTCATATGAAACATTCAAGGATTGTCGTGATCAAACAGCTATTCACTACATTACTAATAAAAGCAGCAGAACAATCCATACCTCAGACTTCACCTAATCCAAAGAGACCATACAAACCCTGGTATGATGATGATTGTAAGAAAGCCATCCAAAATAGGAAATCGGCCATAAGAAAATTCAATTTGAGACCCACCACAGAAAATTTAAACAACATTCGCATATATAGAGCAAAAGCACGACGTACAATACAAAGCAGCAAACGCTAATGTTGGAAACAATACATCTCAAGACTAAATAACAGAACAACAACTAAGAAAACCTGGGACATGATAAGAAAAATTAATGGCAAAGGTACTTCACCTATTAACCACCTCACTGCAAACAACAAACAAATCACCACACCTCTGGAAATTTCAAACACCTTAGCAGAAACATTTGCACAAAAATCATCAGCAAATAATTATTCAGAAAAATTTCAGAAATTCAAAGACACTAAAGAAAAGAAAAAAATAAACTTCAATTCAAAGAACAAAGAACATTACAACAAACTATTTAATCTTAAAGAACTAAAGTCTGCTTTGTCAAAAGCACATGATACATCCCCAGGTCCAGATAAAATCCACTATCAATTCTTAAAACATCTACCTAGCTCCTCCCTCTTTATCTTATTGGACATGTTTAATTATATATGGCAAACTGGTGAGTTTCCTACATCTTGGAGGGAGGCTTTAGTCATCCCAATACCAAAACCAGATAAGGATAAAAAGGATCCAAACAACTATAGACCCATAGCGTTAACAAGTTGTATATGTAAAACTATGGAAAGAATGGTAAACAACCGGCTTGTATGGTTTCTCGAATCAAATCATTTAATTGTTAATGTCCAGAGTGGCTTTCGTCAGCTGCGAAGCACACTGGATCATCTAGTTCGTTTCGAAACATTTATAAGAGAGGGCTTTGTCAATAAACAACATGTTGCTTCAGTATTTTTCGACCTTGAGAGTGCTTATGACACAACCTGGAAATATGGCATTTTAAAAGATCTTCACGACTTTGACCTCAGGACGCCTTCCATTATTTATTTCTGCATTTTTAAATGAAAGACTTTTTCGTGTTCGTGTTTGTAATACCCTATCAGATGCTCGGGAACAGCAGATGGGTGTACCACAGGGTTGTATTTTGTCCGTTACATTGTTTAGTATTAAGATAAACAATATTGTTAAATCAATAAATCCAGGGGTTGAGTGCTCCCTTTATGTAGATGATTTTGTTATTTGCTTCAGGTCTAGTAATATGAACATAATAGAACGCCAACTCCAGCAATGTCTGAATAAACTTGGTCGGATGAAAATGGTTTTAAATTTTCTAAATCAAAAACTAAATGTATGCATTTTTGTAATCTACGTGGACTTCATCCAGAACCAGAAATTTACCTGAATGGCTCACGTGTAGAAGTAGTCTCAGAATACAAATATTTAGGTGTTATCTTTGATAAAAAACTCTCATTCATTCCTCATATCAATAATTTAAAAAAGAAATGTCAAAAAGCTCTAAATATTTTAAAGGTTGTGGCACATTCCGATTGGGGAGCTGATAGAAAGGTACTTCTACGGCTCTATCGGTCATTGGTTCGCTCTAAGCTGGATTATGGTTCGATAGTTTACGGATCTGCACGAAAATCGTACCTGAAAATACTTGATCCTATACATATTCAAGGTCTACGATTAGTCCTTGGAGCTTTCAGAACTTCCCCTGTTAAAAGTCTTTATGCTGAAGCAAATGAACCCTCTCTGTATGCTATACGACAGAAGTTAGCTCTTCAATATCTACTGAAACTCAAGTCAAATCCTCTAAACCCAGCTCACAAACCCCAATTTAAAGTGCAGTTTCAAAGAAAACCGAGAGCTATTGCCCCACTAGGTATACGCATGGAACAATGTCTAGATGACCTACATATTGACATGAAATCTATTGCACAGTATAAAATCCCAGATTCTCCTCCTTGGACCCTTAAAACTGCCGAGTTTCGCTTTGATCTCACTTCTGATAAAAAGTCTATTACAGACAGGAGCCAGTTTCAAACAAAATATCATGACATCAGGGAATTTTATTCTGACTTCAAAGCCATATACACAGATGGTTCAAAAGCTGGTGACACTGTTGCGTCAGCAGCAATCTTTGGGAATAAAAATCGGAAATGTAGACTTCCAAACAAGTCCTCACTTTTCTCTGCCGAACTGAAGGCCATAGATCTCGCTCTAGATCTTGCTGTGGAATCACTAAATGTTCAATATATCATTTTCTCTGATTCCTTGTCTGTTTTACAGGCTTTGTATTATGAAATGTTTGAAAATCCTATTGTTTGTACTTTGCTTGAAAGGATTTCTTCCCTTTCAGAAACAAATACATTTGTGTTCTGCTGGCTTCCGAGTAATATGGGTATGAAAGGTAATGAAATGGCTGACCAGAATGCAAAGCTGGCTTTGTCATCACCAATTTCTAGGATTAAAGTATGTTATACCGATTTTAAGTCTACAATTCTTACCTTAATTCAATGCTCTTGGCAGGCCCAATGGGATGGTGAAATTTTTAACAAACTTCATTCGATCAAACCAACACTTGGCGAATGGTGCCCTCGTCGAGAAGAAGTCATTCTTGCCCGTCCCAGGATTGGTCATTCTCGAATATCACATTCATGGCTGTTGTCACGAGATTATGCACCAGAATGTATCCCATGCAATACTCTATACACGGTGGAGCATATCTTAATACACTGTGTTGACCTTCTACCAATCCGGTTGCAGTACTACAATGTGGACAACATTAAACAACTCTTCGACTCTATCAGAGTAGAGTCCATCATATCATTTATCAAGGCAATAGGAATTTATAATAAGCTGTGATATCAATTGTTAATCATGCCTTTGTAGTAATCATTCATTCATATATTACCTATAATTAATCTTACGTCTTTATAACTTCTTAGTATTAATGTTTATGTAATGCATATACTTATATAGAATTTTATTTCATACACTCGACAATAAACATAACTTTAATGCGCGCTACATGACCTTAGATGTCGATGCTCCGTAAAACACCATTCATTCATTCATTCATTTTACGGTTGTCCTTTTGTATGGTTGTCCTTCTGTACGGTTGTCCTTTTGTACGGTTGTCCTTTTGTACGGTTGTCCTTCTGTACGGTTGTCCTTCTGTACGTCCTTCTGTATGGTTGTCCTTCTGTATGGTTGTCCTTCTGTACGGTTATTCATTTGTATAGCTGTCCTTCTGTACGGTTGTCCTTCTGTATGTCCTTGTACGGTTGTCCTTTTGTACGGCTGTCCTTCTGTACTGTTGTCCTTTTGTATGGTGTTGTCCTTTTGTATGGTTGTCCTTGTGTACGGTGTCCTTTTGTACGGTTGTCCTTCTGTACGGTTTTCCTTCTGTACGTCCTTGTACGGTTGTCCTTTTGTACGGCTGTCCTTCTGTACGGTTGTTCTTTTGTATGGTTGTCCTTTTGTATGGTTGTCCTTCTGTACGGTTGTCCTTTTGTATGGTTGTCCTTTTGTACGGTTGTCCTTCTGTACGGTTGTCCTTCTGTACGTCCTTCTGTATGGTTGTCCTTCTGTATGGTTGTCCTTCTGTACGGTTATTCATTTGTACGGTTGTCCTTCTGTACGGTTTTCCTTCTGTACGTCCTTGTACGGTTGTCCTTTTGTACGGCTGTCCTTCTGTACGGTTGTTCTTTTGTATGGTTGTCCTTTTGTATGGTTGTCCTTCTGTTCTGTTGTCCTTTTGTATGGTTGTCCTTCTGTACGGTTGTCCTTCTGTACGGTTTTCCTTCTGTACGTCCTTGTACGGTTGTCATTTTGTACGGCTGTCCTTCTGTACGGTTGTTCTTTTGTATGGTTGTCCTATTGTATGGGTGTCCTTGTGTACGGTTGTCCTTTTGTACGGTTGTCCTTCTGTACGGTTGTCCTTTTGTATGGTTGCCCTTTTGTATGGTTGTCCTTCTGTACAGTTGTCCTTTTGTATGGTTGTCCTTCTGTACGGTTGTCCTTCTGTACAGTTGTCATTCTGTACGTTTGTCCTTCTGTACGGTTGTCCTTCTGTATGGTTGTCCTTCTGTACGGTTGTCCTTTTGTACTGTTGTCCTTCTGTACGGTTGTCCTTTTGTATGGTTGTCCTTCTGTACGGTTGTCCTTCTGTATGGTTGTCCTTTTGTACTGTTGTCCTTCTGTACGGTTGTCCTTCTGTACGGTTGTCCTTTTGTATGGTTGTCCTTCTGTACGGTTGTCCTTTTGTATGGTTGTACTTCTGTACGGTTGTCCTTCTGTATGGTTGTCCTTTTGTACTGTTGTCCTTCTGTACGGTTATCCTTCTGTACGGTTGTCCTTTTGTATGGTTGTCCTTCTGTACGGTTGTCCTTCTGTATGGTTGTCCTTTTGTATGGTTGTCCTTCTGTACGGTTGTCCTTCTGTATGGTTGTCCTTTTGTACTGTTTTCCTTCCGTACGGTTGTCCTTCTGTACGGTTGTCCTTTTGTATGGTTGTCCTTCTGTACGGTTGTCCTTCTGTATGGTTGTACTTTTGTACTGTTGTCCTTCTATATTGTTGTCCTTCTGTATGGTTGTCCTTCTGTACGGTTGTCCTTTTGTACGGTTGTCCTTCTGTATGATTGTCCTTCTGTATGGTTGTCCTTCTGTACGGTTGTACTTTTGTATGGTTGTCCTTTTGTATGGTTTTCCTTTTGTACGGTTGTCCTTTTGTATGGTTGTCCTTCTGTACGGATGTCCTTCTGTGTGGTTGTCCTTCTGTACGGTTGTCCTTCTGTACGGATGTCCTTCTGTGTGGTTGTCCTTCTGTACGGTTGTCCTTCTGTACGGCTGTCCTTCTGTATGGTTGTCCTTTTGCACAGTTGTCCTTTTTTGTACGGTTGTCCTTTTGTACGGTTGTCCTTTTGTACGGTTATCCCTGTGTACGGTTTTCCTTTTGTACGGTTGTCCTTCTGTATGTTTGTCCTTCTGTATGGTTGTCCTTCTGTACGGTTGTCCATGTGTACGGTTGTCCTTCTGTACGGTTGTCCGTCTTTACGTCCTTGTACGGTTGTACTTTTGTACAGCTGTCCTTCTGTACTGTTGTACTTTTGTATGGTGTTGTCCTTTTGTATGGTTGTCCTTCTGTACGGTTGTCCTTTTGTACGGTTGTCCTTCTGTACAGTTGTCCTTTTGTATGGTTGTCCTTCTGTACGGTTGTCCTTCTTTCTGGTGTCACTCTGTAGGTTTGTCCTTCTGTATGATTGTCCTTCTGTTCGTCCTTGTACTGTTGTCCTTTTGTACGGCTGTCCTTCTGTACGGTTGTTCTTTTGTATGGTTGTCCTTCTTTACGTCCTTGTACGGTTGTACATTTGTACGGCTGTCCTTCTGTACTATTGTCCTTTTGTATGGTGTTGTCCTTTTGTATGTTTGTCCTTCTGTATGGTTGTCCTTTTGTATGGTTGTCCTTCTGTACAGTTGTACTTTTGTATGGTTGTACTTCTGTACGGTTGTCCTTCTGTACGGTTGTCATTATGTACGTTTGTCCTTCTGTACGGTTGTCCTACTGTACGGTTGTCCTTCTGTACGGTTGTCCTTTTGTACGGTTGTCCTTCTGTACAGTTGTGCTTTTGTATGGTTGTCCTTCTGTACGGTTGTCCTTCTGTATGGTTGTCCTTTTGTAATGTTGTCCTTCTGTACGGTTGTCCTTCTGTATGTTTGTCCTGTTGTATGGTTGTCCTTCTGTATGGGTGTCCTTTTGTACTGTTGTCCTTCTGTATTGTTGTCCTTCTGTATGGTTGTCCCTCTCTACGGTTGTCCTTTTGTACGGTTGTGTATGGTTGTCCTTCTGAATGGTTGTCCTTCTGTACGGTTGTACTTTGGTATGGTTGTCCTTCTGTATGGTTGTCCTTTTGTACGGTTGCCCTTCTGTACCGTTGTCCTTCTGTATGGTTGACCTTTTGCATGGTTGTCCTTTTGTATGGTTGTCCTTTTGTATGGTTGTCCATTTCTATGGTTTTCCTTTTGTACGGTTGTCCTTTTGTATGGTTGTCCTTCTGTATTGTTGTCCGTTTGTACGGTTGTCCTTCTGTACGGATGTCCATCTGTGTGGTTGTCCTTCTGTACGATTTTCCTTCTGTACGGCTGTCCTTCTGTATGGTTGTCCTTTTGCACAGTTGTCCTTTTTTGTACGGTTGTCCTTTTGTACGGTTGTCCTTTTGTACGGTTATCCCTGTGTACGGTTGTCCTTTTGTACGGTTGTCCTTTTGTAGGGTTGTCCTTCTGTATGGTTGTCCTTCTGTATGGTTGTCCTTCTGTACGGTTGTCCATGTGTATGGTTGTCCTTCTGTACGGTTGTCATTCTGTACGTCCTTGTACGGTTGTCCTTTTGTACGGCTGTCCTTCTGTACTGTTGTCATTTTGTATGGTGTTGTCCTTTTGTATGGTTGTCCTTCTGTACGGTTGTCCTTTTGTACGGTTGTCCTTCTGTACAGTTGTCCTTTTGTATGGTTGTCCTTCTGTACGGTTGTCCTTCTTTCTGGTGTCATTCTGTACGTTTGTCCTTCTGTATGGTTGTCCTTCCATACGTCCTTCTGTATGGTTGTCCTTCTGTATAACTGTCCTTCGGTACGGTTGTCCTTCTGTACGTCCTTGTACGGTTGTCCTTTTGTACGGCTGTCCTTCTGTACGGTTGTCCGTCTGTACGTCATTCTGTATGGTTGTCCTTCTGTATAGCTGTCCTTCTGTACGGCTGTCCTTATGTACGTACTTGTACGGTTGTCCTTTTGTACGGCTGTCCTTCTGTACGGTTGTTCTTTTGTATGGTTGTCCTTTTGTATGGTTGTCCTTGTGTACGGTTGTCCTTTTGTACGGTTGTCCTTCTGTACGGTTGTCCATTTGTATGGTTGTCCTTTTGTATGGTTGTCCTTCTGTACAGTTGTCCTTTTGTATGGTTGTCCTTCTATACGGTTGTCCTTCTGTACGTTTGTCCTTCTGTATGGTTGTCCTACTGTACGGTTGTCCTTCTGTACGTCCTTGTACGCTTGTCCTTTTTGTACGGCTGTCCTTCTGTACTGTTGTCCTTTTGTATGGTGTTGTCCTTTTGTATGGTTGTCCGTCTGTACGGTTGTCCTTCTGTACGGTTGTCCTTTTGTGTGGTTGTCCTTCTGTACGGTTATCCTTCTGTATGGTTGTCCTTTTGTACTGTTGTCCTTCTTTATTGTTGTCCTTCTGTATGGTTGTCCTTCTGTATGGTTGTCCTTCTGTATGGTTGTCCTTTTGTACCGTTGTCCTTCTGTATGGTTGTCCTTCTGTATGGTTGTCCTTCTGTACGGGTGTCCTTCTTTCTGGTGTCATTCTGTACGTTTGTCCTTCTGTTTGGTTGTTCTTCTGTTCGTCCTTGTAAGGTTGTCCTTCTGTACGGTTGTCCTTTCGTATGGTGTTGTCCTTTTGTATGGTTGTCCTTCTGTACGGTTGTCCTTTTGTACGGTTGTCCTTCTGTACAGTTGTCATTTTGTATGGTTGTCCTTCTTTATGGTTATCCTTCTTTCTGGTGTCATTCTGTACGTTTGTCCTTCTGTTTGGTTGTTCTTCTGTACGTCCTTGTACGGTTGTCCTTTTGTACGGCTGTCCTTCTGTACGTCCTTCTGTATGGTTGTCCCTCTGTATAGCTGTCCTTCTGTACGGTTGTCCGTCTGTACGTCCTTGTACGGTTGTTCTTTTGTACGGCTGTCCTTCTGTACGTCCTTCTGTATGGTTGTCCTTCTGTATAGCTGTCCTTCTGTATGGTTGTCCTTCTGTACGGTTGTCCTTCTGTACGTACTTGTACGGTTGTCCTTTTGTGCGGCTGTCCTTCTGTACGGTTGTTCTTTTGTATGGTTGTCCTTTTGTATGGTTGTCCTTGTGTACGGTTGTCCTTTTGTACGGTTGTCCTTCTGTAAGGTTGTCCTTTTGTATGGTTGTCCTTTTGTATGGTTGTCCTTCTGTACGGTTGTCCTTCTGTACGGTTGTCATTATGTACGTTTGTCCTTCTGTATGGTTGTCCTACTGTACGGTTGTCCTTCTGTACGTCCTTGTACGGTTGTCCTTTTGTACGGCTGTCCTTCTGTACGGTTGATCTTTTGTATGGTTGTTCTTTTGTATGGTTGTCCTTGTGTACGGTTGTCCTTTTGTACGGTTGTCCTTCTGTACGGTTGTCCTTTTGTATGGTTGTCCTTTTGTATGGTTGTCCTTCTGTACAGTTGTCCTTTTGTATGGTTTTCCTTCTGTACGGTTGTCCTTCTGTACGGTTGTCATTCTGTACGTTTGTCCTTCTGTACGGTTGTCCTTCTGTAAGGTTGTCCTACTGTACGGTTGTCCTTCTGTACGGTTGTCCTTTTGTACGGTTGTCCTTCTGTATGTTTGTCCTTTTGTATGGTTGTCCTTCTGTACGGTTGTCCTTCTGTATGTTTTCCTTTTGTACTGTTGTCCTTCTGTACGGTTGTCCTTATGTACGGTTGTTCGTTTGTATGGTTGTCCTTCTGTACGGTTGTCCTTCTGTATGGTTGTCCTTTTGTACTGTTGTCCTTCTGTATGGTTGTCATTCTGTATGGTTGTCCTTCTGTACGGTTGTCCTTTTGTACGGTTGTCCTTCTGTATGGTTGTCCTTCTGTACGGTTGTACTTTTGTATGGTTGTCCTTCTGTATGGTTGTCATTGTGTACGGTTGTCCTTCTGTACCGTTGTCCTTCTGTATGGTTGTCCTTTTACATGGTTGTCCTTTTGTATGGTTGTCCTTTTGTATGGTTGTCCTTTTGTATGGTTTTCCTTTTGTACGGTTGTCCTTTTGTATGGTTGTCCTTCTGTATGGTTGTCCGTTTGTACGGTTGTCCTTCTGTACGGATGTCCTTCTGTGTGGTTGTTCTTCTGTACGGTTGTCCTTCTGTACGGCTGTCCTTCTGTATGGTTGTCCTTTTGCACGGTTGTCCTTTCTTTGTACGGTTGTACTTTTTTACGGTTGTCCTTTTGTACGGTTGTCCTTTTGTATGGTTGTCCTTCTGTTTGGTTGTCCGTTTGTACGGTTGTCCTTCTGTACGGATGTCCTTCTGTGTGGTTGTTCTTCTGTACGGTTGTCCTTCTGTACGGCTGTCCTTCTGTATGGTTGTCCTTTTGCACGGTTGTCCTTTCTTTGTACGGTTGTACTTTTGTACGGTTGTCCTTTTGTACGGTTATCCCTGTGTACGGTTGTCCTTTTATACGGTTGTCCTTTTGTATGGTTGTCCTTTTGTACGGTTGTCCTTCTGTACGGTTGTCCTTTTGTACGGTTGTCCTTCTGTATGGTTGTCCTTCTGTATGGTTGTCCTTTTGTATGGTTGTCCTTTTGTACGGTTGTCCGTTTGTATGGTTGTCCTTCTGTATGGTTGTCCTTTTGTATGGTTGTCATTTTGTATGGTTGTCCTTCTGTATGGTTGTCCTTCTGTACGGTTGTCCTTCTGTCTGTTTTTCTTTCAACTATTTCCTTATAAACACCATGACATGTTTAGTAAGTTCATGAAATCATTGTAACAACAGTCATAATTGTTCTATCTTCATGTAGTCAGCATAACTCTATCTTCATGTAGTCATCATTGCGTTATCTTCATGTAGTCATCATTGTTCTATCTTCATGTAGTCATCATTGTTCTATCTTCATGTAGTCATCATTGCGTTATCTTCATGTAGTCATCATTGCGCTATCTTCATGTATTCATCATTGTTCTATCTGCATGTGGTCATCATTGCGTTATCTTCATATAGTTATCATTGCGTTATCTTCATGTAGTCATCATTGTTATATCTTTATGTAGCCATCATTGTGCTATCTTCATGTAGTCATCATTGTGATATCTTCATGTAGTCAGCATTGCGTTATCTTCATGTAGTCATCATTGCGTTCTCTGCATGTTGTCATCATTGCGTTATCTTCATATATTCATCATTGTTCTATATCCATGTAGTCACCATTGCGCTATCTTCATGTAGTCATCATTGCTCTATCTTCATGCAGTCATCATTGCTCTATTGTCATATAGTCATCATTGCGTTATCTTCATGTAGTCAGCATTGTTCTATCTTCGTGTAGTCAGCATTGCGATATATTGATGTAGCCATCATTGTGCTATTTTCATGTAGCCATTATTGCGCTATCTTCATGTAGTCATCATTGTGCTATCTTCATGTAGCCATCATTGTGCAATCTTCATGTAGTCATCATTGCTCTGTCTTCATGTAGTCAGCATTACGTTATCTACATGTAGTCAGTATTGTTCAATCGTCATGTAGTCATCATTGCGTTATCGTTCTGTAGTCATCCCGCTATCACACTGTCATCATTGCGTTATCGTTCTGTAGTCGTCCTGCTATTATACTGTCATCATTGCGTTATTGTTCTGTAGTCGTCCTGCTATTATACTGTCCCCATTGCGTTATCGTTCTGTAGTCGTCTCGCTATTATACTGTCATCATTACGTTATCGTTCTGTAGTCGTCCTGCTATCATAATGTCTCCATTGCGCTATCGTTCGGTAGTCCTCCCGCTATCGCACTGCCATCATTGCGTTATCGTTCTGTAGTCGTCCCGCTATCATAATGTCCCCATTGCGTTATCGTTCTGTAGTCGTCCTGCTATTATACTGTCCCCATTGCGTTATCGTTCTGTAGTCGTCCCGCTATCATAATGTCCCCATTGCGCTATCGTTCTGTAGTCGTCCCGCTATTATACTCTCTCCATTGCGTTATCGTTCTGTAGTCGTTCCGCTATCATACTGTCCCCATTGCGCTATCGTTCTGTAGTCGTCGCGCTATCGTAATGTCTCCATTGCGCAATCGTTCTGTAGTCGTCCCGCTCTCAAAATGTCTCCATTGCGATATCGTTCTGTAGTCGTTCCGGTATCATACTGTCCCCATTGCGCTATAGTTCTGTAGTCGTCCAGCTCTCATACTGTCTCCATTACGTATTCGTTCTATAGTCGTCCCGCTATCATACTGTGCCCATTGCGCTATCGTTCTGTAGTCGTCCCGCTCTCAAAATGTCTCCATTGCGATATCGTTCTGTAGTCGTCCCGCTATCATACTGTCCCCATTGCGTTATCGTTCTGTAGTCGTCCAGCTCCATACTGTCTCCATTGCGATATCGTTCTGTAGTCGTCCAGCTATCATACTGTCATCATTGCGCTATCGTTCTGTAGTCGTCCCGCAATCATACTGTCATCATTGCGCAATCGTTCTGTAGTTGTCCTGCTATCATACTTTCCCCATTGCGCTATCGTTCTGTAGTCGTCCCGCTCTCAAAATATCTCCATTTCGTTATCGTTCTGTAGTCGTCCCGCTATCATAATGTCTCCATTGCACTATCGTTCTGTAACCGTCTCGCTCTCATACTGTCTCCATTGCGATATCGTTCTGTAGTCGTCCCACTATCATAATGTCTCCATTGCGCTATCGTTCTGTAGTCGTCCCGCTATCATAATGTCTCCATTGCGTTATCGTTCTGTAGTCGTCCCGCTATCATCATGTCTCCATTGCGTAATCGTTCTTTAGTCGTCCCGCTATCATACTGTCATCATTGCGCTATCGTTCTGTAGTCGTCCTGCTATCATACTGTCCCCATTGCGCTATCGTTCTGTAGTCGTCCCGCTCTCAAAATATCTCCATTTCGTTATCGGTCTGTAGTCGTCCCGCTATTATAATGTCTCAATTGCACTATCGTTCTGTAATCGTCCCGCTCTCATACTGTCTCCATTGCGATATCGTTCTGTAGTCGTCACGCTATCATAATATCTCCATTGCACTATCGTTCTGTAGTCGTCCCGCTATCATAATGTCCCCATTGCGTTATCGTTCTGTAGTCGTCCCGCTATCATAATGTCTCCATTGCGCTGTCGTTCTGTAGTCGTCCCGCTATCATAAGGTCCCCATTGCGTTATCGTTCTGTAGTCGTCCCGCTATCATACTGTCTCCATTGCGCTATCGTTCTATAGGTATCGCGTTATCGCTGTGTCGTCATCGGGCTATCCTGCTGTGACATCATGCTGTCGTCATCGCTCTATCGTATTGTTGCCGTTGTGTTATTGTAGCATCGATATATGTTTGCACATTCGCTGATTGCATGCACGTTTTGTAAACTGTTAGCCTCCGACATATTGCTGACATAGGCCTCTATAGTTGTAGTCACAGGGATACTAGTACCCCCAAACGTGCCGAATCCCTGCCTTTATAGTTGTAGTCACAGGGATACTAGTACCCCCAAACGTGCCGAATCCCTGCCTTTATAGTTGTAGTTCGGTCATGAAATACGTTTGTAGAGTAAATGAAATAGGACCGTCTATGTGGCCCAGTGGTAACAATGTGACATTCAGCTCTGTGCAGATACTGGTTTGAATATTATAGCCTCGCCAGCGGTTTGTGTCTATAATGGGTTGTCTATTGTCCGCCAGTTAGCTACTAAGGGATTACCGAATGTTTTACATTGACAATACGATAGGTTTCCGGAAGTCTTAATGTTAGCTACAGACGGATATGTAGTTCAGTGGTTAACACGTTGGAATTGTAAGCAGGTTCCACCCTAATACAATTAACAGTCATTCAGATGGGTCTTTAAACCGAGGTCTCGTGTCAGTACTTTACATCGTGTAAATAAAAGAAGCAGAGGAGACTCTGGTATGGGTCTCTGTCTGTATCATTGCACTACCCTCCAAACAACTAATATGACTAATCTCGTCAGGAGGAGTCTGTCATATGGACGACAATAAATAAACGTATATATAAACAAAACTACAAAATGTGTTTCATCAGAGTGAAATGGAGTACCCTTCAATATGGGTGAACAGTAAAATAAACACTTATTATATAGCATGTATTACTTGTATTCGCATTATTATTATGCCCTCCAAAGTATGTTCAGATTAGACTTGTTAGTCCAATAACCAAAATGGAGTTTGTATTCACACACTACATGCATAAACGTGCTATTTTTGTTCTAATTTTAGAGTACGATGACAACGTATTGTTTGCATCTATTAACGGCAACATATCACAGAAAGACAATACATCAGAGAAGAACAAATCCAGAGGTATTATACAAGCGGGGCCGCCGCCAGGAGAAACTTACCCACTTGCTGATTTGTCCGATAAACATGATGAAACAAACTATCAAGATAATGAACTACGTCCATTGAAAACTCGCATATTACCTGGAGTTGTATGTTCTGAAGATGACTCATGTAAAAATGGCGGAGTAACGGAAGCAGAAGTACGGACGACACTCTCTGATGTCACAATAGTCAAAGAGAATGTGTTGAGAATTGATCATCTCAAGAATGCTTGTCGCAATGCAGAAATGTACCGATGGCGAGAACAACGCAAGGCTAACCTTACAGAGTTCTATTACTCAAGGGTTCACAAGTTTGCGTACTGTAAAGTCCAAAAATCCGGCAGTACCTTTTGGATGAAGATTTTCATGGTAAGTAATATGAATAAGGCAACGCCTCAAAGCGAGCCCAATCATAGATACATAGCATAGCTCAATCATAGATCCATAGCATAGCTCAATCATAGATCCATAGCATAGCTCAATCATAGATCCATAGCATAGCCCAATCATAGATCCATAGCA
>CM026388.1:10083130-10152725 GCA_014843695.1 Archivesica marissinica | reverse complement strand
GTACACGGCCGGGTAGATTGTATATCAAAGTGGATCCACTACAGAATGTACACGGCCGGGTAGATTGTATATCAAAGTGGATCCACTACAGAATGTACACGGCCGGGTAGATTGTATATCAAAGTGGATCCACTACAGAATGTACACGGCCGGGTAGATTGTATATCAAAGTGGATCCACTACAGAATGTACACGGCCGGGTAGATTGTATATCAAAGTGGATCCACTACAGAATGTACACGGCCGGGTAGATTGTATATCAAAGTGGATCCACTACAGAATGTACACGGCCGGGTAGATTGTATATCAAAGTGGATCCACTACAGAATGTACACGGCCGGGTAGATTGTATATCAAAGTGGATCCACTACAGAATGTACACGGCCGGGTAGATTGTATATCAAAGTGGATCCACTACAGAATGTACACGGCCGGGTAGATTGTATATCAAAGTGGATCCACTACAGAATGTACACGGCCGGGTAGATTGTATATCAAAGTGGATCCACTACTGAAAGGCACATCATATTTATTGTACATGTATAAACTTTATTTATTTTACAACAATTGCGAAACAAGTTTTAACAACTTATATTAATCACTTTCGTTGGCGCGGATGAAAGCGTATATGTGGTCATTCTTGTGGGAGGAAACCGGAGTACCTGAGGTAAATTCCACCTACCTGTCCGATCTTGCGACCACGTACCATCTCACATACTTCCCGGTCCGAGGATCGAACCCGGGTTGCATTGGTGAGAAACGAGCGCGCTAACCACTGTGCTAATCTGACAACCTGTATAGATAGAAACACACACAATATCACCCATGTTCTGTATTTTTTATTTTTTTATTTTAATTCCGGCGCTCAGGACAAACCATGTTTTATTTGACTATAAATAACGCAAATACATATATTATTTCTAAAAAGCGGAAAAATAGTTGTAAGTTGGTGTTCTTTTTTACTAGATGACGTCATAAAACTATGAAGCAATTATAACGCTATAACGTTTAAAACATTAAATGTATATAACGCTGCTCTGCGTAGTGACGTCATGACAATGTATTGACGTCCTGACAATTTAATGATGTCATGACAAGTTAATGACGTCATAACAATTTAATGATGTCATGACAATTTAATGATGTCATGACAATTTAATGACGTCACGACAATTTAATGACGTCCTGACAATTTAATGACGTCATGACAATTTAATGACGTCATAACAATTTAATGACGTCATGACAATTTAATGACGTAATGACACTTTGTTGCCAAATGAAAATAGCAACGTTATTTATTAAAACGAGTGCTATGGTAATATGATAAAAAGGACCTTACACTCTCGGTGATTTCATACCATATTTTATGAAACTCGTTTTGGAATTTTGGTATTAAGCGAGCCAAAGGGCTCATTTATTTAGTAGCAACATTCCAAAACTCAGTTTGTAAAATATTGTTACGATGTGGACTCGGCGAGGCTCTCCGGACGTAATCACAGCAACAACAAAGTCTTAATAGTATTTAATTACATCTAAGAGCCGACATTATAACCAACACAGAGACGCTAGTCTCAATAGTAACCCGCAACCAGGCTCTCTCTCTCTCTCTCTCTCTCTCTCTGCCAAAGCTGTCCGAGATGGTTGTATAGACAATTGTGAGGAGAGCTATAAGCTCTGCCCACAATTCTTTTAACTAATCAAATTCATTTAGCTTTTCAATTGTTGACAATTTGGCATGGAATAGCAAATAGACTTGATCACACGATCATGCGTTTCCATGACCCTGTGACCCCATCCGTGTCTACTGTCAGAGAGAGAGAGTGCAACACCTCTGCAAACCATGCATTAATTCCGGCTTGCACCAGTCAATTCATTGTGTGTACGCTGCTTAGTAAGCACTCTACCACCACATGTCTTGCGAAATCCCATATGATGGTCGCGTGATCCAAACAATGGAATTCCACCATCCATTTTATCAAGTGCAGACAGGTATATCAGATGTCCCCAACAAAGGACACACACACACTGAAAAGACTGTTGTCCTATAATATAATCATACATGTTTAAATAATTAAATTAAGAGTCATCAAAACATAAGGTAATTAATCACTACACATGTATATAGGCGCATGGCAAAAGGTAACTATGTTACATAGAATCCTCAGTTCGTAAAATATTGCATGAAATCACTACGCATGTAGGATCCTATAGGTTAATGTGTTGCTTCAGTGTTATTATACAACTAGTATCATTCTCCATTTCATACTTGTATCTGTAAAATTGTTCACGTTGTTTGTCCAAACGTTTTCGCTTTTCATTCTGTTATATTAAAGCGACATTACAGCGCAAAAAGCCAAACAATGCATTGTTTAGGTATAACTGCATTGCTACTACAAATTCTTCCGAATACATTCGAACACGAATATTGAATCAATAAACAGCGTTTGTGGTCTACAAACTTTCGAAAGTGAATGTATAATTTCATATACCGGTCATCCACGCTCCTGAATTGACATTTCTTTGTCATTGTAGTCAATACTAAGCGCTTGATACTGTCGCTTAGAAATACTAAATTTAACTAAGCTTAGTCTACAAATAAATATAGGCACAACTGTGAGATATAACGGTAAATCTGTACCATAAGTCTCGTTATTCGGGATACACAGGTGTTAATCGGGATACACTGGTTGTATTACGCATGTACATGTATGTCGACCCTGTTTACATTATTTTGTTATGTCAACAAACCGCGTATACGACGGTTGAAATATTCAGTTTTTGGGGTAAATATTTGGAAATAAATTATACCATATAATAGGAAATTACATTCTGTAAATAAAAATTATTGTGTTTTCACTGATGTAGTGTCACTTTAATACCATTTTGTGATTTTTTCAACAAACACTGCATGTTTTCACTCTTCTCACAACACTGGGTTATATTTAGATGTTATTACGTGGCTAGTTCATATCAGCATCGACCCGAGGTAACTTGATATCAGCATAGGTATCGACCTGAGGTAACTTGATATCAGCATAGGTATCAACCCGAGGTAACTTGATATCAGCATAGGTATCGACCCGAGGTAACTTGATATCAGCATAGGTATCGACCCAAGGTAACTTGATATCAGCATTGGTATCAACCCGAGGTAACTTGATATCAGCCCAAGACCGAAATTAGATACACGAAAACGATTGAAATATTACCATGAAATACAAGCATGTTATTTGTAAAATATTTACACGCCGAGATGCTACAGGAAGTAAACAAACTAGCACTTGCGTTATTTTCTCAGGAACTAGTTATGATACGTGTTTCTCTGGTTTCATAATGGCACTTGACCGTATAAAACCAGCAAAACGTAATATCAGACTGGAAAACACGGCGTATCAACCTGGGTGGTAGACAGTATTGTGGTAGGCAAATTACGGCAACAAATAGGCTCAACTGCATATCTAATTAATAGCAGGATCTATTTATATATCTATGTTCCTGGTTATATCTAATCCCCGTCCATTCTCCGCACCATACCGTCCAGTAAAAAGTGTTAAATACTGTCCATTTATGAAACAATTGAATCGAATTGAATCGACCTGATTCTAAGTCAAGTTGTATCTTTGGATCAAAGACGATGTCTGTTGTTTTTCATTTTAATGTTGTTTATAATGAATATAACTGTGTTTTAGGGGTCAATGTAAATTATAAATTAGTGTAGATAATTATTTTGAGCCAGAACCCACATTTCTGTTGTAATTTATGAAAGCAGTTAGCTATTCCTTGACCATTAACCCTTTCAACACTACAGACCTCTAAATAGGCCTACAAAAAGTGTAGATTCAGATGAGCCGACTCGTGACTTCTCATCAGGATCTGCACTTTTTGCCTGTAATATCACTATTTTCAGACAAAATGACCCATTTTGATAAAAGAACTGGTCCAGTTGTAATTTTCTTATTACTTTATTGGTCGAAAAATATCATGCACCAGTCCATGTCAATTACTTAGTGTTGAATGGGTTAACGATAAGTCAACATAGATGAGTGCGAAATAATGAGAGACATCGGTCAGTTACTTCCCCTGAATACTCTTTAAGGAGGATAGGACCTCATAATTGGTTTCCTCTGTTTTTATCGCTATCTCATTTGCACATGATATAAATTTTCATCCGTTTTCTAATCTTATGATTATTAAATCACGGCAGATATCTTATAGTATATCCAATGGATACTTTACTGTAAACGTTTGATATCAATTAATTATGTTGATAAAATCGCACGTAGCATCTGATTAGGGAACAACAGTAAAAACAAAGGATAAACTAAAAGGACCAATATACATTTCAGGATACAGCAAACTTTATTTGCCAAGGGAGGTAATAGAAAAACCGGTTGTCGCTCATTGGTTTGGGCCAGATCCATTATTTATCTGCGTGTTTGTTTCCTGTGATTTAATTAGGAAATAATATTTGTCTTGCCGTTGGTTATCGGCGTATAAAAAAAGGTTTGGAGTTCTGATGCGTAGGAAGTAACCACGCAGGTCATATGCCTAAGGTTAATTCCTACCGACCAGACAGACAAACCGTGTTTTATGTTATATTTCGGGTTTTACGCCTGCATCAGCACCATTTTGGGCTATATCGCCGGCGGGAACAAACCGTGTTTTATTCGCCGATAAACAATGGCAAGACAAACATTATTTCCATTCTAACAGGACCCAATATATTGCTACAAACGAATAAATGTATGTGTTATTTTGTTGGCGGGGTAAAATTCAACAGCCATAAAATAGACTGGCTCTAGCCGTTGTTTATTGCAGATTTAACAACGGTAGATTTGTTTTTCGTTTATAGGAACTTAATATCAAGTCATGTTAGAATGACCAATTATTTGTGCAAACGTTTTTCGTTTGTCGCGGTGAACAAGTGGATCGAGTGATCGTATTTGTTACAGCCAGTTTTCTGCTGCGATGCTGGTTCAAAACCTGTCTTGTGTCTATATAATATATATCTATTGTTGTCATGTGCCTGTTTGTATATCATCACAAAAAATGAATAAAGTATAACTATTCACCGCGGGTTACAGAGTTGTCTTTCTGCCATTTTAGGTTGTAGCTTCCGAATGCCTACATTATATTAGGTCGTAGCTTCCGAACGCCTACATTATATTAGGTCGTAGCTTCCAAATGCTTACATTATATTAGGTCGTAGCTTCCAAATGCTTACATTATATTAGGTCGTAGCTTCCGAACGCCTACATTATATTAGGTCGTAGCTTCCGAACGCCTACATTATATTAGGTCGTAGCTTCCGAACGCCTACATTATATTAGGTCATAGCTTCCTAACCACTACATTATATTAGGTCGTAGCTTCCAAACGCCTACATTATATTAGGTCGTAGCTTCCAAACGCTTACATTATATTAGGTCGTAGCTTCCAAATGCCTACATTATATTAGGTCGTAGCTTCTGAACGCTTACATTATATTAGGTCGTAGCTTCTGAACGCTTACATTATATTAGGTCGTAGCTTCCAAACGCTTACATTATATTAGGTCGTAGCTTCCGAATGCCTACATTATATTAGGTCGTAGCTTCCAAACGCTTACATTATATTAGGTCGTAGCTTCGGAACGCCTACATTATATTAGGTCGTAGCTTCGGAACGCCTACATTATATTAGGTCGTAGCTTCGGAACGCTTACATTATATTAGGTCGTAGCTTCCAAACGCCTACATTATATTAGGTCATAGCTTCGGAATGCCTACATTATATTAGGTCGTAGTTTCCAAACGCCTACATTATATTAGGTCGTAGCTTCCAAACCCCTACATTATATTAGGTCGTAGCTTCCGAATGCCTACATTATATTAGGTCGTAGCTTCCAAATGCCTACATTTATATTAGGTCGTAGCTTCTGAATGCTTACATTATATTAGGTCGTAGCTTCCGAACGCTTACATTATATTAGGTCATAGCTTCCAAACGCTTACATTATATTAGGTCGTAGCTTCCGAATGCCTACATTATATTAGGTCGTAGCTTCCAAACGCTTACATTATATTAGGTCGTAGCTTCCGAATGCCTACATTATATTAGGTCGTAGCTTCCAAACGCTTACATTATATTAGGTCGTAGCTTCGGAATGCTTACATTATATTAGGTCGTAGCTTCCAAATGCCTACATTTATATTAGGTCGTAGCTTCTAAATGCTTACATTATATTAGGTCGTAGCTTCCGAACGCTTACATTATATTAGGTCGTAGCTTCCAAACGCTTACATTATATTAGGTCGTAGCTTCCGAATGCCTACATTATATTAGGTCGTAGCTTCCAAATGCTTACATTATATTAGGTCGTAGCTTCCAAATGCCTACATTATATTAGGTCGTAGCTTCTGAACGCTTACATTATATTAGGTCGTAGCTTCCAAACGCCTACATTATATTAGGTCGTAGCTTCCAAATGCCTACATTATATTAGGTCGTAGCTTCTGAACGCTTACATTATATTAGGTCGTAGCTTCTCAACGCTTACATTATATTAGGTCGTAGCTTCCAAACGCCTACATTATATTAGGTCATAGCTTCCAAACGCCTACATTATATTAGGTCGTAGCTTCCAAACGCCTACATTATATTAGGTCGTAGCTTCCAAACCCCTACATTATATTAGGTCGTAGGTTCCAAACGCCTACATTATATTAGTTGGTAGCTTCGGAACGCCTACATTATATTAGGTCTTAGCTTCGGAACGTCTACATTATATTAGGTCGTAGTTTCCAAACGCCTACATTATATTAGGTCGTAGCTTCCAAACCCCTACATTATATTAGGTCGTAGCTTCTAAACGCCTACATTATATTAGGTCGTAGCTTCCAAACGCCTACATTATATTAGGTCGTAGGTTTCGAATGCCTACATTATATTAGGTCGTAGCTTCCAAATGCCTACATTATATTAGGTTGTAGCTTCCAAATGACTACATTTATATTAGGTCGTAGCTTCCGAACGCTTACATTATATTAGGTCGTAGCTTCTGAACGCCTACATTATATTAGGTCGTAGCTTCTGAATGCTTATATTATATTAGGTCGTAGCTTCCGAACGCCTACACTATATTAGGACGCCCGAGATGTTTGGGTTGTGGACGTCAAATCACTTGCCCCTAACTGTAGTAGGTTCGAATTGCACCAAGGTGTTGAACCATTTCAAGTTAGGAAGCTATCCAGCTGGCTTGCAGGTTGGTGGTTTTACCCGGGGTGGTATCTGAAATACTGCTCGGAACACAATCCTGGGTTCTTCCTCCACCAAGCTAGAGTCGCCATATAGCTCTTGGCTCGGCATTAAACCCCCAAAACAAACACAACTAAAGCCTGGTGGAGCTAAATAATATAATTGATTATGCATGGATTGCTGCCATCTTGGTTTCAGAAATATTACGCATGGATGGCTGCCATCTTGGTTTTCATGGATATAATGCATGGATGGCTGCCAACTTGGGTTTCAGAGCGAGTACGCATGGATGGCTGCCATCTTTGTTTCAGACTGAGTACGCATGGATGGCTGCCATCTTGGGTTTCAGAGATGTTACGCATGGATGGCTGCCATCTTGGTTTTCAGAGATATTACGCATGGATGGCTGCCATCTTTGGTTTCAGACCGAGTACGCATGGATGACTGCCATCTTGGTTTCAGACTGAGTATGCATGGATGGCTGCCATCTTGGGTTTCAGAGTGAGTACGCATGGATGACTGCCATCTTGGGTTTCAGACTGAGTACACATGGATGGCTGCCATCTTGGGTTTCAGACTGAGTATGCATGGATGGCTGCCATCTTAGATTTCAGACTGATTACGCATGGATGGCTGCCATCTTGGGTTTCAGACTGACTACGCATGGATGGCTGCCATCTTGGTTTTTAGAGTGAGTACGCATGGATGGCTGCCATCTTGGTTTCAGACTGAGTATGCATGGATGGCTGCCATCTTGGGTTTCAGAGTGAGTACGCATGGATGACTGCCATCTTGGGTTTCAGAGTGAGTACGCATGGATGACTGCCATCTTGGGTTTCAGAGTGAGTACGCATGGATGGCTGCCATCTTGGGTTTCAGACTGAGTATGCATGGATGGCTGCCATCTTAGATTTCAGACTGATTACGCATGGATGGTTGCCATCTTGGGTTTCAGACTGAGTACGCATGGATGGCTGCCATCTTGGGTTTCAGACTGAGTACGCATGGATGGCTGCCATCTTGGGTTTCAGACTGAGTATGCATGGAAGGCTGCCATCTTAGATTTCAGACTGATTACGCATGGATGGCTGCCATCTTGGGTTTCAGACTGACTACGCATGGATGGCTGCCATCTTGGTTTTTAGAGTGAGTACGCATGGATGGCTGCCATCTTGGATTTCAGACTGACTACGCATGGATGGCTGCCATCTTGGATTTCAGACTGACTACGCATGGATGACTGCCATCTTGGGTTTCAGAGTGAGTACGCATGGATGGCTGCCATCTTAGATTTCAGACTGATTACGCATGGATGGCTGCCATCTTGGATTTCAGAGTGAGTATGCATGGGTGGCTGCTATCTTGGGTTTCAGACCGAGTATGCATGGATGGCTGCCATCTTGGTTTCAGACTTTGTACGCATGGATGGCTGCCATCTTGGGTTTCAGACTGAGTACGCATGGATGGCTGCCATCTTGGGTTTCAGACTGGAGCTATGTTAGAAGAATTTGATCTATTATTTCCAAGTTTTTACGAGTAGCTTCATCAATATCGAACAAGAGGTTTAAACTAGTAGATGTCGCTTCATCAATAAATATAGAACAAGAGGTTTAAACTAGTAGATGTCGCTTCATCAATATCGAACAAGAGGTTTAAACTAGTAGATGTCGCTTCATCAATATCGAACAAGAGGTTTAAACTAGTAGATGTCGCTTCATCAATATCGAACAAGAGGTTTAAACTAGTAGATGTCGCTTCATCAATATCGAACAAGAGGTTTAAACTAGTAGATGTCGCTTCATCAATATCGAACAAGAGGTTTAAACTAGTAGATGTCGCTTCATCAATATCGAACAAGAGGTTTAAACTAGTAGATGTCACTTCATCAATAAATATAGAACAAGAGGTTTACACGAGTAGATGTCGCTTCATCAATATCGAACAAGGGTTTAAACTAGTAGATGTCGCTTCATCAATATCAAACAAGAGGTTTAAACTAGTAGATGTCACTTCATCAATAAATATAGAACAAGAGGTTTACACGAGTAGATGTCGCTTCATCAATATCGAACAAGAGGTTTAATCTAGTAGATGTCGCTTCATCAATATCGAACAAGAGGTTTAAACTAGTAGATGTCGCTTCATCAATATCGAACAAAAGGTTTAAACTAGTAGATGTCGCTTCATCAATATCGAACAAGATGTTTAAACTAGTAGATGTTGCTTCATCAATATCGAACAAGAGGTTTAAACTAGTAGATGTCACTTCATCAATAAATATAGAACAAGAGGTTTACACGAGTAGATGTCGCTTCATCACTATCGAACAAGAGGTTTAAACTAGTAGATGTCGCTTCATCAATATCGAACAAGAGGTTTAAACTAGTTGATGTCGCTTCATCAATAAATATCGAACAAGAGGTTTAAACTAGTAGATGTCGCTTCATCAATATCGAACAAGAGGTTTAAACTAGTAGATGTCACTTCATCAATAAATATAGAACAAGAGGTTTAAACGAGTAGATGTCGCTTCATCAATATCGAACAAGAGGTTTAAACGAGTAGATGTCGCTTCATCAATATCAAACAAGAGGTTTAAACGAGCAGATGTCGCTTCATCAATATCGAACAAGAGGTTTACACGAGCAGATGTCGCTTCATCAATATCGAACAAGAGGTTTACACGAGTAGATGTCGCTTCATCAATATCAAACAAGAGGTTTAAACAAGCAGATGTCATTTGAAGCAATTGTGGATGGACGGCTTGCTTATACCTCTCAAAATATCAGGAATTAAATTAATCTGACCTTTGAATGTAGAACAGTTACACCACAGGCAGTCGTCGCATACCCTGGTTACTACATCGCAGGACCATGTTACAACCCAAACTACATTGTAGCATCAATCTAATATCACAGAGATCCCAGGACCGTGTTACTACACAAACTACATTGTAGCATCAATCTAATATCACAGAGATCCGACTCCGAATGGAGTCAAACGTCAAACTAATACCCCCCTCCGAGATCCAACGGATCAGCGGGCGATAACAAACTGAACGTTGTAACATCTTTGCCAGGAGGGACCTTGGAGTTGACACAAGTCTATGCGTGGACAATTATAAAACCAAGGCACTTAATGGGTTGTAAAGACATGAAGCAAAGACTATTTAAATGTGCAAAATGTAAGTAATACTATGACTTTGAAGTTAAGATAGGAACCAGGGAATTGCAAGCAAGATAGGAACCAGGGAATGAGAGACATCTCTAATTTTCTATTACCTCCCTTGGCAGATAAAGTCTGATTTATTCCAATATGTGAATAGGTCCTTTTAGTTAGAATCCTTTGTTTTACTGTTGTTCCCTAACCAGATGGGGCGGTATGACAACTGTCATTTTATCCAAATCGTGTTAATTAACTGATAACATTTTTTTACAAATAAGTACCCATTGTATATACTGTATGAGATCTGTCGAGATATAGTAATTTAATAATCACAAGAAGCGATAGTAGAATAATAATTGTTAGCATAATGTGCAAAGGAATCAACGATAAAAACAGAGGAAAAAACTTAATAGGACCTATCTAATCAGTATTCAGGGGCAGTAACTGACCGATGTCTCTCATTATAAGCAACACGTCATCTATATGTGTGACATGTAAAAGCCATTCAATTGTTGCAAAGATCATTCGATGTGTGAGACCACAGGCACACATTTATCTTTTGCTCTATGGTATTTATAGTTCGGGTTTTACGCCTGCACCAGCACCATTTCGGGCTATATCGCCGGCGGGCAGTTTACCTAACAACACCTTTCCTGGGCAGGCTCCAGCGGTTAACCAGTACTTGGGTGCACCAACCTACGTAAGAAACTGCCAACATTTTCATATAAATGAGACATGGTCTGAGCTGGGCTGGAACACGTGACCATCAGTGATGATAGGTTACAGTGGTATACAAGTCAGCGACCTTAACCACTCGAACACGGAGGCGGACCCGCTCTATGGTAATATAGTTTACTGTAAACATTACTTACTACTGGTATATGACCATAGGGCAAACAAAAATAATTTGTGTCTTAACGCTTTCCTTCATAGAGATTTAGGTTAATAAACTATTACATCTCCATACAAACATTTAGCTATCATGCAGTGGATTAGTAGTCGCCATATCTATCCAACCTCCATAGATATTACTAGGACTACACGAGATTCTGGCCTTTATTATGAACAATGGTTTGGCTACTACATTGTCAATGTATGTTGTATTGGTAAAGGCGTCAAGAGGTGCTTCTATGAGGGAAAAGGGTTAATATGTGCGAGACACACAGGACCTGGGACTTGTACATAGTGCATCGTCCCATCAAGGTGAAGACATGTACAGTCAAACCTGTGTTAGTGGTCACCTCCATTAAGCAGCCAACCTGTATTAAGCAGCCAGTTTCCAGATTCCCAATCGGCTGTTTTATTATATATTTGACATCTATTAAGCAGCCACTTTCTCTGACTCCCTTGGCTGGCTGGCTGGCTGTTTGACTGTTATATGTTATATATATATCGGGTTTTACGCCCGCACCAGCACCATTTCGGGCTATATCGCCGGCGGGCAGTTTACCTAACAACACCTTTCCTGGGCAGGCTCCAGCGGATAACCAGTACTTGGGTGCAACAACCTCCGTAAGAAACTGCCAACTTTTTCATATAAATGAGACACGGCTTGAGTGTGGCTCGTACCCATGACCATCAGTGATGATAGGTTACAGTGGTATGCATGTCAGCGACCTTAACCACTCGACCACGGAGGCGGACTCAGGTTTGACTGTATATGTACGACATACAAACCCAATTCCTACGTTATGGCCCAGACAATAAGTGGTGGAGAGACAGGCGTACGGATGGACATTGCAAACACCATGTGCATACAGACCCTTTGTCACCGGGAGGACATACCGTAAAGATGGAGTTATATGACAAGAGTATATTTTTGTGAAAATATTTATTTCATCATTAATTAAAAAGACAGAGTTAACCCAATGCAAGCTAGCAGCAGATGACAGAGTTAACCCATTGCAAGCTAGCAGCAGATGACAGAGTTAACCCATTGCAAGCTAGCAGCAGATGACAGAGTTAACCCATTGCAAGCTAGCAGCAGATGACAGAGTTAACCCATTGCAAGCTAGCAGCAGATGACAGAGTTAACCCATTGCAAGCTAGCAGCAGATGACAGAGTTAACCCATTGCAAGCTAGCAGCAGATGACAGAGTTAACCCATTGCAAGCTAGCAGCAGATGACAGAGTTAACCCATTGCAAGCTAGCAGCAGATGACAGAGTTAACCCATTGCAAGCTAGCAGCAGATGACAGAGTTAACCCATTGCAAGCTAGCAGCAGATGACAGAGTTAACCCATTGCAAGCTAGCAGCAGATGACAGAGTTAACCCATTGCAAGCTAGCAGCAGATGACAGAGTTAACCCATTGCAAGCTAGCAGCAGATGACAGAGTTAACCCATTGCAAGCTAGCAGCAGATGACAGAGTTAACCCATTGCAAGCTAGCAGCAGATGAAATCATGCTTGCAAAAAGCATAGAGCCTGATCAGACGGCGCATAATGTATTGGGATAGTGTAGCTAAAACATTTGGCTGAATAGCAAACAATATAGAACCTGATCAGACGGCACAGAATGTATTGGGATAGTGGAGCTAAAACACTTGGTTGAATAGCAAACAGTATAGAACCTGATCAGACTGCGCAGAATGTATTGGGATAGTGGAGCTAAAACACTTGGCTGAATAGCAAACAATATAGAGCCTGATCAGACTGCGCAGAATGTATTGGGATAGTGGAGCTAAAACACTTGGCTGAATAGCAAACAATATAGAGCCTGATCAGACTGCGCAGAATGTATTGGGATAGTGGAGCTAAAACACGACCCTCCTACTTTGGTCCTGAAATATGTGGGTTTTGGTATGCATTCGCATATAAGACTGGTTGATAAAGTGGACACCAGTATAAATTGCATGTTTGGCTGGTGCACAGTGCTAACTGTATGTTTGGCTGGTGCACAGTGCTAACTGTATCAGTGTGAGAATACGTATTTTCTTAAAATATAAATACCATATATCTTAAAAAGATTTGAATACCATTTAAAGCAGCATTACATCGTAATAAAGAATGTTTTGGGTAAAATATAAATACTAATGTGTGTGTGTTTACAAAAATCGAAATAGTCGCTCAGAAACGATACAATTCCAATAAATTTAAACCGTTGTATATGCGAATTTGTTTATCAACACACGAAATGTAAACACGCACAGCGCACATGTGTGAAACAACTAAGGATGTAGAAAACAACGTATATATTTTGAACATGAAAGACTATCTATCTATCTTCCTCTAATGTCGAAACCCTTGCGGGGATGTAGAAATGTCCCTAAAAGACTTAGCTAACAGAGGTATGAATCAACATATCAAGTAATTTAATTAAAAAAGACAACGTGGGACAAATGGGGACGATGCATTCCGAATGTAAACAAGTGCGGACGATATGCTCCGGTTGTAAACAAGTGCGTGATCGACTCGGAAAGTCCTACTTTCGGTTTCGTGTTTGTTTTATCGAAAAAAAAAATGTTTACCAAATGAACATAAGCATCCAAAGTATAATGTTAGAATGTGTAGCAGCATTGCTACCCATACGTAAAAACTGAATTTTTCAATTATCTTTTATTTCATACGATGTAATTCTGCTTTAACCCATTTCATTCGGGATACCGTTCAAACAGTATTTGCAAAGAACATAGAGCCAAGATCAACCACCACAGAATGTGCCGTCTGATCAGGCTCTATGCTGTTTGCTATTCAGATGATCTTGCTAAGACACTTAGCTATGTAGCAAACAACATAGATCCTGATCAGCACGCTGCGGCTGATCTGGATCCATGTTGTTTGCAAAAGCCTTTAAATATATCCAGAATGAAATGGGTTAACAATAAGTGTGGTAAAACTATCATCCATAAATAAATTGTAAGAAAATAAACACAAGATTATTATTATTATGAAACTCTTAGCTTTTAAACCAAATTCACAGATATTTTCAAGAATACCGTATCAGTTAAAATGTCAGCCGTCCTGATATAGTTTACGCTTTGCATGCTGGGTAGAACAAGGGCAATAAATAAATAGTTCAAATAATTGTAGCATATGACAATTGTATGCAAATTTATTTGAGCTCGAATGCGAAACAAGTTCTTACAACTTAATCACTCTCATGACCTCATTCCTGATGGAATCCATTGCCACGACTGAGAAAGAGGCAATGTGGAATTTAAACGCCTTGCCTAAGGGCACAATTGTAACGGCTACAGATGGGCACAAACTCGGGGCCTTTCGCACCTGAAGCGAACACGCTATTACTGTGCTATCACGACTTCCTCGACCGTGCAAGCATTCTGTCGCCACACTTTAATGGGCAGCCCATCCCCTAGGGGGAGGGTTAATGTTATAAAACAGGGAGGAGTGTTGTGTATTTACACAACTGTCCGGCATCCATCCGTTGGTCCGTGTTATCCAATATGACGACAGGGCTTATGCGAGATCACAAAAGTCATCACCTAGTTGACCTATCCCCCCTCGTATGTTATGTTATATTTCGGGTTTTACGCCTGCATCAGCACCATTTTGGGCTATATCGCCAGCGGGCAGTTTACCTAACAACACCTTTCCTGGGCAGGCTCCAGCGGTTAACCACAACCCCCGTATGAAACTGCCAACTTTTTCATATAAATGAGACACAGCCTGAGCGGGGCTCAAACCCGGGACCATCAGTGATGATAGGTTACAGTGGTATACAAGTCAGCGACCACGGAGGCAGACTTGTATTAATTTATTATAGCTATCTATATGTAATGGCAACTGTTGCTAGTTCAATGTAGAGTGGTGGAACCTATGCTCAGCATAAATCCTACATATCATGGCTTATAAAAAAGTTAAATGCACTTGCCATATATTATTATTTTCGTCGTGAACACAACTTTCAAAAAATTGTTGTTGAAAATTTTAGCTTCATTATACGTGACCATGCGCCTCAATACAGCTATCGCAACGACACCTGTTTCGGGGGAACTAGATACCAGGGGGAACTAGATACTTTAGGTAGATACCGGTAGATAGATACTTTTATTTCCTCCATTTCTGAAGAGCATAGCATATTTACAAATCATTATTAATATGTACAAACAGTATAATATAAATGCACAAATAACAGGGTTAAATGTCAGTCGAGTACTCGCAGCTGAACTATACGTGCATTAGAAACATTGCAAGCACAGTTGTAGTACTCAATGAATCAATGCACAAACATCCTGATGCATCCAAGATAACAGAAAACAATTAGTTTACGGTAAACCCATTAAGCGTGTCCTTACTCTATATAATAGTTGTGTTAAGAACACTCAAGGTCTCCAAATGTTGAATATATTATTTTGACTTAGTAACATCAATAACTAACAATATTACAACTCATAAACTTTTATTCAGGTTATTTGTACATTTTTATCCAATCCGGATAGCTACATGAAATGCTCATACACCGCATCATTTCGGTGGAAAAAATAATCCCAACAAGTTGTCTGTTTATATTCTGCTACTGAACCAGTCAGGTGACAGTTGCATTAGGCTACCGGCACGCACAACGGAACGCTATTGAACCATGCTTCACCTCTGTCAGCGAAAATAGGTTAAAACTATTTAAATATTTTAAATACGGATGTAAATGGACAAAATACGCCGAGCATAGCAGGGTTCATTCTAGGCCAGACTTTTTGGGAGAAGTGACAAAGCGCGTGATCGCTTCCTTAAATGGTGTTCTTTAATATACTTCTGCAAAATAGTGTTAAAATGCACACAGTACAACCATTAATTACAACATTTGAATAGAAGGAGTGCTTTATAATGGACCAGTGTATCTTACTAGACACAATTTTGTTTGAAAATCGTAAACACCAAAAAAAATTTTTAGGGAGAAGTGAGACAATTTCGCCCACATCGCCCTCTAGAATGATCCCTGGCATAGGTTCCACCACTCTATGTAGTAGTAAATAATACCACACATATGATGACTCTATATAATAATTATATAACTAGGCTTACAATGAAATACCTGTTGACAAGTGATGTACGTGTGTCGATCGTAAATGAAATTACATTGATATATGTAGTGTGATATTGCGCTCTGCCATCGCCTCATATACCACTGTTTCAAGTTTCATTGAATACATGTAGTTTGCAAATTATGGTCCCGACAACAAATACCCGGACGGACGAATGTCTGGGCAGACGGACAGACAGAGTGACAACTATATGCTCTCCCTTTGGGAAGGATAAGAAATGAATTGATAACACAGAGGATAATTTATTTGTTTCCATGTATGATTAAATGATAATTTATTTGTTTCGATGCATGATCAAATGATAATTTATTTGTTTCGATGCATGATCAAATGATAATTTATTTGTTTCGATGCATGATCAAATGATAATTTATTTGTTTCGATGCATGATTAAATGATAATTTATTTGTTTCGATGCATGATTAAATGATAATTTATTTGTTTCGATGCATGATTAAATGATAATTTATTTGTTTCGATGCATGATCAAATGATAATTTATTTGTTTCCATGTATGATCAAATGATAATTTATTTGTTTCGATGCATGATTAAATGATAATTTATTTGTTTCGATGCATGATCAAATGATAATTTATTTGTTTCAGTGTATGGTTAAATGATAATTCACCAATTGAACATTGAAAGCAATATTTTCACGAGTGGTGCCAGCCATGAACGATAAAGTATACGTTTCTATGGAAACAGGTGATATATAATTCAGTCACACATGTAAAGGGAACCAGTTTACTTATAATTTTGGGCAGAAAAAAATATATTTTAGGATAGAAAAATGATGCTACAAGTTGAATTGTGTAAAACGGGATATTGAAATGAAAACTAGCTTAACTTTTCCTTCATACTATTATATATCCCACCTCCATAGATATTACTGGGACTACATGAGATTTAGGTTAATATACTATTATATCTCCATACAAATGACAGCCATTAAGCTATCATACAGTGGATAAGTAGTCACCATATCTATCCCACCTCCATATATATTACTGGGACTACATGAGATTCTGGTTTGGCTACTACATTGTCAGTGTATGTTGTATTGGTAATGTGAGGTGGTACTTAGCTAGAAAACATGTATTTTATATACACTCACTCATAAGTCGAGGTGGTACTTAGACAGCTAGAAAACATGTATTTTACATAAACTCACTCATAAGTCGAGGTGTTACTTTGACAGCTAGAAAACATGTATTTTACATACACTCACTCATAAGTCGAGGTGTTACTTTGACAGCTAGAAAACATGTATTTTACATACACTCACTCATAAGTCGAGGTGGTACTTTGACAGCTAGAAAACATGTATTTTATATACACTCACTCATAAGTCGAGGTGGTACTTTGACAGCTAGAAAACATGTATTTTACATACACTCACTCATAAGTCGAGGTGTTACTTTGATAGCTAGAAAACATGTATCTTACATACCCTCACTTATAAGTCGAGGTGGTACTTTGACAGCTAGAAAACATGTATCTTACATACCCTCACTTATAAGTCGAGGTGGTACTTTGACAGCTAGAAAACATGTATCTTACATACCCTCACTTATAAGTCGAGGTGTTACTTTGACAGCTAGAAAACATGTATCTTACATACCCTCACTTATAAGTCGAGGTGGTACTTTGACAGCTAGAAAACATGTATTTTATATAACCTCACTCATAAGTCAAGGTGTTACTTACTATATACACTCTATGTTATTTCATGGGCAAGAATATAAATATTTTACATAAATTCACTCACAATGAGATAATGAAAGTCAGCAGAATTGTATGTAGATAACAAAGCTTATTGATAATTAATGCAATAATTATGTACACCCTATAATGTCTATCCCTGATTCTACTCATTTTATGGACTCTTCTAATGTTCTCTGTAGGGTGATATGCTTATATCCTATATTTCTGTAATGAACTAGTCCACCGTACCTCAATAACATGCTGTAGGGCTATAATGGACTATTCTGTCTAAAATTATGGACTCGTCAACAACACACAAGGATAAATCAACCCTACAGTTATGTAATGGACTGTTCTATCTAAAATTATGGACTCCTCAACAACACACAAGGAAAGGATAAATCAACCCTACAGTTATGTAATGGACTGTTCTATCTAAAATTATGGACTCCTCAACAACACACAAGGAAAGGATAAATCAACCCTACAGTTATGTAATGGACTGTTCTATCTAAAAATTATGGACTCCTCAACAACACACAAGGATAAATCAACCCTACAGTTATGTAATGGACTGTTCTATCTAAAATTATGGACTCCTCAACAACACACAAGGAAAGGATAAATCAACCCTACAGTTATGTAATGGACTGTTCTATCTAAAATTATGGACTCCTCAACAACACACAAGGAAAGGATAAATCAACCCTACAGTTATGTAATGGACTGTTCTATCTAAAAATTATGGACTCCTCAACAACACACAAGGATAAATCAACCCTACAGTTATGTAATGGACTGTTCTATCTAAAAGTATGGACTCCTCAACAACACACAAGGAAAGGATAAATCAACCCTACAGTTATGTAATGGACTGTTCTATCTAAAAATTATGGACTCCTCAACAACACACATGGAAAGGATAAATCAACCCTACAGTTATGTAATGGACTGTTCTATCTAAAAATTATGGACTCCTCAACAACACACAAGGAAAGGATAAATCAACCCTACAGGTCTATTGGACTATTCCGGTTTATAATGCCTATGCCATTATCGAACAATCACCAGGAAACAGAAATATCACAGTATCACACGAATGCCCGAGAAATGTGACCTTGACCGTAAAGCTACGAACCTGGGTCGTCTGTACGATACATCACATCTATATGGTGAACATTTGTGGCATTTGAAATCACTACATAGGTGATGAATGCCGGAGAAGTGTGACCTTGACATTGAAGCTACGAACCTGGGTCGTCTGTACGCTACATCACATCTATATGGTGAACATTTGTGGCATTTGAAATCACTACATAGGTGATGAATGCCCGAGAAGTGTGACCTTGACATTGAAGCTACGAACCTGGGTCGTCTGTACGATACATCACATCTATATGGTTTTGAAATCACTACATAGCCGAAGAAGTCACAGCCCTGAGAGGAAATATTGACTATATCAAACTATATCACCCAAAGAAATTTCGGGGGGGGGGGAGGGGATTGGGGGAGGTAATAAAAATATATAAAGGTCACGCAACCTAAAACAAATTGGGCGTGGCATAAATCTAAAAGTGAGGATTACAAAAATTCATTAAATAACAAAATATCTACATTACACAAACATTCGGCAAGACGAAAATGAAGAATATCTGACTATTTCATTCTACACGTTTTAAAAGCCACAGCCATATCCGGAATTCAATAATTATAATTTATTCTACCCATATTCATTCCAAGCATTAATCGTTTTCAATATGAAGCACTGGGAATTTCCGGAGCCACATTCGTACGGTTTCAAATGTCATAAAACTAATTCCAGCAGAAATAGGGCCTTTAATCCAGTTCATAGAGAGGCCCTTGTACAAACCCCCTATTAGGCCTTCTGCTAAATAAACTGTCTTTGCTGTCTTATAGATTGTTGTATAGTCTTTGGCATGACCCGTAACACCTGAAAAATAACAAAAAACAATGAGAGACATCGGTCAGTTACTGCCCCTGAATACTCCCTAAACAATGAGAGACATCGGTCAGTTACTGCCCCTGAATACTCCCTAAACAATGAGAGACATCGGTCAGTTACTGCCCCTGAATACTCCCTAAAAGTACAGAGGTTCTATTAACTGTTTTCCTCTGTTTTTATCGTTGTTTCCTTTGCACAACATGCTAACATTTTTATTCTACTATCGCTTATTGTGATTATTAAATTACTATATCTCGACAGATCTCCTACAGTATATGCAATGGGTACTTAATTGTACAAGAATGTTATCAGTTAATTAACATGATTTGGATAAAATCACATTTATCATACCGCAACATCTGGTTAGGGAACAACGGTAAAAACAAAGGATTCCAATTGAAAGGACGTATTCACATTTTGGAAGAAATCAGACTGTATCTGCCAAGGGAGGTAATAGAAAATTAGAGTTGTCTCTCATTGAGTGGCAGACAATAAAACACATGCTAGTAACTTGTAATCGTTATGTTATATGTTATATTTCGGGTTTTACGCCTGCATCAGCACCATTTCGGGCTATATCGCCGGCGGGCAGTTTACTTAACAACACCTTATATGTAAGTTGTATATTGCTGATTATGCCAATAAACTAGATATGAAATTGAAAACAAAACCATATAATCAGAGAAAAAAATTTGTTATATTATCAATCCATCAAACCTGCTGTTTGCATCCTTCGTCGTATAATATCTAAAGGATAGGATGAACACTGTCCACAGAGTCCAGCAACAGCCCCACAATACCATCTATCTAGAGGGGTAGGGTCTACACCCATGGAATACTCTAAAATGTAAAATGTACACTTCACAAAACCTTCTCTCTAGAGGAGTAGGTCTACACCCTTGGAACACTCTAAAATATAAAATGTACACTTCACAAAACCATCTCTCTAGAGGGGTAGGGTCTACACCCTTGGAATACTCTAAAATATAAAATATACACTTCACAAAACAATCTCTCAAGAGGGGTAGGGTCTACACCCATGGAATACTCTAAAATGTACACTTCACAAAACAATCTCTCTAGAGGGGTAGGGTCTACACCCATGGAATACTCTAAAATGTACACTTCACAAAACAATCTCTCTAGAGGGGTAGGGTCTACACCCTTGGAATACTCTAAAATGTAAAATGTACACTTCACAATACCATCTCTCTAAAGGAGTAGGGTCTACACCCTTGGAATACTCTAAAATGTACACTTCACAATACCATATCTCTAGAGGAGTGAGGTCTACACCCTTGGAATACTCTAAAATGTACACTTCACAATACCATCTCTCTGGAGGAGTGAGGTCTACACCCTTGGAATACTCTAAAATATAAACTTCACAATACCATCTCTCTAAAGGAGTAGGGTCTACACCCTTGGAATACTCTAAAATATAAACTTCACAAAACCATCTCTCTAAAGGAGTAGGGTCTACACCCTTGGAATACTCTAAAATATAAAATGTACACTTCACAAAACCGTATGTCTACACCCTTGGAATACTCTAAAATATAAACTTCACAAAACCATCTCTCTAGAGGGGTAGGGTTACACCCTTGGAATACTCTCAAATATAAACTTCACAAAACCATCTCTCTAAAGGAGTAGGGTCTACACCCTTGGAATACTCTAAAATATAAAATGTACACTTCACAAAACCATTTCTCTAGAGGGGTAGGGTCTACACCCTTGGAATACTCTAAAATATAAAATGTACACTTCACAAAACCATCTCTCTAGAGGGGTAGGGTCTACACCCTTGGAATACTCTAAAATATAAACTTCACAATACCATCTCTCTAGAGGGGTAGGGTCTACACCCTTGGAATACTCTAAAATATAAACTTCACAAAACCATCTCTCTAAAGGAGTAGGGTCTACGCCCTTGGAATACTCTAAAATGTACACTTCACAAAACCATCTCTCTAGAGGAGTAGGTCTACACCCTTGGAATACTCTAAAATATAAAATGTACACTTCACAAAACCATCTCTCTAAAGGAGTAGGGTCTACACCCTTGGAATACTCTAAAATATAAAATGTACACTTCACAAAACCTTCTCTCTAGAGGAGTAGGGCCTACACCCTTGGAATACTCTAAAATATAAACTTCACAAAACCATCTCTCTAAAGGAGTAGGGTCTACGCCCTTGGAATACTCTAAAATGTACACTTCACAAAACCATCTCTCTAGAGGAGTAGGTTCTACACCCTTGGAATACTCTAAAATATAAAATGTACACTTCACAAAACCATCTCTCTAGAGGAGTAGGGTCTACGCCCTTGGAATACTCTTAATTTATTGTCCAGTCCGAAAGACTGCTAATAGTATCAGTATCAGATGTGTGATGGGACCTGTGATCCCTAAAATGTACACTCCATGATAACAGTAAGTAAAGTAGGGTCTACACCTTTAGAATACTCTAAAATATAAAATTTAGTTTAAACATATTTATTTTCTGTCAATACATGATTATTTACAACAACTGATATAAGGAATTGGACAGAAAGCTGTATAGCTTATGATTGTCCTCTCCTTTCTAAATAATATACACACACATTTCATGGCATAATAGTTTATATATAAAATTTAAACTCTAAAACACTATCAATATAGACTATAGATACATAGAGACCTTTAGAAAATATTCTTAACATGTGGTACAAGATGAAAGCAAACATACAGGAAGGGTTGTAACTAATGTTGCTAGAACTTGTGGTCCGACCTGTTTGCCTTTCTTTAATTTGTCATGATTTGTATTTTGTTTAAAAATTTATTTATTTTACAACGATTGTGAAGCAAGTTTTAACAACTTATATTAATCACTCTCGTTGGCTCGGTTGAAAGCATGTATGTGGTCATTCATGTGGGAGGAAACCGGAGTACCCGGAGAAAACCCAGCTGTCCGATCTGGCGACCATCGTACCATCTTAGTATTCACAGGTAAAATGTAAAACGAATCGAGCAAAAAAAAATATGATTAAACTGAAGCAAACGTACCTGCATGCATAATTTTGAGCGTTTCGTAAATGAAGAAGCTAATTCCAGAATAGACAAAGGAGCCACACATAGTGGGGGTGTAACCACGCATTACAATCCTCCAGCCCTCTTCCTTTAACACCGTCCGGAACACTACTATTATATTACTGTACCTGCCAGATAAAACAAACACACATACAATCACAGTACACTCAAACCTGTGCTAAGCAGCCAGTCAAGGGAACCATGTCGTGATAGCGCAGTGGATGCGCGTTCGCTTCAGGTGCGAAAGGTCCGGAGTTCGAGCCCCGCTGGAGCCGTTACGATTGTGTCCTTAGGCAAGGCATTTAAATTCCACATTGCCAGATAAAACAAACACACATACAATCATAGTACACTCAAACCTGTGCTAAGCAGCCAGTCAAGGGAACCACAGAAAGTGGCTGATTAGCACAGGTGGCTGCTTAACCCATTTCATTCTGGATACCGTTCAAGCAGTATTTGCAAAGAACATAGAGCCAGATCAGCCGCCACGGAATGTGCAGTCTGATCAGGCTCTATGCTGTTTGCTATTCAGATGATTTTGCTAAGATACTTGGCTATGTAGCAAACAACATAGATCCTGATCAGCATGCAGCGTCACGCTGCGGCTGATCTGGATCTATGTTGTTTGCAAAAACCTTTAAATGTATCCAGAATGAAATGGGTTAATAGAGGTCAAAAGTATAATAAAACAACATATTGAGAATCTGGAAACTGGCTGCTTAATACAGGTTGACTGCTTAATAGAGGTGACCACTAACACAGGGTTGAATTAACCCTTTCCCTCATAGAAGCACCTCTTGACGCCGTTACCAATACAACATATATTGACAATGTAGTAGCCAAATCAATGTTCATAATAAAGGCCAGAATCTCATGTAGTCCCAGTAATATCTATGGAGGTGAGATGGATATGGCGACTACTTATCCACTGCATGATAGCTAAATTTAGAGAAAACACACTTAAAAACTACAGACCTGTATCAAATCTACCTTATATCTCAAAGATTCTAGAAAAAGTAGTCAGCTCTCGCATTGAAGAACATTTGACACAAAACAATCTCCATGAAGAGTATCAATCAGCATACAGAAAATTACATTCAACAGAAACCGCATTACTGAAAGTTCAACATGACATCCTTCAATCACTGGACCAGAACAATGTTACAATATTAGTTCTACTCGATCTGTCAGCTGCATTCGATACAATTGATCACGACACGCTGCTACACCGCCTGGAACACCATTTTGGTATTACTGACCAACCTCTCTCATGGATACGATCATATTTGACCGATCGTAGTCAAACTGTGTGCATTGATGACAAACGTTCAAAACCAGTTAACATGCATTTCAGTGTGCCCCAAGGATCAGTGTTGGGTCCAAAATTTTATACAATGTATACAAAACCTGTTGGTTCTATTTGCAAAAGGCATGGACTTCACCATCATTTCTATGCTGACGATTCACAGCTATACCTATCTTTCAAACCAACAGACAATCTATGTCAAACAGAAACAATACACCGCATTGAAAGCTGTCTTCAGGAAATTGTATCTTGGATGCATAACAATATGCTAAAATTGAACTCTGACAAAACAGAAGTTATCGTTTTCGCTTCAAACCAAAATGCCAAAATGATTGAAAACATGTCAGTAACTGTTGGAAACTCCACAGTTGAACCATCTTCATGTGTTAGAAACCTTGGGGCAATGCTCGACTCAAGGCTGAACATGGAGCAGCATGTCAACTCTGTCTGCAGGTCCTGCTATGGCCAAATACGGCAAATCGGTCATATTAGAAAATTTCTAACAGCTGATGCAACAAAAACTCTAGTCAACTCATTAGTTACATCATGGTTAGACTATTGTAATATGCTGCTGACTGGGGTACCAAATACAATTCTGAACAAATTACAGAACGTCCAGAATACAGCAGCGCGCCTAATTACAAAAACGTCCCGATACGATCACGTGTCTCCAATCCTGAAGGAGCTCCATTGGCTGCCAATACAATACAGGGTCCAGTACAAGATCCTTACTCTGACCTACAAAGCACTACATCATCAGGCACCGGAGTATATCACTAACCTCATGAGTGTATATCAACCAACACGAAACTTAAGATCAAAGAATAGCTCACTTCGACTCGTGACACCAACAAATCGAACAGTAACATACGGAGACAGGAGTTTCGGAACAGCTGTGCCGAAATTATGGAATGCGTTACCACCAGGAATAAGAGACTCTGAGACATTGTGTTTATTCAAAAGATCATTGAAAACTCACTTTTTTGTGCAAGCACATGGAGATTAATGTTCGACAATACTCTGGACGTGCATAAAGTGACTGTGTGTATATAACATATTATTAATTATTTTGGATTTGTAACTACACTTATTTAATTTCGGATATACATGTTTTTTATCACTGCTAAAATGACCTTTGTTTATCTATGTAAAATAGATTTATTTTACTTCATATTGTAATGTTGAAATACTTTTTGTTTTATTATTATGTCCTTTTGTATTTGTTCTTAAACTTTATCTGTAAATTGCAATCATTATTTTAAGTATAAGGTTTATCTGTACTTTTACCACTTGACTTCTATTTTTGTACTTTTTATTCTATATGTGTTAATTGTTACATGAACATGTAAAGCGCTTTTGAACGTATAATTTTTATATGATAAAGGCGCTATATAAATATGGTATAATAATAATAATAATAATAAATGGCTGTCGTTTGTATGCAGATATAATAGTATATTAAACTAAATCTCTATGTAGTCCCAGTAATCTATCTATCTATCTATCTTCCTTTAATGTCGAATATCTATGGAGATGGGATAGATATGGCCACTACTTATCCACTGCATGATAGCTAAATGGCTGTTGTTTGTATGGAGATATAATAGTATATTAATCTAAATCTCTATGAAGGAAAGGGTTAAATGGCTGTCATTTGTATGGATATATAATAGTATATTAATCTAAATCTCTATGAAGGAAAGGGTTAAATAATTTAATTACACAGGCAATAGCAAGGTATCGAACCCAAACCGCCATTGTGTCATCACCTACTGTAAATATACTAGCACATCAGTCCACTCCACTCATAATTCATTTGTTAATGTAACACTTTATTTATTTTTCAACGAATGTGAAACAAGCTTTAACAATATTAATCACTTTCGTTGGGACGGATGAAAGCATATATGTGGTACCAGTAACTCATGTAGGAGGATCTTAGGTGCTATACCGCTATATCTAAGGCCATGTATAGGTGCTATATGTATATCTAAGGCCATGTTTAGGTGCTACCTGTATATCTAAGGCCATGTTTAGGTGTTACCTGTATATCTATGCCCATGTTTAGGTGCTATACCGCTATATCTACGCCCATGTTCAGGTGCTATACAGGTATATCTATGCCCATGTTTAGGTGCTATACAGGTATATCTACGCCCATGTTTAGGTGCTATACAGGTATATCTATGCCCATGTTTAGGTGCTATACCGCTATATCTACGCCCATGTTCAGGTGGTATATCTACATCCATGTTTAGGTGCTATACTGCTATATCTATGTCCATGTTTAGGTGCTATACTGTTATATCTACACCCATGATTAGGTGCTATACTGCTATATCTATGCCCATGTTTAGGTGCTATACTGCTATATCTACATCCATGTTTAGGTGCTATACTGCCATATCTACGTCCATGTTTAGGTGCTATATCTACACCCATGATTAGGTGCTATACTGCTATATCTATGTCCATGTTTAGGTGCTATACTGCTATATGTATGCCCATGTTTAGGTGCTATACTGCTAAATCTATGCCCATGTTTAGGTGCTATACTACTATATGTATGCCCATGTTTAGGTGCTATACTGCTATATCTACGTCCATGTTTAGGTACTATACTGCTATATATACGCCCATGTTTAGGTGCTATACTGCTATATATATGCCCATGTTTAGGTGCTATACTGCTATATCTACGTCCATGTTTAGGTGCTATACTGCTATATCTATGCCCATGTTTAGGTGCTATACTGCTATATAATATATCTACACCCATGATTAGGTGCTACCAGTATATCTTTTTCAATAAAAGTCCGATTTTGTAAACTTCTGTTAACAGTATTTGAGTAGTGGGGAAAATAGGTACCAAAATCAATAATCAAGGAACATCTTGTTTATAGATCAATAGTGATGATCAATTATTAATCAATCTGAGAAACAGAGCATTCAGTGTATATACAGGACCAGCACCTAGAGCATGAATGTACAGGCATTTCAATCTTTCTTTGTTTATATTGGGGGTTTATAGTCGCACCAACAGCTTAGGTAATATGGCGACTCTCCAGCAATTATTGGTGGAGGAAGAGTCCAAGTGCCCCTTCGAGTAGTATTTCACGCAAGATCATTCATTTAAGCAAAGAAAGGCTGAACAGTAGAAAAAAAAACGATAAAATAAAAAAAATTAGATGGAGTCCGAAAAATTTGCGTTGACAAAATTTCAACATGTAGCGTATGGGTACCACACTGCAAAGCAGTGAGAAATAAAAGTGCGTTGATGATGATTGAGCTTATTTACCCTCGCCTCCGGCGAACCATATGGGCGAGCAGTAAAAGTGCGTTATTTCACTGATCATCATTTTATTTCACTGATAAATTTCTATATTTCCAATGGAGCCCGAAAAATTTGCGTTGACAAAATTTCAACATGTAGCGGATGGGTACCACACTGCAAGCAGTGAGAAATAAAAGTGAATTATTTCACTGATATCATTTTATTTCACCGATAAATTTCTATATTTTCATTCCAAAGCATATCATAAAGATAGATAGAATATTAACGATTATGCGTGTCTTGTAGACGTTAAAAAATATTATTTGCAGAAATCATGAAACGTGCTTATAACGGAGTGCCACCGGTAACATCGTGTAATTAACATCAACTGTATGAAGTGACCGTACCAGGAAAATAATTGCCTAGTATTGTAGATTTGGATAATTGATTAGATTTTGTAAGTGTAAATGTATATTTTGTGTACGCATGTCTCGTACATGTTAACTATAGGTGGTACAAGCCTGAGCGGGCTTTCGCCGTATTAATAATACACATACAGAAAGCAACAGAAGATTTTACAGTGACACCATTTGTAATCCTGGCAACCTCAAGAGGATATGTAAAACTTAACTATCTTTTCCACTGACAGCCAATCTAGCCCTGGCAGAGTCAAGAGGATATGTAAAACTTTAACTATCTTTTGCAGTGACAGCCAATCTAGCCATGGCAAGGTCAAGCGGATACATACAACTTTACCTATCTTTTGCAGTGACAGCCAATCCAGCCCGGGTAAAGTCAAGAGGATATATGTAAAACTTTACCTATCTTTTGCAGTGACAGCCAATCTAGCCCTGGCAAAGTCAAGAGGATACATAAAACTTTACCTATCTTTTCCACTGACAGCCAATCTAGCCCTGGCAGAGTCAAGAGGATACATAAAACTTTACCTATCTTTTGCAATGACAGCCAATCTAGCCCTGGTAAAGTCAAGAGGATACATAAAACGTTACCTATCTTTTGCAGTGACAGCCAATCTAGCCCTGGCAAAGTCAAGAGGATATGTAATACTTTACCTATCATTTGCAGTGACAGCCAATCTAGCCCTGGCAAAGTCAAGAGGATATGTAAAACATTACCTATTTTTTGCAGTGACAGCCATTCTAGCCCTGGCAAAGTCAAGAGGATACGTAAAAGTTGTCGCTGTTATCCCAGCAAGAGAACCAGCGAATCCTCGAAGCAGCGGTGGAAGATTTCTGAAAATAAGACAAAAACTAGGCTTAAACTTCCATCCTCATATACCTTAATCTTCTACCATCATATACCTTAATCTTCTACCATCATATACCTTAATCTTCTACCACCATATACCTTAATCTTCTATCCTCATATACCTTAATCTTCTATCCTCATCAGTGATGATAGGTTACAGTGGTATACAAGGCAGCAACCATAACCACTCGACCACGTGGCGGAGAGGTATACTATATGCCATGGAAAATATATTGGTACAGTCAAACACCACCCACATGTGTATAACTAGAATGAAACACCATCCACATGTGTATAACTAGAATGAAACACCATCCACATGTGTATAACTAGAATGAAACACCATCCACATGTGTATAACTAGAATGAAACACCATCCACATGTGTATAACTAGAATGAAACACCATCCACATGTGTATAACTAGAATTAAGTTTGCACCTACTTTCGATTTTTGCCTTTGTTCAACAGCAGTTTGTACTGTTCATGAGCGGTATACTGTATGGCCGCATATGGAACGATGCGTACCATGGTGGCAGAGTTGCCCCTCCACAATGCAAGCGGCCCTTCATTCTTGTGCGTCCTCACAAGGAACTGGACGGCCTTTTTAAAGGAGAATTTCATACTGGAGACTAAAACAATACAGAAAAGGTGTTATGTATGTACCGTATTTACTTGCTATAAGACGACCCCCAACGTTGGTCTTAAATCAGTGGTGTTTGCATAGAACTGCATATAAGACGGGTTGAGAAATATTTCTTATATAAAGCGGACATATTCATTTCAATATATATGAAAATTTGAACTTAAGCACATTTGTATGCATTTATAATATGTATAACTCGTATCATTTGCAAAATCAGCTAAAAGTCAAATCCGGAAAAAAACATTCATAATGTAAGATAGCGGAATTAATATGAAAACAAGTGATTTTCATAAAATACTTTTATGTTATGTTATATTTCGGGTTTTACGCCTGCATCAGCACCATTTCGGGCTATATCGCCGGCGGGCAGTTTACCTAACAACACCTTTCCTGGGCAGGCTCCAGCGGTTAACCAGTACTTGGGTGCACCAACCTCCGTAAGAAACTGCCAACTTTTTCATATAAATGAGACACGGCCTGAGCCGTTATTATCCGTAAATAGCTTTTCAGCAAATTGATTTTTTATTAGTCAATTTTCGCACATATTTTCGACAATGACTAAATTTTAGCACTTTCCTGTATTTCAATATTGTTTGTTATAAATTGGTATATTGTGTCATACAACAGTGTATCTTACTAGACAAAGTTTTCCTTGAAAATCGTAAAAACCCCATTTTTTAGGGAGAAGTGGGGCCCCAGAGGGCGAAGTCTGGGTCCCTAGGGCGACAATTTCGCCCACATCGCCCTCTAGAATGATCCCTGGTTACTTACTTTGAAAGTTGATTTTCGTTCTATCCAGTGGAGCTATGGTAGTCTTAGCAACAGCTCCAGCAAACCCTCCAGATATCAATGCTGTCAGTATTTTGTGGTGGTTCGAAACCTGATAGTAAACAAATACATACATGTAGTTTATACAAACTTTGTTTAGCGCGATTGTGAAACAAGTTGTTACATCAAGTTAATCACTCTAGCGACCTCATTCCTGAGGGAATTCATCGCCATATATGGACATCGCCATTGCATTTCTTTCGATGAGGTCTCGCCTTGGTGCTGTACACCGTGCACATAAAAGAACCAGAGGAGACTCTGGAATGGGTCTCTTCTGTATCATTGCACTATCCTCCAAAAATCTAAAATTAAAAAAATCTCTTCAGGAGGAGTTGCTCATATGGGCAACCGGTAGCGACGATAAATAAACGTAAAACATACACACAATAATTCATACCTACAGGCATATCCATGGACACAAGGTCAGAATGTTTTGGGGAGAAGTCAGAAACCGCACGATTGCACACTTAAATAGTATTATACACATTATGACCATTAAATACAACATTTTAAGTTTAAACTTTATTTATTTTACAACTTACAACGACTTCCGTAAGTCATGGGTACTTTGTGGACTTACATGTATAGCTGGATGCTTCTGTAAGTCGAGGGTACTTTATGGACTTATAACTGGATGCTTCCGTAAGTCGAGGGTACTTTGTGGACTTATAGCTGGATGCTTCCGTAAGTCGAGGGTACTTTGTGGACTTATAGCTGGATGCTTCCGTAAGTCGAGGGTACTTTGTGGACTTATAACTGAATGCTTCCGTAAGTCGAGGGTACTTTGTGGACTTATAACTGGATGCTTCCGTAAGTCGAGGGTACTTTGTGGACTTATAGCTGGATGCTTCCGTAAGTCGAGGGTACTTTGTGGACTTATAACTGGATGCTTCCGTAAGTCGAGGGTACTGTGTAGACTTATAGCTGGATGCTTCCATAAGTCGAGGGTACTTTGTGGACTTACATGTATAACTGGATGCTTCCGTAAGTCGAGGGTACTTGGTGGACTTACATGTATAGCTGGATGCTTCCGTAAGTCGAGGGTACTTTGTGGACTTATAACTGGATGCTTCCGTAAGTCGAGGGTACTTTGTGGACTTATAACTGTATGCTTCCATAAGTCGAGGGTACTTTGTGGACTTATAACTGTATGCTTCCGTAAGTCGAGGGTACTTTGTGGACTTATAACTGGATGCTTACGTAAGTCGAGGGTACTTTGTGGACTTATAGCTGGATGCTTCCGTAAGTCGAGGGTACTTTGTGGACTTATAACTGGATGCTTCCGTAAGTCAAGGGTACTTTGTGGACTTACATGTATAACTGGATGCTTCCGTAAGTCGAGGGTACTTTGTGGACTTATAACTGGATGCTTCCGTAAGTCGAGGGTACTTTGTGGACTTATAACTGTATGCTTCCGTAAGTCGAGGGTACTTTGTGGACTTTATAACTGGATGCTTCCGTAAGTCGAGGGTACTTTGTGGACTTATAACTGGATGCTTCCGTAAGTCGAGGGTACTTTGTGGACTTATAGCTGGATGCTTCCGTAAGTCATGGGTACTTTGTGGACTTATAACTGGATGCTTCAGTAAGTCGAGGGTACTTTGTGGACTTATAACTGGATGCTTCCGTAAGTCGAGGGTACTTTGTGGACTTATAGCTGGATGCTTCCGTAAGTCGAGGGTACTTTGTGGACTTATAACTGGATGCTTCCGTAAGTCAAGGGTACTTTGTGGACTTACATGTATAACTGGATGCTTCCGTAAGTCAAGGGTACTTTGTGGACTTACATGTATAACTGGATGCTTCCGTAAGTCGAGGGTACTTTGTGGACTTATAACTGGATGCTTCCGTAAGTCGAGGGTACTTTGTGGACTTATAGCTGGATGCTTCCGTAAGTCGAGGGTACTTTGTGGACTTATAACTGGATGCTTCCATAAGTCGAGGGTACTTTGTGGACTTATAACCGGATGCTTCCGTAAGTCGAGGGTACTTTGTGGACTTATAGCTGGATGCTTCCGTAAGTCGAGGGTACTTTGTGGACTTATAACTGGATGCTTCCATAAGTCGAGGGTACTTTGTGGACTTACATGTACAGCTGGATGCTTCCGTAAGTCGAGGGTACTTTGTGGACACTTCCATAAGTCGAGGGTACTTTGTGGACTTACATGTACAGCTGGATGCTTCCATAAGTCAAGGGTACTTTGTGGACTTATATGTACAGCTGGATGCTTCCGTAAGTCGAAGGTACTTTGTGGACTTACATGTACAGCTGGATGCTTCCATAAGTCAAGGGTACTTTGTGGACTTATAACTGGATGCTTCCGTAAGTCGAGGGTACTTTGTGGACTTACATGTACAGCTGGATGCTTCCGTAAGTCGAGGGTACTTTGTGGACTTACATGTATAACTGGATGCTTCCGTAAGTCGAGGGTACTTGGTGGACTTACATGTATAGCTGGATGTTTCCGTAAGTCGAGGGTACTTTGTGGACTTACATGTATAACTGGATGCTTCCGTAAGTCATGGGTACTTTGTGGACTTACATGTATAGCTGGATGCTTCCGTAAGTCATGGGTACTTGGTGGACTTACATGTATAGCTGGATGCTTCCGTAAGTCATCGGTACTTTGTGGACTTATAGCTGGATGCTTCCGTAAGTCATGGGTACTTGGTGGACTTACATGTACAGCTGGATGCTTCCATAAGTCGAGGGTACTTTGTGGACTTATAGCTGGATGCTTCCGTAAGTCGAGGGTACTTTGTGGACTTATAGCTGGATGCTTCCGTAAGTCGAGGGTACTTTGTGGACTTATAGCTGGATGCTTCCGTAAGTCGAGGGTACTTTGTGGACTTATAGCTGGATGCTTCCGTAAGTCGAGGGTACTTTGTGGACTTATAGCTGGATGCTTCCGTAAGTCGAGGGTACTTTGTGGACTTATAACTGGATGCTTCCGTAAGTCGAGGGTACTTTGTGGACTTATAGCTGGATGCTTCTGTAAGTCGAGGGTACTTTGTGGACTTTATAACTGGATGCTTCCGTAAGTCGAGGGTACTTTGTGGACTTATAACTGGATGCTTCCGTAAGTCGAGGGTACTTTGTGGACTTATAGCTGGATGCTTCCGTAAGTCATGGGTACTTTGTGGACTTATAACTGGATGCTTCAGTAAGTCGAGGGTACTTTGTGGACTTATAACTGGATGCTTCCGTAAGTCGAGGGTACTTTGTGGACTTATAGCTGGATGCTTCCGTAAGTCGAGGGTACTTTGTGGACTTATAACTGGATGCTTCCGTAAGTCAAGGGTACTTTGTGGACTTACATGTATAACTGGATGCTTCCGTAAGTCAAGGGTACTTTGTGGACTTACATGTATAACTGGATGCTTCCGTAAGTCGAGGGTACTTTGTGGACTTATAACTGGATGCTTCCGTAAGTCGAGGGTACTTTGTGGACTTATAGCTGGATGCTTCCGTAAGTCGAGGGTACTTTGTGGACTTATAACTGGATGCTTCCATAAGTCGAGGGTACTTTGTGGACTTATAACCGGATGCTTCCGTAAGTCGAGGGTACTTTGTGGACTTATAGCTGGATGCTTCCGTAAGTCGAGGGTACTTTGTGGACTTATAACTGGATGCTTCCATAAGTCGAGAGTACTTTGTGGACTTACATGTACAGCTGGATGCTTCCGTAAGTCGAGGGTACTTTGTGGACACTTCCATAAGTCGAGGGTACTTTGTGGACTTACATGTACAGCTGGATGCTTCCATAAGTCAAGGGTACTTTGTGGACTTATATGTACAGCTGGATGCTTCCGTAAGTCGAAGGTACTTTGTGGACTTACATGTACAGCTGGATGCTTCCATAAGTCAAGGGTACTTTGTGGACTTATAACTGGATGCTTCCGTAAGTCGAGGGTACTTTGTGGACTTACATGTACAGCTGGATGCTTCCGTAAGTCGAGGGTACTTTGTGGACTTACATGTATAACTGGATGCTTCCGTAAGTCGAGGGTACTTGGTGGACTTACATGTATAGCTGGATGTTTCCGTAAGTCGAGGGTACTTTGTGGACTTACATGTATAACTGGATGCTTCCGTAAGTCATGGGTACTTTGTGGACTTACATGTATAGCTGGATGCTTCCGTAAGTCATGGGTACTTGGTGGACTTACATGTATAGCTGGATGCTTCCGTAAGTCATCGGTACTTTGTGGACTTATAGCTGGATGCTTCCGTAAGTCATGGGTACTTGGTGGACTTACATGTACAGCTGGATGCTTCCATAAGTCGAGGGTACTTTGTGGACTTATAGCTGGATGCTTCCGTAAGTCGAGGGTACTTTGTGGACTTATAGCTGGATGCTTCCGTAAGTCGAGGGTACTTTGTGGACTTATAGCTGGATGCTTCCGTAAGTCGAGGGTACTTTGTGGACTTATAGCTGGATGCTTCCGTAAGTCGAGGGTACTTTGTGGACTTATAGCTGGATGCTTCCGTAAGTCGAGGGTACTTTGTGGACTTATAACTGGATGCTTCCGTAAGTCGAGGGTACTTTGTGGACTTATAGCTGGATGCTTCTGTAAGTCGAGGGTACTTTGTGGACTTATTACAATGGTTTTTCTCTCAGTTTTGAATGAAAGTGAGCTGTATTTGAGATTTCTGGTTGACTTTGGTCTTAAATCAGTGGTATTTTGCATTAAACCCACATATAAGATCAATGAATTGTACTGTATATTAAGTCAACTCATAGACAAATACACAGATGCACAACAATAATAATTAAATGCATGAAGTTTGTTTATCAGCATTTCTATTGTTTATAATGCAAATTGTTATATTAAATCAAATAAAACAAACAAACAGACTCGAACAAATAAAAATTCTTTTGACTTGTTTCTTGACCATGTATCGATCTAGTACTTTCATCACATTTCTGGATAACAAAAAAAGAGGTAGACTTATGGCTGGGAACATATATTTAGTGTATACAAATTTATTTCAGCTTGATTGCGAAACAAGTTTTTACAACTTATATTAATCACTCTCGAGACCTCATTCCTGATGGAATCCATCGCCACAAGGGGGAGAGAAGAGGCCACGTGGAATTTAAATACCGTGCCTAAGGGCACAATCGTAACGGCTCCAGCGGAGCTTGAACTCCGGACGTATCGCACCTTAAGCGAACGCGCATCCACTGCGCAATCACGACTTCCACTGGAAGCCGACAACATATGGTAGACAAGAGTTCCAGCTGTTAATTTTACCATACCTTTTGATTAAAGTGATGTTCTTGCCGATGGAAATGTTCTCCATTGTGATTGTGGTTTGGATGTGTCGATGTATGAGAATCCAGTGCTACAGCTCTATCCTCTGTCACCTCAGCTCTATCCTCTGTCACCTCATTTCCCTCCCTGTCCATTGAAACCCTACCTCAGGAACACACCCTGAATACCGTAAAACAAGTTTTCCAAGATGTTCAACATTACATAAATGATACTCTTAGATTTCCATATACAGTTAAACCTGTCTTAAGCAGCCAGCCAAGGGAATCAAAGGAAATGGCTGCTTAGCACAGGTGGCTGCTTAGCCCAGGTGGCTGCTTAATAGAGGTCAAACTTTTAATAAACATATTGGGAAACTGGCTGCTTAATACAGTTTGGCTGCTTAATGTAGGTGACCACTAACACAGTGGTCACCTCCATTGAGCAGCCAACCTGTAGTACACTCAAACCTGTGTTAGTGGTCACCTCCATTGAGCAGCCAACCTGTATTAAGCAGCCAGTTTCCCAATATGTTGCTTTATTGTACATTTTATCTCTATTAAGCAGCCACCTTTCTGTGATCAATGATTGGCCGACTGCTTAAGACAGGTTTGACTGTATGTAATAGTGTTTGAATGTGTTTCAATGTTGTGTCTAAGTCAGAATTTTTGGGAGAAGTTACGGAAAGGTATTATTTAATCAATTTCAACAACAATATTGTTCCAAAGTACCAAACCCGCAGAAACCCTTTGATTCCACATCCGACACTCTACCACTCTACAACTGGACGCAACACAAATGTGCATAATTTGTACAATATTCAGAAATGATGCGTGAAAAGCAGCACGCAATAAAAATAAGAATGCAATTAAATTCATATACGCCGAGCATAGGTTCCACCACTACATATAGTCGTTTCTTAACATACCACTGGTCGTAACATACCGAGGCATCCACAATTTTTCAGAACGAGGTAAAATAACACCACCTATCATTCTTTCCATTGGATCAGTGTTGACCCAGAAAGGTAAACATATGTTGATAAACAAGAAGTCATAAACTGTCAACGTAAGTGGTGAGTAAATTACTGATGCTTACCTGATTATCAAGATCTATGTAAAATTACCCCACCCGTTTATCGGAAAAAATGCTCCAAATGTCCATAATATATATTTATGTTCATTCCAACTTTGTAAAATGGCGGCCTGCTATCTGATATTTATGAATGAAACTGTTTTGATCACGTGTTTAGGTTACTACGTAATTCCCGTATTACCAAGTATGGGCATAATTTTAAGGTACGAGACACGCCTTTTCTACTGAATGATTATTTTTCAAAACAGCTTTTCCCCCAAATTTAGTATTTTTTATTAAAAACAAGTTGACGTTCATATCTATGGAAATTTCTCCCGTGATGTACATCTATTGACATATGGTGATATAGCCAGATTCCCGCATTTTATTATTCATAAAAAGTAGGTCCATCGTTGGCCTAAAGCTATTTGTTGCTTTCTGGTGGGAGATTAAAATGATATTCATGTTTTATGTTAAAATGATAAATTTACTGCTAGACTTACATATTATACAGAGTAAGGTCTCTATTAAATACTCACATAATTGTATTATGACTACCTTTGTATAAACATCCAAATCAGGGCCTCGTCCATTTGCCGCGGTATACTCGGAACTACTGACTACGTAACTTCTGACACGATGGCGCCAAAAACATGATAAACACAAGTGATTCCCAATAGTATTTCTTCATTGTGTATTTGTAATGTTGAAGTGGAGAAGTCAGAAGATGAAGCAACATGAGTTTTAAACTCAGGTACACAATAGTGTATCTGTAGTTTGGTTTTTAGTTTCCGATCTGGCCGATCCACATGATCTTTTCAGTGAGGCAACTCCAGGAAAAGTGTAGGGAGCAACAACAGCCACTGTACCTCGCATTCGTGGACCTAACAAAGGCATTCGACCTGGTCAGTCGCTGTGGACTTTTCAAACTGCTACACAAGATTGGCTGTCCACCAAAATTGCTAAGCATGATCACGTCGTTCCACAAAGACATGAAGAGCACCGTCAGCTTCGACGGCGACACTTCCAAGCCTTTTCCCATCCTCAGCGGAGTCAAGCAAGGCTGCGTCCTCGCACCGACACTCTTCGGCATCCTCTTCTCACTCCTCCTGACATATGCCTTCCAATCCTCCTCTGACGGTGTCTACATCCACACCCGACACGATGGCAAGCTATACAACTTGGCCCGCTTGCGCGGCAAAACCAAAACAACTTGTGTCCTACTCAGGGAGATGCTGTTCGCTGATGATGCAGCCCTCGCAAGCCACACACACGATGGCCTCCAGCACCTCATGGATCAGTTCTCCAATGCATGCCGTGAGTTTGCCCTAACCATCAGCATAAAGAAAACAGAGGTCATGACCCAGGACGTTGCAGATCCAGCTCCCATAGCCATTAACGGCTCTACACTCGCCATGGTCGACAACTTCAGATATCTAGGATCACTGATATCCAACAACCTGTCCCTCGATGCTGAGATCAATGCACGCATTGGGAAAGCAGCCACCGTCATGTCAAAACTCACCAAGAGAGTCTGGGAGAACAGAAACCTAACGCTGAACAACAATTTGAAGGTCTACCAGGCCTGCATACTCAGCACGCTCCTCTACGGCAGTGAGTCATGGACGACATATGCCAGACAAGAGACAAAGATGAACTCATACCATATGAGGTGCCTTCGCAGGATCTTGGGAATCACTTGGGAAGATAGGGTCACCAATACAGAGGTCCTCAGCAGAGCAAGTTCAACAACCATCTATGCAATGCTCAGTGAACGCCGCCTGCGCTGGCTAGGTCATGTCCGACGCATGGATAAAGGACGCATCCCCAAAGATCTACTGTATGGTCAACTTGAACAAAGATCACGTCCAACTGGTCGCCCCCCCCCACCTAAGATACAGGGACGCTTGTAAGAGGGACCTGCGTTCAGCGCAAATCAACATAGAGTCTTAGGAGGACACATCATCAAACCGGTCATCATGGAGACACGTTGTGAAAGCTGGGGTCATACGAGCTGAGGCTGAGCGAACTACGCTTCGTGAGTGCTCAGAAACGACAGAAGCGAAAGGCATCAACCAAACTGGATGACTCGATCTTCACCTGCGATGACTGCAACAGAGACTGCCATTCAAGAATAGGCCTACTCAGTCACCGTAGAAGATGTGCCTCAACAAGAGCGCAATCCATCGTCTCATAAGACTGATGAGTTTGGTTTTTAATACCGCGATATACCCATAATGCATCCTACATACATAAATGTGCATGATTTGAACAATATTCAGAAATGATGCGTGAAAAACAGCACGCAATAAAACAAAGAATGCAATTAAATTCATATACGCCGAGCATAGGTTCCACCACTACATACGTGCACAACACAAAATATCAAACATGCGACCCTTCGATTCCACATCCGACTAGCTATTCAGAAATGATGCTTGAAAAGCAGCACACAATCAAAAAACAGAATGCAATTAAATTGCTAAAGTAATGACCTTGTCCTTGGAATGGATCATGAATGTTGAACTTGGAATGCCAGAAGTTGTAGAATAAAAAGTCTTTTAAACTGTTAAAAGAGGTACTTGAACGTAACCAGCAGTCTTTCTAAGAAATATGCAGATATGACACTACCATGCAAGTATGCTATGCGATGTTGTGCTGACAATATACATGTAGCATTTGCAATTCATGTAATTAATCGGTGTAGAAATGAAATCAAGTCGGTTACAAATCAGGACGAGCTTTTGATGGAAGAAAACAGAAGGTATTCTATTGTGATCTGTGTCGCTGAACGCTTATTTATACATGTTTAAATTGCGACCGGCTTTTCAATCTGCGGCTTTTCAATTTGCGGAAGAACACAATCTGATGTTATGTATCTATGTTCCTTTTATGTCACACTTGCGGAATTCTTCCTTTAATCTTCCTTTAATGTCGAACACCTCGCGGGGACGTAGGAATTGTAACCTATCATCACTGATTGTCACGAGTTCGAGACCAGCTCAGGCAGTGTCCAGGAAAGGTGTTGTTAGGAAAACTGCCCGTCGTTCAAATGGGCAACAGGTAGCACTACTTAACGTTCAATAAACGTTTGAACATACTAAAAAACCCTTGCCAGACCTAGCCATGTGCAGGTGTCCGTTACACCTGCATAGCGGCCTAAGTGGTTCACCAGTACAAAGCAATGTGTATGAGGCAGGCGCGTAGCTGCCTTAAGGCAAAAAGGCATTTGCCTGCACATCATTTTCACACACAAAAAAATACGCCGCATGTCACAAATGAATAAAAGACTTAAGTTACGGTAAAAGCAACGTTCTTGTAATTAGCTTTAACATTATCTTGACTAATAATGCTTATTTTTGTTCAAGGGCAAATGGGTTGCTTAAACTTCAACTTAGTAAGTCGATGAAAGCAGTGAAGTGTGTTACATATATACCTGTATGTGTATGTTTTGTTGAAAAATAAAACCAACAGTATCATCCATCATTTCATCACTTTTACAGTTTCCACCACTATTTACGCAATCATTTGTCCCTTCAAACCCGCTCTTCAAAAGGCCTCAGGATATGTCAGAAGCCACCAGTTGCATTCTAATTTTCAAAAATTCTTGGAGGACATGCCCCCAAACCCCCCTACCACTTTCGCGGTTGCGCCGCTCAGTGATTCTGCCTGCACATTGTGACGTTCCTGGCTACGCCCATGTGAGGTACCTTACTCACAGACAGTACATATGTGCCCCTTCCAAATTTCGAACCCAGGTAGACACTTCGAATCCAAACTGAAGTGTCCTTCGTTCGATACTCGCATTAACCTAGCTGTCACTCAAAGCGATTCTGAAACTACATATGTTTGTTTAATTGTGTATTATATGAATGCAGGTTGAAACTGCATACGAGTATTAAAAAGGTATTTCGATTTGTCAAGACTAGTACAGTAACTTCTTATAAGCTACCCATATCATGAACTTTATATTTATAGATGAGCTCGCTGGTATGGTGGCTTCTCTAAATCAGAGGCGTAGCTAGACACTTTTGAATGTGTACACAAAAAGCTAGTGGGTCCTGGGGCATGCCCCCTCCTCCGGAAAATTTGGTTTTGCTAGAACGTCTGTGGTGCAATCTAGCAGCATTTCAGCAGCAGAATGAGATAGATTTTCTGTCTTCCTAAGACAAGATTTTGGACAAAATTTATACTATTATAATGTTAGTTTGTATTTATATATTTAGACTTGAGAAACTTGGATTCTGTAGAAACGTTTAAGAAACACCTTAAAACATTGTTCTTCAGAAAATTTTATTCATGGTTTTAAAACATTCATGTATTGACAGACTGAACAGGATAGTTGTAGAATTAGTGTAGTGTTAAAAAAGGTTTTAGAAACAATGATATAATTTACCAAAAATTATGCTTATAATAATGATTGATCAAATATGTGTTATTGTGTGGTAACATAATTATTTTTAGACCAATGTCTTTTTGTAAATAACGAGAATTTTGTTCAGGTTTTTATGTAAGTACATGTCTATATATTTATTTTACTTCTATTGTACAACGCCAGTGAATATACTATGTGTAAAATTAGGCGTTTTATCAAATTAAACAGTTTCAGTTTCACAGGAAAATTTATGCTCGAAAACATTATAGATTTACTTCAAAAGTTAGCACATTTGTGAATGCATTACTTTACTCTACTGTATGCATATCATAGTGCAATAATAGGTGCGCACATTTACTATACTATTAACTGAATAAACTACTCTGATCCTATACTACAGTCACTCAAATATTAGGGACAGCTTCCTGTTCTTTCTTCGCTGTCCAGCTCCTCCGTGTAAACACTCAGTAGGCCGAGCCCGGATAGTCTACTCGTAGTCAATGTATTTCTTAGGTGTGTCTTTACACGTCTCATCACGCTAAATGAGCGCTCAGCAGTAGCAGTGGACACTGACATACTGGTCAGGACACAGAGTACCATATATATGGCGGGATACAGGTCTGGGTATGCGGAACATATGGTGTCCGGCAAGCTGGATACCATGTCAGCCTCATTGACATCAACCCATCTAAATAAAATTCTGACACACTTGTAGGCACGTTATTTGTACGAAATTGTACGCATAGGTGTGGATAATTCCAGGTTTCACAATACACAACATAATAGATGTAGAGTAAGACCGATCTCGAGATTCTACGCTTAAAATGATCGCCAATACCGTTTGTTGCTAAATGTCTGTTTTACTCTTACATTGTCGGAAATGTAAGCAAGTGTACGTCTTTCCATTGTTTTGTGAGAACATTATGTTTCGCATCGTCGTTGATGGCAAAGTTTTCTATCAAGATGTCCGGATACGGTGGACAGAAGGACTGACCTTCGGCCATTCTCAAATGTCGCGGTATTACAACTCTTTGAATGGAAGCAACCCTTCCAATAATAAACTTACACTTCGTTACGAAAAAGGCGCTACATATGAAAATAGACTGTAGAATGAATTAATACAGCTTTCACAATATAGCCAATTATTGCAAAACAATATCAAAATATACCTGACACCATCCCTTAGCCCTCGATTTTTATGGCATATTTTAGCTTTTTATTTTTTCAATATTTTGAACAATGTGTACGCAACTGCGTACGTTGTGTACAGGTAGCTACGTGCCTGTAAATAATGTATGAGTTTACATTAACATAGTCAGCATCATAACAAGCAGAACATCCATTGAAGCATAACAAGCAGAACATCCATTGAAGCATAACAAGCAGAATATCCGTTGAAGCATAACAAGCAGAATATCCAAACAAATAAATGTGTTCGAACTCAATAATTGATGAAAGGGTGTAACAAAAGCACACAGTTTCACAGTTCTATCTGTAAACTGCACTGGCAATAGAATGTTGGCAAATCAAATTGTGGTTTACATTTATTTATCATCGATACCGGTTGCCCATATGAGCGACGCCTCCTGAAGAGATTAGTCATTTTAGATTTTTGAAGGATAGTGTAATGATACAGACAGTGACACATTCTAGAGTCTCCTCTGGGTTTTTTACGTGCACGGTATAAAGCATCGACACGAGACCTCGGTTTAAAGTCCCATCTGAAAGACTGTTAATTTTAATATGGTCAGACGGGGGGGGGGGGTCGAAACTGGATTACCAGTCCAACCACTGGACTACGTATCCGTCTGTTATAAATAATCGTAAACCACATATACAATTAGAGAAAGACCGCCTCCGTGGTCGAGTGGTTACGGTCGCTGACTTGTATACCACTGGTATCTCTGATGGTCACGGGTTCGAGCCCCGCTCAGACCGTGTCTCATTTATATGAAAATGTTGGCAGTTTCTTACGGAGGTTGGTGCACCAAGTACTGGTTAACCGCTGGAGCCTGCCCAGGAAAGGTGTTGTTAGGTAAACTGCCCGTCGCTCAAATGGGAAACCGCTAGCGACGTTAAATAAACTTAAATTAAAAAAATACAATTAGAATCGACAGGGCCGCAGTTTAAACGTGTCACCGAATTAAGACTAGCCATGATCACGTGATGTCAACAATTTTCCGAACTCGCAATTTTTGATGATTTTTGGGGTAGACATTTTCCAGTGTTCTACTGTTTACGGATATTGAGCACATTTGTGACAGTAAACGGTAAAGTGTAGTTTGAACATTTTATGTTTCATATGATTATTTAGCGTTATGAACAATGACACGCGATTCGAGGGGTGGATATCTCAATCTCATTCAGTCATTGACAAAAGGGGGGGGGGGTGTAGGTCTGCCCCCCCCCCCCCCCCGTTAACGATAGAGGCAGTAACGAAATATACAATGGGCAGTAATCTCGACATTAGGGTTTGGGTTAAATTTGATCTTCAATTGAAGAGTATTCTACTCTTCTTCAGCTTTAGTTTACTGCCACTGGCGTCCGTGGTGCAATGGTAGAGCATCGGATTTGGAATCGATCCGGGTTCGATACTCAGTCAGGCCACGTATGTAGTGTCATTGAGCAAGGCACCTCACACACATTGCTTAGTACTGGTTAACCGCTATGGTTGGCCTAATGTCGACATTGGCGCCCCATGACATTGGCGCCCAACGTGGAGAGTCAATATCGAGTTAGTCCATTCGGCATAAATTTAGAGAGTCAGCTGTGTTGATGCCGATGGTATATATACTGTTTTCAGTTATCTATCACCCAGCATCATCACAGAGAACCCTCCCTAATTTTATACCGAATGGGCTGTGTTGACATTGGCGCCCCACGGAGGGCCCGCTGTGTGGATGCCGTGTGGTATAATACATGTATATACTGTTTTCAGTTATCTATCACCCAGCATCCCCACAGCGGACCCTCTCTAAATTTATGCCGAATGGGCTACGTCGACACCAAATATACTATATTAATGTTCTGTTCAATCTTATTTCAGTTGGCGACCATAAGCATGCCGGAGCCATTACCCCTTAAGTTTACAGCAACCATCGTATGTGTGCATACATTATTGTTGGAAAACCCAGTAGAAGTTGCTGATGACAATATCGACAGTAACTCTAGTACAGGAATTATACCGTACCTTACAAGGTTACTAGAGACAGGCTGCTTTACAGCTGTATCAGGAAATATTCTTTGGAGAATTGTGAAATTTTGTCCGACCAGTCTAACGAACAGACTGCTCCAAGCTCTTGTACCGCCGTATATACCCGATTTGAACTTGAAAGATTGTACGAATGTACGACTGATGGGACTTGTTGGAACATTCAAAAAGTGAGTCTAACATATTAAAAACACAGTATTTGAGCCGTTACGATTGTGCCCTTAGACATGGCATTTAAATTCCACATCCTTTTCTCTCTACCTCGTGGCGTTAGACTCCATCAGGAATGAAGTCTCGAGAGTTATTAATATAAGTTGTATGAACTTGTTTCGCAATCAAGCTAAGATAAATGTGTATACAGACAAATCTGTCTTAGCCCTATCAACACCACAGATCTCTACATAGGCTTACAAAAAGTGCAGATCCAGATGAGCCGGCTCATGATGAGCCGTCTCATCAGGATCTACACTTCTCGTGACGAGCCGTCTCTTCAGGATCACCACTTTTTGCCAGTAATATTACTATTCTTAGACAAAATTACCCATTTTGATAAATGAACTTGTCCAAATGTAATTTTCTTAATAATTGATTGGTCTAAAAATATCATGCACCAGTCCATGTCAGTTACTTGGTGTTGAATGGGTTAAGCAGTCAGCCAATGGAACCACAGTGGCTGCTTAGCACAGGTGGCTGCTTAATAGAAGTCAAATGTATAATAAAACAACATATTTGGAATCTATAAACTGGCTGCTTAATACAGGTTGGCTGCTTAAAAAAAATTTGGCCCAAATATTTTCGCCAATTCCCAAAATTTAGTGCCAATACTTGATTTTTTGTCGCAATTGGCGACCGACAGTGGGAACCCTGTAACAGTGACGTTACTAACGCACCACGCAGTGTTATTAATTAGCAATGTAAAATATACCTTATATGTTTTACAGATATGGACATATACATAATTTTGCGGTTTATCAGGATATGAACGGCGATCACCTGGGCTGAATCAGCCAATCAGAATTGTGACATTTCAAGAATTGTATTTATAACTTTATGTTTTGCAGGTGTGGACATCTACACAGGTTGAATCTGACATCGTGTACACAACTCGTACTTTCAGATATCTTCACGTTCACCGGACTCTCTAACATCCCACTGACCACCGTCGTGCTGGATGAGAATGCTAGTGTTACTGATGAGGTAGTACATGTAAGTATTACTGATGAAGTAGTACATGTAAGTGTTACTGATGAGGTAGTACATGCAAGTGTTACTGATGAGGTAGTACATGTATGTGTTACTGATGAGGTAGTACATGTAAGTGTTACTGATGAGGTAGTACATGTATGTGTTACTGATGAGGTAGTACATGTATGTGTTACTGATGAGGTAGTACATGTATGTGTTACTGATGAGGTAGTACATGTATGTGTTACTGATGCGGTAGTACATGTAAGTGTTACTGATGAGGTAGTACATGTAAGTGTTACTGATGAGGTAGTACATGTAAGTGTTACTGATGAGGTAGTACATGTAAGTGTTACTGATGAGGTAGTACATGTAAGTGTTACTGATGAGGTAGTACATGTATGTGTTACTGATGAGGTAGTACATGTAAGTGTTACTGATGAGGTAGTACATGTAAGTGTTACTGATGAGGTAGTACATGTAAGTGTTACTGATGAGGTAGTACATGTAAGTGTTACTGATGCGGTAGTACATGTAAGTGTTACTGATGAGGTAGTACATGTAAATACTGTTTAATGTAATGTTTCACACATTTCTTTGGCCACTTGTCCACTTGCCCCACCATATATCTCATTTGTCCCACAACCCACCAAATATCTCACTTGTCCCACCAAATATCTCACTTGCCCCACCAACTATCTCACTTGCCCCACCAAATATCTCACTTGCCCCACCAAATATCTCCCAAATATCTCACTTGCCCCACCAAATATCTCACTTGTCCCACAAAATATCTCACTTGTCCCATCAAATATCTCACTTGTCCCATCAAATATCTCACTTGCCCCACCAAATATCTCACTTGTCCCACCAAATATCTCACTTATCCCACCAAATATCTCACTTATCCCACAAAATATCTCACTTGTCCCATCAAATATCTCACTTATCCCACCAAATATCTCACTTGTCCCACCAAATATCTCACTTGTCCCATCAAATATCTCAATTGTCCTACCAAATATCTCACTTGTCCCATCAAATATCTCACTTGTCCCATCAAATATCTCACTTGTCCCATCAAATATCTCACTTGTCCCTCCAAATATCTCACTTGTCCCATCAAATATCTCACTTGTCCCTCCAAATATCTCACTTGTCCCATCAAATATCTCACTTGCCCCATCAAATATCTCACTTGTCCCACCAAATATCTCACTTGTCCCACCATATATCTCACTTGTCCCACCAAATATCACACTTGCCCCACCAAATATCACACTTGCCCCTCCTAATATCTCACTTGTCCCACCAAATATCTCACTTGTCCCACCAAATATCTCACTTGTCCCTCCAAATATCTCACTTGTCCCACCAAATAGCTCACTTGTCCCATCAAATATCTCACTTGTCCCTCCAAATATCTCACTTGTCCCACCAAATAGCTCACTTGTCCCATCAAATATCTCACTTGTCCCATCAAATATCTCACTTGTCCCATCAAATATCTCACTTGTCCCACCCATTTACACATAGGTACAAAGCTCAAGTATAAATTTACACATAGGTACAAAGCTCAAGTATAAATTTACACATAGGTACAAAGCACACGTTTAGATTATCACAAAGGTACAAAGCACAACTTTAGATTATTACATAGTTACAAAGCACAACTTTAGATTATTACAAGTTCTCACGGTCTGCCTCCGTGGTCGAGTGGTTACGGTCGCTGACTTGTATACCACTGTAACCTATCATCACTGATGGTCACGTGTTCGAGCTCCGCTCAGGCCATGTCTCATTTATATGAAAAGGTTGGCAGGTTCTTACGGAGGTTGGTGCACCAAGTACTGGTTAACTGTTGGAGCCTGCCCAGGAAAGGTGTTTTACGGTAAACTGCCCGTCGGCGATATAGACCAAAATGGTGCCGATGCAGCCGTAATAACCCCTATACAAACAAAGCTCAAGATTCAACAAATTTGTTGGAATTTCCATGGTCGAGTGGGTACAGTGGTTGTCATCATATTACCTGCACATCACTGCAGCAGCAAGTTCATACCGGTAGTTTTGAAAGCTGTGTGTAGCCATTTTAACCCTTTCTTCATAGAAGCACCTCTTGATGCCATTACTAATACGACATACATTGACAATGTAGTAGCCAAACCAATGTTCATAATAATGGCCAGAATCTCATGTAGACCCAGTAATATCTATGGAGGTGCGATAGATATGGCGACTACTTATCCACTGCAAGATAGCTAAATGGCTGTCGTTTGTATGGAGATATAATAGTATATTAACCTAAATCTCTATGAAGGAATGGGTTAAATGGCTGTCGTTTGTATGGAGATATAATAGTATATTAACCTAAATCTCTATGAAGGAAAGGGTTAATGGCTGTCGTTTGTATGGAGATATAATAGTATATTAACCTAAATCTCTATGAAGGAAAGGGTTAAATGGCTGTCGTTTGTATGGAGATATAACAGTATATTAACCTAAATCTCTATGAAGGAATGGGTTAAATGGCTGTCGTTTGTATGGAGATATAACAGTATATTAACCTAAATCTCTATGAAGGAATGGGTTAAATGGCTGTCGTTTGTATGGAGATATAACAGTATATTAACCTAAATCTCTATGAAGGAAAGGGTTAAATGGCTGTCGTATGTATGGAGATATAACAGTATATTAACCTAAATCTCTATGAAGGAATGGGTTAAATGGCTGTCGTTTGTATGGAGATATAACAGTATATTAACCTAAATCTCTATGAAGGAATGGGTTAAATGGCTGTCGTTTGTATGGAGATATAACAGTATATTAACCTAAATCTCTATGAAGGAAAGGGTTAAATGGCTGTCGTATGTATGGAGATATAATAGTATATTAACCTAAATCTCTATGAAGGAATGGGTTAAATGGCTGTCGTTTGTATGGAGATATAACAGTATATTAACCTAAATCTCTATGAAGGAAAGGGTTAAACCCCCAAATAACAAGCAAACAAATGTTCTTCCTGTTTGTTACAGACAATGATCAAGAACCTGCCAGGTCTGGTGACGCTGAGTATATCCACGTGTATGAACATCACGAACAGCGTGTTCCTGCTAGACAAGGACCTCCAGTATACCCGTATTATGTCCCCGTATGTGAGTATTCCCTGAGTATATCCACGTGTATGTACATCACGAACAACGTTTTCCTGCTAGACCTCCAGTATATCCGTATTATGTCCCCGTATGTGAGTATTCCCTGAGTATATCCACGTGTATGTACATCACGAACAACGTTTTCCTGCTAGACCTCCAGTATATCCGTATTATGTCCCCGTATGTGAGTATTCCCTGAGTATATCCACGTGTATGAACATCACGAACAACGTTTTCCTGCTAGATATGGACCTTTTATTTGTGTAAGCGCATGGCTAGCTAGTTGGTAGAATTTCTCCCTGTTCGAGCACCGAGTTGGATACACATATTTCTGAGCTTGTTGCGTGCTTCTGGAGACTTTACCCCGATTACCGTACATACTCACCCATAAGACGATCTCGACTATAAGACGCCCCCCAACTTTTGTCTTAAATCAATGATATTTTGCATTGACCCGCGTATAAGACGGGTTGAAAAAATGGAACCACTCAGAAGTGTAGACCAAACTAAATTATGTCAAATCATAAAACAGTAAATGTAATTTGCTAAAATGCTACAGGGTTCATTTTAGGTCAGAATTTTTGGGAGAAGTGAGAAAGCGCATGATCGCTTCCTTAAATGGTGTTCTTTAATATACTTCTGCAAAATAGGGTTAAAATGCACAGTACAACCATTAAATACAACAGTTGAATAGGAGTGCTTTATAATGGGCCAGTGTTTCTTACTAGATAACATTTTGTTTGAAAATCGTAAAAACCAAGGTTAGAAGTGGGGCCCCCAGAAGGCGAAGTCAGGGTCCCTAGGTCGACAATTTCGCCCACATCGCCCTCTAGAATGATCCCTGATGCTATTGACAAGTTTATTTTACACACAGAGCTATGAAAGTCTATAATTTTGTCTATAAATTTGATTTATTTCGATATACGGTTTTCAATTATTGAGTCGTTACTACATTGATTATTTTTTTTATCACTCGCTTATAAGACGGGAAGCCACTTTGAGGCCATAATACAGACAGATCTGTGGTCGAGACAGAGACGAGGTTCGATCCCCCGTCTGACCATAATAAAATTAACAGTCTTTCAGATGAGTCTTTAAACCAAGGTCTTGTGTCGGTGCTGTACACTGTACACGTAAAAGAATCAAAGGAGACTTTGGTATGTGTCTCTGTCTGTATCATTGCACTATCCTCCAAAAATCTAAAATGACTAATCTATTCAGGAGGCGTCGCTCATATGGGCAACCGGTAGCGACGATAATTAAACGTAACACACACAAATGAGACCATAATCCGGTGATAAGAATCCCGTCTTATAGGTGAGTAAGTATGGTAATCTGGGGGCTGGAGGGGGTGGGTTTTACGCGATAAATAAACACACAATAAATGCCTATATCATCAGAATTTCTTTTGTTTTCAGTCCCTGGATGAAACGTATGCTTGTGGTCTGACTAGTATAGATATATCAGGTTGTCAGCAGTTGACTGTTACAGCTATTGAACATCTAGTGTCATTGTGTGGACCGAACCTGATGCATGTTGACATATCCTGGACCTCGGTAAGTCTTTGGACCAATCTTATACATGCCAACATTTCTTGGACCTCTGTAAGTGTGTGGACCGAACCTCATACATGCCAACATTTCTTGGACCTCGGTAAGTGTGTGGACCCAACCTCATACATGTCGACATATCTTGGACCTCGGTAAGTGTGTGGACCGAACCTCATACATGTCGACATATCTTGTACCTCGGTAAGTGTGTGGACCCAACCTCATACAAGCCAACATATCTTGGATCTCGGTAAGTGTTTGGACCAAACCTCATACATGCCAACATTTCTTGGACCTCGGTAAGTGTGTGGACCAACCTCATACATGCCAACATATCTTGGATCTCGGTAAGTGTGTGGACCAACCTCATACATGCCAACATATCTTGGATCTCGGTAAGTGCTTGGACCAATCTTATACATGACAACATATCTTGGATCTCGGTAAGTGTTTGGACCAACCTCATACATGCCAACATATCTTGGATCTCGGTAAGTGTTTGGACCAATCTTATACATGCCAACATATCTTGGATCTCGGTAAGTGTTTGGACCAACCTCATACATGCCAACATTTCTTGGACCTCGGTAAGTGTGTGGACTGAACCTCATACATGCCAACATATCTTGGATCTCGGTAAGTGTGTGGACCTACCTTATACATGCCAACATATCTTGGACCTCGGTAAGTGTGTGGACTAACCTCATACATGCCAACATATCTTGGACCTCGGTAAGTGTGTGGACTAACCTCATACATGCCAACATTTCTTGTATCTCGGTAATTAAATATTTCATTTTTTTGTTTTGTATGTTGTGTAGACTAGGCCCATTGCAAGCATATCACATAGTGTGGTGTTCCAATTGGAAGACAAGACTAAACAGTCTTGGAAGTCTTGATGGTGCAGTTGTAGCGCATTCACTTCAGGTGTGAGAGGCCTGGAGTTTGCATGAAGCTGTAGCCGCTACCATTGTGCCCTTAGACAAGGCACTTAAATCCTCCATTGCCTGTTCTCTCTCTCTCTCTTGCAAATGATTAATATAATGTTGTAAAAATTGTAAATTGTACATGTACATTGTATGCGACTTGTGGAAGTCATGGTAGCACATTCGCTTCAGGTGCGAAAGGTACAGAGTTCACACCCAGCTATAGCCGTTACGATTGTGTCCTTGGGCAAGGCATTTAAATTCCTCATTGCCTCTTCTCGAGAGTAATTAATATAAGTTGTAGGAACTTGTTGCTCAATAGAGCTTAGATGAATTTGTATAAACTAATGAGGTATATGTAGAAGATCAGAGATGTGATTTTACGATAAATACAATTTGTTTCAGGTGAACTGCATAGGTCTGCTGTTTCTAGCTGGCTATTCCCTGCCTGCTATTCTCGACATGCTGCTCACTGATGATACACTGAAATCAGACATGGAACTCGAAACAGTCCTGCAGAGTTACAGAGAGGTCAGAGATATTTATGTTGAGACATTTCAGGAGTCGAAAAAGGTACATGTAGATGAACCCAAAGACTTGAATGGAAACAACAATGACATGAATGAGGACTTTGAGCTACAATGTTTTTATGAAGCCAAAGGTTTGAATAAATCGGATGGTGTTAATGAAGACTTACAACTACCATGTCTAAATGAACCAAAAGATATAGATGAGATCAAAAAGACAGATTTTGATAACAATGATGAAGAACATGAATGTGCTGTGATAGATTGCTCTGACATTCAGTTTGCTATAGCTGCAGACAAGTACACTGATGGAAGTTACTCACAAAGTGTTTGTTCGGAAGAAGATGGACAAAAGCGTTCGTGCATTGCAAAAATGGTAGATAATTTAGGACTTTTGGATAAAGGCATTAACAATTCTATTGAAAATAAACTCGTTGAAAGTGTTGGAATGCTTCCTAGTGTCTCTAGAGATTCAGCTGCAAGTTTGAACGATAAAACAGAATGCAGAGAAGATGCTGAACTGGACGTTGAACAAGCCAATGACTTGGATGAACCCAAAGAAATAAATGAGGATAGAGACACAATAGAGACTCCTGCTCCAAATAATAATGATAAACTGAACTTTGATTACACCACGTTTCTCTACCAACCAAAGATTTTAAGCTTGAACATTAATTTCATGAGCAAGACACCGAATCTGGGGCAGTTTTGTTTGGAAAAATTCCTGGATGTGAACAAATGTTTAAAGGAATTCTCAATTAGCTGGAAGGGCCTCACTTTTGACTATTTTGTGGTAAGATTTGTCTAAGGTTTACTGATAGCACTTTTGATTATTTTGTGGTAAGATTTGTCTACAGTTTACTGGTAGCACTTTTGACTATTTTGTGGTAGATTTGTCTACGATTTTCTGGAAAACATTTTACTATTTTGTGGTAGATTTGTCTAAGATTTTCTGGAAAACATTTTACTATTTTGTGGTAAGATTTGTCTAAGATTTTCTGGAAAACATTTTACTATTTTGTGGTAAGATTTGTCTAAGGTTTTCTGGAAAACTTTTGACTATTTTGTGGTAAGAGTTACCTAACATTTTCTGGAAGGGCCTTCATGGACAATTTTATTTTAGGCTGAAAAGTGTTTTTATGATAGAAAAAGATGCAATCATGCATGAAATGGCGCTAGGGTGTCGTGTTTAGACGACCATATATAAAATCAACTGACAGTTTCAGTCAGAAAACATTCGCATCGACAACAGTTCAACATTCAACGGACAGGTACCACTCATGCAAAGCTGTGAGAAATATAATGTGTTATTTCACTGCTTTCAACCAGCGGAATTTTATTTCACTGATAATACTCTATATTTTAACCCTTTCCTTCATAGAGATTTAGGTTAATATACTATTATATCTCCATACAAACGACAGCCATTTAACCCTTTCCTTCACAGAGATTTAGGTTAATATACTATTATATCTCCATACAAACGACAGCCATTTAACCCTTTCCTTCACAGAGATTTAGGTTAATATACTATTATATCTCCATACAAATGACAGCCATTTAGCCCTTTCCTTCACAGAGATTTAGGTTAATATACTATTATATATCCATACAAACGACAGCCATTTAACCCTTTCCTTCACAGAGATTTAGGTTAATATACTATTATATATCCATACAAACGACAGCCATTTAACCCTTTCCTTCACAGAGATTTAGGTTAATATACTATTATATCTCCATACAAACGCCAGCCATTTAACCCTTTCCTTCACAGAGATTTAGGTTAATATACTATTATATATCCATACAAACGACAGCCATTTAACCCTTTCCTTCACAGAGATTTAGGTTAATATACTATTATATATCCATACAAACGACAGCCATTTAACCCTTTCCTTCACAGAGATTTAGGTTAATATACTATTATATCTCCATACAAACGCCAGCCATTTAACCCTTTCCTTCACAGAGATTTAGGTTAATATACTATTATATCTCCATACAAACGACAGCCATTTAACCCTTTCCTTCATAGAGATTTAGGTTAATATACTATTATATCTCCATACAAACGACAGCCATTTAACCCTTTCCTTCACAGAGATTTAGGTTAATATACTATTATATCTCCATACAAACGACAGCCATTTAACCCTTTCCTTCACAGAGATTTAGGTTAATATACTATTATATCTCCATACAAACGACAGCCATTTAACCCTTTCCTTCATAGAGATTTAGGTTAATATACTATTATATCTCCATACAAACGACAGCCATTTAACCCTTTCCTTCACAGAGATTTAGGTTAATATACTATTGTATCTCCATACAAACGACAGCCATTTAACTCTTTCCTTCACAGAGATTTAGGTTAATATACTATTATATCTCCATACAAACGACAGCCATTTAACCCTTTCCTTCATAGAGATTTAGGTTAATATACTATTATATCTCCATACAAACGACAGACATTTAACCCTTTCCTTCATAGAGATTTAGGTTAATATACTGTTATATCTCCATACAAACGACAGCCATTTAACCCTTTCCTTCACAGAGATTTAGGTTAATATACTATTATATCTCCATACAAACGACAGCCATTTAACTCTTTCCTTCATAGAGATTTAGGTTAATATACTATTATATCTCCATACAAACGACAGCCATTTAACCCTTTCCTTCATAGAGATTTAGGTTAATATACTATTATATCTCCATACAAACGACAGCCATTTAACCCTTTCCTTCATAGAGATTTAGGTTAATATACTATTATATCTCCATACAAACGACAGCCATTTAACCCTTTCCTTCACAGAGATTTAGGTTAATATACTATTATATCTCCATACAAACGACAGCCATTTAATCCTTTCCTTCACAGAGAGTTAGGTTAATATACTATTATATCTCCATACGAACGACAGCCATTTAGCCCTTTCCTTCATAGAGATTTGGGTTAATATACTATTATATCTCCATACAAACGACAGACATTTTACCCTTTCCTTCATAGAGATTTGGGTTAATATACTATTATATCTCCATACAAACGACAGCCATTTAACCCTTTCCTTCATAGAGATTTAGGTTAATATACTATTATACCTCCATACAAACGACAGCCATTTAACTCTTTCCTTCATAGAGATTTAGGTTAATATACTATTATATCTCCATACAAACGACAGCTATTTAACTCTTTCCTTCATAGAGATTTAGGTTAATATACTATTATATCTCCATACAAACGACAGCCATTTAGCTATCATGCAGTGGATAAGTAGTCGTCATATCTATCCCACCTCCATAGATATTACTGGGACTACATGAGATTCTGGCCTTGTAATGAACATTGGTTTGGCCACTACATTGTCAATGTATGTCGTATTGGTAATGACATCAAGAGGTGCTTCTATGAGGGAACGGGTTTATGAACATTGGTTTGGCTACTACATTGTCAATGTATGTCGTATTGGTAATGACATCAAGAGGTGCTTCTATGAGGGAAAGGGTTAATGTATGTCATATTGGTAATGGCGTCAAGAGGTGCTTCTATGGGGGAAAGGGTTAATGTATGTCGTATTGGTAATGACATCAAGAGGTGCTTCTATGAGGGAAAGGGTTAATGGATAGCATCAAAGGATTATTATATATAGAGAATATTAGATTACTGTCATTAAGTTTTTTATAAATTTTAATTTATTAGGCGAGTTGGAGAAAATATACTAAAAACAGGAAACATCAGGGATCATTCTAGAGGGCGATGTGGGCGAAATAGTCGCCCTAGGGACCCTGACTTCGCCCTCTAGGGGCCCCACTTCTCCCTAAAAAAAACACCATTTAAGGAAGCGATCACACGCTTTCTCACTTCTCCCAAAAATTCTGACCTAGAATGAACCCTGATTAACAGCGTCCTTTTTTCAATTCACCATGACTGTTATTTGTTCTTAACTGAAATTGTGTCCATTTGTGGGGCACCCGGTGAACATATGGCTGGTTGAGGGGGGGGTGCACGGACCAGTATATTGGGTCTATATGCGGGCTGGACACTGCCTTGTTCTCGGTGTGCTGTTCCTGTGCGCTTCTGCAAATGGACCCTTTTTCCGCTGTGAATTATTCATTCACATGTTTTCACAAATAAAGTTCTGTTCTATTCTGTACAAGGCGAGGCTCTTCCCAGTCTTGTATTTTTTCGGAGACAAGCAGTATAAGACAGTAACCTAATATTCTATTTATCCTATCTTCTGATGAAAAGAAAGTTTTGTTTTTTTGTTTTTTGAAAAGGAAGTTGTAAAGATGAATGATTACTGAATATTGATGACCTGCTGAAGTTTGTGTGTGTCTTTTTATGTTTATTTATCGTCGCTACCGGTTACCCATATGAGCGACTCCTCCTGAAGAGATTAGTCATTTTAGATTTTTGGAGGATAGACTATCCACTATTAGTGCAATCTGGTTCTTTTACGCGCACAGTGTAAAGCACCGACACGAGACCTCGGTTTAAAGTCCCATCTGAAAGACTGTTAATTTTATTAGGGTCAGACGGGGGATCGAACCTGCGATACCTGGATTAAACTGAAGTTTATCATACCATCTGGTAACATATGACGTCATACACGCAGCGTTATGATGTCACGAAATGTTTATTACGCACTGACTAATAAAGCAAAGATTTTATTAGGCAGGCAGTTTTTGACCATTATTATGCATGGAGGTAGGAGAAATAGTGGAGTTGTGTTTATGAGTATCAGTAATGCTGTAATTGAGCAGATGTAAGGTTTAGTAATTCGTATGATTTTTCGTTTACAGAAAGTTGTGAGGAATTTAACAGAGTTGGAAGTGGTTGAGTTTGAGGAATGCATCATGCTACAGTCTGTCGGCGTAGCAGCTCTCGCGACAAACTGTCGTAAATGTCGGAGCGTAAATCTCAGAGGTAGGTTCTATTGGGGAATGCTACAGGCTGCCATTGTAGCAGCCCTCGCGACAAACTGTCGTAAATGTTGGAGCGTAAATCTCAGAGGTAGGTTCTATTGGGGAATGCTACAGTCTGCCGGAGTAGCAGCTCTCGCGACAAACTGTCGTAAATGTCGAAACGAAAATTTCAGAGGTAAGTTCTATTTGGGATTGCTACTAGCTGCCGGCGTAGCAGCTCTCGCGACAAACTGTCATAAATGTCGGAGCGTAAATCTCAGAGGTAAGTTCTATTTGGGATTGCTACTAGCTGCCGGCGTAGCAGCTCTCGCGACAAACTGTCATAAATGTCGGAGCGTAAATCTCAGAGGTAAGTTCTATTTGGGATTGCTACTAGCTGCCGGCATAGCAGCTCTCGAGACAAACTGTCGTAAATGTCGGAGCGTAAATCTCAGGCATAGGTTCTGTTGGGGATTGCTACAGGCTGCCATTGTAGCAGCCGTCGGACCAAACTTTTGCAAATGTCGAAGCGTAAATCTCAGAGTATTATAATCGACCGTATTATACATATAATTGTACGTTTTATAAACAGGTACATGTTACCCACCCTGCATACAGTGCGTAGGAACCCAGAGTAGATATAAAATAAAAATACACCCGGCTTGCCAATATATTGGGGCAGCGGACATAACTTCCACAAGTATAAATTAAAAAATCCGCCTGCCTGGCCAAAATATTGGGGTCGCGGTCCCTGCTGCCCCTGCTCTGACTCCTATTCACTCATTTGTTATAAATATAAAGTTAATGCAACTTTTAAAAATATTTATCCAGATTTGAACTGAATAAATTGCAGCTAATTTTAAGATGAGCTCTCTATGTATATATTACATGTATATATTTGTCTATGCCTCTTTTATTTCATGTTTGCCCACATGTTTCCTGTTTTATTTTGTCCATTTGCCCACATGTTTCCTGTTTTATTTTGTCCATTTGCCCACATGTTTCCTGTTTTATTTTGTCCATTTGCCCACATGTTTCCTGTTTTATTTTGTCCATTTGTGTACATGTTTCCTGTTTTATTTTGTCCATTTGCCCACCTGTTTCCTGTTTTATTTTGTCCATTTGCCCACATGTTTCCTGTTTTATTTTGTCCATTTGCCAACCTGTTTCCTGTTTTATTTTGTCCATTTGCCAACCTGTTTCCTGTTTTATTTTGTCCATTTGCCCACATGTTTCCTGTTTTATTTTGTCCATTTGCCAACCTGTTTCCTGTTTTATTTTGTCCATTTGCCAACCTGTTTCCTGTTTTATTTTGTCCATTTGCCCACATGTTTCCTGTTTTATTTTGTCCATTTGCCCACATGTTTCCTGTTTTATTTTGTCCATTTGCCCACATGTTTCCTGTTTTATTTTGTCCATTTGCCCACATGTTTCCTGTTTTATTTTGTCCATTTGCATACTTGTTTCACAGACGGATCTGTAGTCCAGTGGTAACACGCTGGACTGGTAATCCAGGGGTCGCATGTTCGTTCCCCAGTCTGACCTTTAAACCAAGATCTCGTGTCGGTGCTTTACACCGTGTACGTAAAAGAACAAGAGGAGATCCTGGAATGGGTCTCTATCTGTATCATTGCACTATCCTCCAAAAATCGAAAATGACTTAATCTCTTCAGGAGGCATCGCTCATATGGGCAACTGGTAGCGACGATAAATATGCGTAAAACACACACATGTTTGTCTGTTGTATTTATGGGGAATCTTAGAATCTCTGTACTCACTTACATACTGTGTATAAGACAAGTTTTACTACAAGATTATGGCTTATAAGTGGCTTCCCGTCTTATAAGTGAGTGCTAAATATATTTTTTTAAATATCTTAAAGCAGCATTACATCGTATGAAATAAAAGATATTTGAAAAATTCAAATTTTACGTATGGGTAGCAATGCTGCTACACATTCTAACATTATACTTTGTATGCTTATATTCATTTGGTAAACAGTGTTTTTTTGTGATAAAACAAACTCGAAACCGAAAGTAGGACTTTCCGAGTCGATCGTTCATGCACTTGTTTACAACCGGAACGCATCGTCCGTACTTGTTTACATTCGGAATGCATCGACCCCATTTGTCCCACGTTGTCTATTTTAATTAAATTACTTGATATGTTGATTCATACCTCTGTTAGCTAAGTCTTTTAGGGACCTTTCTACATCCCCGCGAGGGGTTCGACATTAGAGGAAGATAGATAGATAGTCTGTCATGTTCAAAATATATACGTTGTTTTCTACATCCTCTGTTGTTTCACGCATGCGCGCTGCGCTGTGTGTGTTTACATTTCATGTGTTGATAAACAAATTCGCGTATACGACGGTTTAAATTTATTGGAATTTTATCGTTTCTAAGTGACTATTTCGATTTTTGTAAACACACACACATTAGTATTTATATTTTATCCAAAACATCCTTTATTACGATGTAATGCTGCTTTAAATGGTATTCAAATCTTTTTAAGATATATGGTATTTATATTTTTAGAAAAATACGTATTCTCACACTGATACAGTTATCACTGTGCACCAGCCAAACATGCAATTTATACTGGTGTCCACTTTATCAACCCGTCTTATATGCGAGTGCATACCAAAACCCACAAATTTCAGGACCAAAGTAGGAGGGAGATCCTATAGGCGAGTAAGTCTGCCTCCGTGGTCGAGTGGTTACGGTCACTGACTTGCTTACCACTGTACATTATCATCTCTGATGGTCACAGGTTCGAGCCCTGCTCAGGCCATGTCTCATTTATATGAAAAAGTTGACAGTTTCTTACGGAGGTTGGTGCACCCAAGTACTGGTTAACCGCTGGAGCCTACCCAGGAAAGGTGTTGTTAGGTAAACTGCCCGCCGGTGATATAGCCCAAAATGGTGCTGATGCAGGCGTAAAACCCGAAATATAACATAACATAAAGGTGAGTATGGACTGTACTTCCTCGTTTGTGGATCTAACTCGGGGTTGCATTAGTGAGAAGCGAGCGTGCTAAGCACTGCGCTAAACAGCCAGCCCGTTTCATTTCATACATGTATGATGTATGCTCGTTTTGTTTCGTATGCCCCTAATTTATTTCAGGGGTTTTATTTATCAGTGACAGTGGATTGGCTCCCTTTCTATCTAACAGGAACTTGGAACATCTTTGCCTAGCAGAGAGTGATATCACGGATCATAGCCTTATCAACATTTCCCAACATCTTCACGAATCAGTGAGTGTAAAGCTTACCATATCACTATATTCAACATTATGTTAATCGCAACCATAAGCCAACATTTACCATAAACCAACATCTACCATAAGCCAACATTAACCATAAGCCGACTTTAGGCATAAGCCAACATTAACAATAAGCCAACATTAACCATAAGCCGACTTTAGGCATAAGCCAACATTAACAATAAGCCAACATTAACCATAAGCCGACTTTAGGCGTAAGCCAACATTAACAATAAGCCAACATTAACCATAAGCCATCATTTACCATAAGCCAACATTAACCATAAGCCATCATCTACCATAAGCCAACATTTACCATAAGCCAACATTTACCATAAGCCAACATTTACCATAAGCCAACATTAACAATAAGCCAACATTAACCATAATCCAACTTTAGGCATAAGCCAACATTAACAATAAGCCAACATTAACCATAAGCCATCATTTACCATAAGCCAACATTAACCATAAGCCATCATCTACCATAAGCCAACATTTACCATAAGCCAACATTTACCATAAGCCAACATTTACCATAAGCCAACATTAACAATAAGCCAACATTAACCATAATCCAACTTTAGGCATAAGCCAACATTAACAATAAGCCAACATTAACCATAAGCCATCATTTACCATAAGCCAACATTAACCATAAGCCATCATCTACCATAAGCCAACATTTACCATAAGCCAACATTTACCATAAGCCAACATTTACCATAAGCCAACATTAACAATAAGCCAACATTAACCATAATCCAACTTTAGGCATAAGCCAACATTAACAATAAGCCAACATTAACCATAAGCCGACTTTAGGAGGCATAAGCCAACATTAACAATAAGCCAACATTAACCATAAGCCATCATTTACCATAAGCCAACATTAACCATAAGCCATCATCTACTATAAGCCAACATTTACCATAAGCCAACATTTACCATAAGCCAACATTTACCATAAGCCACCATTTACCATAAGCCAACATTTACCAAAGGCCAACATTTACCATAAGTCAGTATTTACTATAAGCTAACATTTACCATAAGCCAGCATTTACCATAAGCCAACATTAACCATAAGCCATCATCTACCATAAGCCAACATTTACCATAAGCCAACATTAACCATAAGCCAACATTTACCATAAGCCAACATTAACCATAAGCCAACATTAATCATAAGCCAACATTAACCATAATCCAACATTTACCATAAGCCAACATTTACCATAAGCCAACATTTACCATAAGCCAACATTTACCATAAACCAACATTTACCATACGCTGACTTTAATATAGAAATGACAGAACTATTATCTGTTAGTGTCTTTGTGAGCTTGTAAAGCATTTACCTGGAATCACAGGTAGGTAACCATAATTTCATTGCATTCAGATATTGATCCCAACTATAAGACGACAGAAACCAGATATAGATCCCAACTATAAGACGACAGCAACCAGATATAGATCCCAACTATAAGACGACAGCAACCAGATATAGATCTCAACTATAAGACGACAGCAACCAGATATAGATCCCAACTATAAGTCGACAGCAACCAGATATAGATCCCAACTATAAGTCGACAGCAACCAGATATAGATCCCAACTATAAGTCGACAGCAACCAGATATAAATCCCAACTATAAGTCGACAGCAACCAGATATAGATCCCAACTATAAGTCGACAGCAACCAGATATAAATCCCAACTATAAGTCGACAGCAACCAGATATATATCTCAATATCCTCGACAGCAACCATAAGTTGACCTCTATTATAAGTTGAAGTGATGTTCTGGTTTCATCCTGTACATTTTAGCTTCATCTGTTGGTTACAGAGAAATGGAAGTCATGACACTGAAGTGGTAGTGTGTTCGCTTCAGGTTTGAGAGGCCCAGAGTTTGCGTCCAGCTATAGCCGTTACGATTCCGATCTCTGGCAATGCATTCAAATTCCATTTATTTTAGCTTGATTGCGAAACAAGTTCTTACAACTTATATTAATCACTCTCGAGACCTCATTCCTGATGGAATCCTAGTGAGAGGGAAGAGGCAACGTGGAATTTAAATGCCATTCGTAAGGGCACAATCGTAACAACTCCATCGGGGCTCGAACTCTGTGCCTTTCGCACCTTAAGTGAACGTGCTACCACTACGCTATCATGACTTTCACGTAAATTGAAATCGATTGTTCAGCAGTATAATGTAGACAATGTGCAGCATGCAATGGATAAATGTACTATATAAATTCATGTGTGTGTGGGGGTGGGGGGGCGGGGATTGCTTCATGTTTCTCAGGTTCGATCCCCCGTCTGACCCTAATAAAATTAACAGTCTTTCAGATGGGACTTTAAACTGAGTTCTCTTGTCAGTGTTTTACACCGTAAAGTAAAAGAACCAGAGGAGACTCTAGAATGGGTCTCTGTCTGTATCATTGCACTATCCTCCAAAAATCTAAAATGACTAATCTCTTCAGGAGGCGTCGCTAATATGGGCAACCGGTAGCGACGATAAATAAACGTAAAACACATGGAATCTGCTCATAGACATAAATAATGAATAATAAAAACTTGGTTCCAGCCAATCATTCATCTGCAATTGAGAAAGAATTGTGTATTAAGACCACCCAAAAATAAATGTTATTGCAAATGGTGTTTTATCTCAAAGGGAGGTAACTCATACCATACTTAAATTGTTTCAGCTCACAAGTCTTGACCTTTCCTGGTGTGAAGAAATTACTGAAAAAGGCATCAACGCACTCTGCTCATCTTGTACAAATCTGAAGGTATGTTAATATTAGTGAATGAACATATTTTATTCATATAAGATATACAGTTTCTAGTGACTTGCATTTTATCACCTAATCCTATCCTTGAAGGCCAGGTGCCTGGCTGATAGGCAATCGGTAACCATTATAATTAACTAGCTGACTGCTCACCAACCAGCCATATCAGAATGAACTCTTGACGAGGTTCGAACCTTCGACCTCCCGCTCCATAGGCGGATGCCTTAACCACTAGGCCACGGAGACGGTCCACTGTATATCATAAATTTTATGACAATGTATGAGTACATATCGAAATAATATTATTGGGGCAGCACAATTCTTTTGCTTAATTTCCATTCTTTGGCCTAATTTCATCACATAAAATGAAAATGCAGTCTACATGCTGTAGGTTTTAGCATTTCATACAATCGGTCAGCACAGTTTTGAAAATTATAAGCGAAAATATTATGGTCGCAAAAAACCCATAGATATACGCTAAATTGATTCTTCAATCTATTTTCAGAGATTGGAGGTTACATATTGAAATAATACTGTTTAAATTAAATCATTGGGGCCATTCTTTGGCCTAATTTCCTCAAATAAATTGAAAATACAGTCTACATACTGTATGTTTTAGCATTTCATACTATCGGTCAGCACAGTTTTGAAAATTATAAGCGAAAATATTATGGTCACAAAAAATTATAAACGAAATTTTTTTAACTCATTTATTTACAATTATTTACAAGAATAATACATGATTATCACTGATAAATACATTCATGAATATGAACTACAACTAGGATTTAGTTAGTAATGTACATGTACGCATATATCGATTTCTATAAACGAGAATTAAATATGTTATTTATTCTTTAAAATATTGAAATATTCATATATAACTGCTATTTCATTATGTTCATTGTATTAATATGTTTCTTTCTGTTTTCGCTAATGATGATAAAATGAAAATATTATGGTCGCGAAAACCGCATAGATATCATATGCGCTAAATTGATTCTTCAATCTATTTTCAGAGATTAAAGTTACGCAAATGTCCTGTATCTGATTTGACAATACAACTGCTGTCAGAGACAAGCTGTGACTTGGAGGAAGTTTCTATAGAGAGCGTAGACGCCAATGGTGACACAAGTCTGACCGATCAAGGAATATTGACAATAGCAAATAGCTTTACAAATCTGCGGATAATTGATATTAGTTGGAATCTTGGTAATTTGCATTGCTATTCAGTTGGAATCTTGGTAATTTGCATTGCTATTCAGTTGGAATATTGGTAATTTGCATTGCTATTCAGTTGGAATATTGGTAATTTGCATTGCTATTCAGTTGGAATATTGGTAATTTGCATTGCTATTCAGTTGGAATATTGGTAATTTGCATTGCTATTCAGTTGGAATATTGGTAATTTGCATTGCTATTCAGTTGGAATATTGGTAATTTGCATTGCTATTCAGTTGGAATATTGGTAATTTGCATTGCTATTCAGTTGGAATATTGGTAATTTGCATTGCTATCCAGTTGGAATATTGGTAATTAGCATTGATATCCAGTTGGAATATTTGTAATTTGCATTGATATCCAGTTGGAATCCTGGTAATATATTCAGTTGGCAGTAACTCACAAATATCTTATCATTGAAACTATTTAAATGAAGAAGAAAAAAAACAATTTACTGACAATTGAGGTAACTCAAAATCAGTTCCTTTCATTCCAACGACATACTGTGAAAATCTATTGGGATAAATTGAAAATATTGTGGCTGTGAGCGGGGATCTGGCCCACATGGTTCTCCGGAGGTGAGGGTAAATAAGCTCAATCATCATCTGCGAGTGGGGATCTCGCCCACATGGTTCGCCGGAGGCGAGGGTAAATAAGCTCAATCATCATCTGTGAGTGGGGATCTCGCCCACATGGTTCGCCGGAGGCGAGGGTAAATAAGCTCAATCATCATCTGTGAGTGGGGATCTCGCCCACATGGTTCGCCGGAGGCGAGGGTAAATAAGCTCAATCATCATCTGCGAGTGGGGTGTTTTTGGGTAAAGGTTAGAATATGACAAACAATGGAAAAATGTCTTGTTTTCTGAAGAATTTTCCTGAGAAATGAAAGAAAATAGCAACATGTTGTGTATTGCTTGAAACTTAATTTTAAAAAGTTGCATTTTCCAAATGTTTTATAGATGCTTGGACGGATTGCGTCATTGAAGCGAAAAAGTGACAGTGAAATTTAAAACGCAATCTTGTTTCAATTGGACTTTTTCTTGGATAGAAAGTATGTGGATAAAGGATGTAGAAGTATTCTATTTGTGTATATGTGTTTTAGCTGAAAATCTTGTCATATACGAGGGCTCATTAATAATTTCGTAAACTAATTCTATGTTACGAGTATACATAATCTAACATCTGGTTGTCCGATTAGCGCAGTGGTTAGCACGCTCGCTTCTCACCAATGCAACCCGGGTTCGATCCTCGGACCGGGAAGTATGTGAGATGGTGGGCAGAGGTGGCCGCCAGATCGGACAGATGGGTTTCCTCCCACACGAATGACCACATTTACGCTTTCACCCGCGGCAACGAGAGTGATTAATATAAGTTATATGTTATATTTCGAGTTTTACGCCTGCATCAGCACCATTTTGGGCTATATCGCCGGCGGGCAGTTTACCTAACAACACCTTTCCTGGGCAGGCTCCAGCGGTTAACCAGTACTTGGGTGCACCAACCTCTGTAAGAAACTGCCAACTTGTTCATATAAATGAGACATGGCCTGAGCGGGGTTCGAACCCGTGACCATCAGTGATGATAGGTTGCAGTGGTATACAAGTCAGCGACCATAACCACTCGACCACGGAGGCGGACTGATTAATATAAGTTGTTAGAACTTGCTTCGCAATCGTTGTAAAATAAATAAAGTTTAAACTTTTTTTTTTAAATCGTAATATTGACCACTAATCCTTTTCAAAGTAACATCCGTTGCATAGTTTACATTTAATCCACCGCTTGACCCGTGACCGGAACACGTGCTGGCCTGCAGCATGTGACATCTCCCGCAAGTTTCTTTGTACAGCGCACCCCAACTACTCTCGGAAATTATTGATGGGCCCTCGTATGTCTATGGAAATTGTTAAATTGTTACGGTTTAGATTTGCCGGTTTAGGGTTTAGATTTGCCGGTTTAGATTTGCCGTTATGTTTCAGCAATCACAGACATATCAGTGTCCGCCATCATGATGAATTGTTGTCTCATAGAGGAAGCAAACCTAAAAGGCCTCAAGCAGATCACTGTTCTGCCGTTTCTTGGTATTATATCAGGTAAATACTTTATTAACCCACTAGTACATAAAGCAGGTTATAGTTCAGTCATTTCTACATGTGATTCCAGATAAAATTATATGTTTATTAAGCTTATAAAGACATAAAACCAATCACAGTTCATTGATTTCTACCTGTGATTCCAGGTAAATCTTTAATAAGCTCACAGACATAAAACAGATTATAGATCTATCATTTCTACATGTGATTCCAGGTAAATCTTTAATAAGCTCACAAAGATATAAAACAGATTATAGATCTATCATTTCTACATGTGATTCTAGGTAAATCTTTAATAAGCTCACAAAAATATAAAACAGATTATAGATCTATCATTTCTACATGTGATTCCAGGTAAATCTTTTATAAGCTCACAAAGATATAAAACAGATTATAGATCTATCATTTCTACATGTGATTCTAGATAAATCTTTTATAAGCTCACAAAGACATAAAACAGATAACAGATCTATCATTTCTACATGTGATTCCAGGTAAATGTTTTATAAGCTCACAAAGATATAAAACAGATCATATATATATATAATTTCTACCTGTGATTCCAGGTAAATCTTTTATAAGCTTATAAAGACATAAAACAGATTATAGATCTATCATTTCTACATGTGATTCCAGGTAAATGTTTTATAAGCTTATAAAGACATAAAACTGATTATAGATCTATCATTTCTACCTGTGATTCCAGGTAAATCTTTTATAAGCTCACAAAGACATAAAACAGATAATAGATCACGTCATTTCTACCTGTGATTCCAGGTAAATCTTTTTATAAGCTCACAAAGACATAAAACAGATTATAGATCTATCATTTCTACCTGTGATTCCAGGTAAATCTCTTATAAGCTCACAAAGACATAACACAGATTATAGATCTATCATTACTACCTGTGATTCCAGGTAAATCTCTTATAAGCTCACAAAGACATAACACAGATTATAGATCTATCATTACTACCTGTGATTCCAGGTAAATCTTTAATAAGCTCACAAAGACATAACACAGATTATAGATCTATCATTACTACCTGTGATTCCAGGTAAATCTTTAATAAGCTCACAAAGACATAACACAGATTAATGGTTTACTTCATCATCATTCTATGTTCGAATGCCACTGGGGGTGTCAAATGGTTGAAAGTGAGGATGCTATCTAACGAGGAAGGAAGCTACATTTTATCTTCTTCTTTTAATATTTCCTTGTTTTTCATTTAATTTCTTGTTCTTTTATCTTTGTGTTGTTTGTTTAACATTTACTTCGTTTTTTTATAATTTCTTGTTCTATTTACTTTTTGTCTTCTTTAATATTTTTTGATTTCCTTTTTAATTTTTTGTTCGTTTGACTTCTTGCTCTTTTAATAATTTGTTGTGTTTCATTTACTTTTTTATTCTTGTAATATTTACTTGTGGTTCATTTACTTTTTTATTCTTGTAATATTTACTTGTGGTTCATTTACTTTTTTATCCTTGTAATATTTACTTGTGGTTCATTTACTTTTTTGTTCTTGTAATATTTATATGTTTTTCTTTAATTTTTTCCCCTTCAGATATGCCTGTAGAAGAAGATTGTAAAGATATCGTAAGTGTTTGGCTATACATGTACTAACATACTTATAATATACTTATAATATCTCATATATATATATTCTTTTATTTACTTATTGTCCATTTATGTCAAACCCCTTTTCGGTAAAGGGGTCATGTTACATCCGAATATCCGCTATTCAGCGTAACGTCATTTCGCTGTGAAAAAATGATATATACATGAACGTACATAAATACAGGTCCGCCTCCGTGGTTGAGTGGTTACGGTTGCTGACTTGTATACCACTGTAACCTATCATCACTGATGGTCACGGGTTCGAGCCCCGCTCAGACCGTGTTTCATTTATATGAAAAAGTTGGCAGTTTCTTACGGAGGTTGGTGCACCCAGGTACTGGTTAACCGCTGGAGCCTGCCCAGGAAAGATGTTGTTAGGTAAAACTGCCAACCGACTATAATATACTGTGCATTTTAACCCTATTTTGAAGAAGTATATTAAAGAACACCATTTAAGAAAGAAAGCGTGCGATTGCGTCCTTAAATTGAGTTTTAGGGAGAAGTTGGGCCCCATATAGCGAAGTCAGGATCCCTAGGGCCACTATTTCGCCCATGTCGCCATCTAGATTGAGCCCTGTTATAAAGTAAAGTAAAGTGTTTGTTTATTATAGTGTCACCCCTATTTAAAGGGCCAGCCATTTCTGACTTATGAGAGACCTCTTTTTTTTATGAACATCAGTACTTCCCGAATCCTATGCTTGTATGCCAGGCGCCAGGCTGGTAGGCAATCGGTAACCATAATTTAACTAGCTGGCGGCTCACCATCCGGCCATATCAGAACGAACCCCTGACGAGATTCGAACCTTCGACCTCCCGCTCCGTAGGCGGACGCCTTAACCACTGGGCTACGGAGACGGTATATATAATTATTATATTGATGATGATTATTTCAGGCCTGTAATGCGCAGCCAGAAATTCTTCCACAACGGTCAACAGTATACGCTCCAAACCTGCATGTCCTTGACCTCGACTACAGTGACCTAGTTAACGATCAGCTGTTACAGAGGATTGTCAACGTATGCCGTGGGACGCTGCATGTCACAGACTATTATGGCCAAAAGTTAATACCAGAATGAAGTGGTACGGTGAAGGACATGTCGATGGTAAAGTACATGTCGATGGTGATGTACATGTCGATGGTGAAGTACATGTCGATGGTGATGTACATGTCAATGGTGAAGTACATGTCGATGGTGATGTACATGTCGATGGTGATGTACATGTCGATGGTGAAGTACATGTCGATGGTGAAGTACATGTCGATGGTGAAGTACATGTCGATGGTGAAGTACATGTCGATGGTGAAGTACATGTCGATGGTGAAGTACATGTCGATGGTGAAGTACATGTCGATGGTGATGTACATGTCGATGGTGAAGTACATGTCGATGGTGAAGTACATGTCGATGGTGAAGTACATGTCGATGGTGAAGTACATGTCGATGGTGAAGGACATGTCGATGGTGAAGTACATGTCGATGGTGATGTACATGTCGATGGTGAAGTACATGTCGATGGTGGAGGACATGTCGATGGTGATGTACATGTCGATGGTGATGTACATGTCGATGGTGATGTACATGTTGATGGTGATGTACATGTCGATGGTGAAGGACATGTCGATGGTGAAGTACATGTCGATGGTGATGTACATGTCAATGGTGAAGTACATGTCGATGGTGAAGGACATGTCGATGGTGATGTACATGTCGATGGTGAAGTACATGTCGATGGTGAAGTACATGTCGATGGTGAAGTACATGTCGATGGTGATGTACATGTCGATGGTGAAGTACATGTCGATGGTGAAGTACATGTCGATGGTGAAGTACATGTCGATGGTGAAGTACATGTCGATGGTGAAGTACATGTCGATGGTGAAGTACATGTCGATGGTGAAGTACATGTCGATGGTGAAGTACATGTCGATGGTGATGTACATGTCGATGGT
>CM026388.1:10005121-10082130 GCA_014843695.1 Archivesica marissinica | reverse complement strand
ACGGTTACATACAAACCTACAGTGGAGTTCTGATGTGTAGGAATTAACCACGTACACCTACGGTTACCTACAAACCTACAGTGGAGTTCTGATGAGTAGGAATTAACCACGTACACCTACGGGTACCTACAAACCTACAAACCTACAATGGAGTACTGATGCGTAGGAATTAACCACGTACGCCTACGGTTACCTACAAACCAAAAGTGGAGTTCTGATGAGTAGGAATTAAACACGAACGCCTACGGTTAACTACAATCCTAGAGTGGAGTTCTGATGCATAGGAATTAACCACGCACGCCTACAGTTACCTACAAACCTACAGTGGAGTTATGACGCCTAGGAATTAACCATGTACGCCTACGGTTACCTACAAACCTACAGTGGAGTTCTGATATGTAGGAATTAACCACGGACGCCTACGGTTACCTACAAACCTACAGTGGAGTTCTGAAGAGTAGGAATTAACCACGTACACCCTACCGTTACCTACAAACCTACAGTGGAGTTCTGATGAGTAGGAATTAACCACGTACACCTACGGTTACCAACAAACCTACAGTGGAGTTCTGATGCGTAGGAATTAACCACGCACGCCTACGGTTACCTACACCTACAGTGGAGTTATGTTGCGTAGGAATTAACCACGGACGCCTACGGTTACCTAGAGTGGATTTCTGATGAGTAGGAATTAATCACGTACGCCTAAGGTTACCTACACACCTACAAACATACAGTGGAGTTCTGATGTGTAGGAATTAACCACGGAAGCCTACGGTTACCTACAAACCTACAGTGGAGTTCTGATGCGTAGGAATTACCCACGGACGCCTACGGTTACCTACAAACCTACAGTGGAGTTCTGTTGCGTAGGAAATAATCACGCACGCCTACGGTTACCTACAAACCTACAGTGGAGTTATGATGTGTAGGAATTAACCACGGACGTCTACGGTTACCTACAAACCTACAGTGGAGTTATGATGTGTAGGAATTAACCACGGACGTCTACGGTTACCTACAAACCTACAGTGGAGTTATGATGCGTAGGAAATAACCACGTACCCCTACGGTTACCTACAAACCTACAGTGGAGTTCTGATGAGTAGGAATTAACCACGTATACCTACGGTTACCTACAAACCTACAGTGGAGTTCTGATGCTTAGGAATTAACCACGCACGCCTACGGTTACCTACACACCTACAGTGGAGCTATGATGCGTAGGAATTAACCACGTACGCCTACGGTTACCTAGAGTGGAGTTCTGATGCGTAGGAATTAATCACGTACGCCTAAGGTTACCTACACACCTACAAACCTACAGTGGAGTTCTAATGCGTAGGAGTTAACCACGCACGCCTACGGTTACCTACAAACCTACAGTGGAGTTCTGATGTGTAGGAATTAATCACGTACGCCTACGGTTACCTACAAACCTACAGTGGAGTTATGATGCGTAGGAAATAACCATGGACGTCTACGGTTACCTACAAACCTACAGTGGAGTTCTAATGCTTAGGAGTTAACCACGAACGCATACGGTTACCTACAAACCTACAGTGCAGTTATAATGTGTAGGAATTAATCACGTACGCCTAAGGTTACCTACAAACCTACAGTGGAGTTCTGATGTGTAGGAATTAATCACGCACGCATACGGTTACCTACAAACCTATAGTGGAGTTATGATGTTTATGAATTAATCACGCACGCCTACGGTTACCTACAAACCTACAGTGGAGTTATGATGTGTAGGAATTAACCACGCACGCCTACGGTTACCTACAAACCTACAGTGGAGTTATGATGCGTAGGAATTAACCAATGTACATCTACGGTTACCTATAAACCTACAGTGGAGTTCTGATGTGTAGGAATTAACCACGTAAACCTACGGTTACCTACACACCTACAGTGGAGTTCTGATGTGTAGGAATTAACTACGTACACCTACGGTTACCTACACACCTACAGTGGTGTTCTGATGCGTAGGAATTAACCACGTACACCTACGGTTACCTACAAACCTACATTGGAGTTCTGATGTGTAGGAATTAACCACGGACGCCTACGGTTACCTATAAACCTACAGTGGAGTTATAATGTGTAGGAATTAATCACGTACGCCTAAGGTTACCTACAAACATACAGTGGAGTTCTGATGTGTAGGAATTAATCACGCACGCCCACGGTTACCTACAAACATACAGTGGAGTTCTGATGCGTTGGAATTAACCATGCACGCCCACGGTTACCTACAAACCTACAGTGGAGTTATGATGAGTAGGAATTAACCACGGACGTCTACGGTTACCTACAAACCTACAGTGGAGTTCTGATGCGTAGGAATTAACCACTCACGCCTACGGTTACCTACAAACCTACAGTGGAGCTATGATGCCTAGGAATTAACCATGTACGTCTACGGTTACATACAAACCTACAGTGGAGTTCTGATGTGTAGGAATTAACCACGTACACCTACGGTTACCTACAAACCTACAGTGGAGTTCTGATGAGTAGGAATTAACCACGTACACCTACGGGTACCTACAAACCTACAAACCTACAATGGAGTACTGATGCGTAGGAATTAACCACGTACGCCTACGGTTACCTACAAACCAAAAGTGGAGTTCTGATGAGTAGGAATTAAACACGAACGCCTACGGTTAACTACAATCCTAGAGTGGAGTTCTGATGCATAGGAATTAACCACGCACGCCTACAGTTACCTACAAACCTACAGTGGAGTTATGACGCCTAGGAATTAACCATGTACGCCTACGGTTACCTACAAACCTACAGTGGAGTTCTGATATGTAGGAATTAACCACGGACGCCTACGGTTACCTACAAACTTACAGTGGAGTTCTGAAGAGTAGGAATTAACCACGTACACCCTACCGTTACCTACAAACCTACAGTGGAGTTCTGATGAGTAGGAATTAACCACGTACACCTACGGTTACCAACAAACCTACAGTGGAGTTCTGATGCGTAGGAATTAACCACGCACGCCTACGGTTCCCTACACCTACAGTGGAGTTATGTTGCGTAGGAATTAACCACGGACGCCTACGGTTACCTAGAGTGGATTTCTGATGAGTAGGAATTAATCACGTACGCCTAAGGTTACCTACACACCTACAAACATACAGTGGAGTTCTGATGTGTAGGAATTAACCACGGAAGCCTACGGTTACCTACAAACCTACAGTGGAGTTCTGATGCGTAGGAATTACCCACGGACGCCTACGGTTACCTACAAACCTACAGTGGAGTTCTGTTGCGTAGGAAATAATCACGCACGCCTACGGTTACCTACAAACCTACAGTGGAGTTCTGATGTGTAGGAATTAAGCACGTACACCTACGGTTACCTACAAACCTAATGTGGAGTACTGATGCGTAGGAATTAACCACGTACGCCTACGGTTACCTACAAACCTACAGTGGAGTTCTGATGTGTAGGAATTAACCACGTACACCTACGGCTACCTATAAACCAACAGTGGAGTTCTGATGAGTAGGAATTAAACACGCACGCCTACGGTTAACTACAATCCTATAGTGGAGTTCTGATGCGTAGGAATTAACCACTCACGCCTACGGTTACCTACAAACCTACAGTGGAGCAATGATGCCTAGGAATTAACCATGTACGTCTACGGTTACATACAAACCTACAGTGGAGTTCTAATGTGTATGAATTAACCACGTACACCTACGGTTACCTACAAACTTACAGTGGAGTTATGATGTGTTGGAATTAATCACGCACGCCTACGGTTACCTACAAACCTATAGTGGAGTTATGATGTGTAGGAGTTAACCACGCACGCCTGCGGTTACCTAGAGTGGAGTTCTGATGCGTAGGAATTAATCACCTACGCCTAAGGTTACCTACACACCTACCAACCTACAGTGGAGTTCTAATGCGTAGGAGTTAACCACGCACGCATACGGTTACCTACAAACCTACAGTGGAGTTCTGATGTGTAGGAATTAACCACGTACACCTACGGTTACCTACAAACCTACAGTGGAGTTCCGATGTGTAGGAATTAACCACGGACGCCTACGGTTACCTACAAACCAACAGTGGAGTTCTGATGAGTAGGAATTAACCACGTATACCTACGGTTACCTACAAACCTAAGTAGAGTTCTGATGTGTAGGAATTAACCACGTACACCTACGGTTACCTACAAACCTACAGTGGAGTTCTGATGTGTAGGAATTAACCACATACACCTACGGTTACCTACAAAACAACAGTGGAGTTCTGATGTGTAGAAATTAACCACGTACACCTACGATTACCTACAAACCTACAGTGGAGTGCTGATGTGTAGGAATTAACCACGGATGCCTACGGTTACCTACAAACCTACAGTGGAGTTCTGATGCGTAGGAAGTAACCACGTACGCCTACGGTTACCTACAAACCTACAGTGGAGTAATGATGCGTAGGAATTAACAACGGACTCCTACGGTTACCTATAAACCTACAGTGGAGTTCTAATGCATAGGAATTAACCACGGACTCCTACGGTTACCACCTACAAACCTACATTGGAGTTCTGAGGCGTAGAAATTAACCACGCACGCCTACGGTTACCTACAAACCTACAGTGGAGTTCTGATGCGTAGGAAATAACCACGGACGCATACGGTTACCTACAAACCTACAGTGGAGGTATGATGCGTAGGAATTAACCACGGACGCCTACGGTTACCTACAAACCTACAGTGGAGTTATGAGGTGTAGGAATTAACCACGGACGCCTACGGTTACATACAAACCTACAGTGGAGTTCTGATGCGTAGGAATTAACCACGGACGCCTACGGTTACCTACAAACCTACAAGCCTACAGTGGAGTTCTGATGTGTAGGAATTAACCACGTACGCCTAGGGTTACCTACAAACCTACAGTGGAGTTCTGGTGTGTAGGAATTAATCACGGACGCCTACGGTTACCTACAAACCTACAAACATACAGTGGAGTTCTGATGAGTAGGAATTAACCACGGACGCCTACGGTTACCTACAAACCTACAGTGGAGTTCTGATGCGTAGGAATTAACAACGGACTCCTACGGTTACCTACAAACCTACAGTGGAGTTCTAATGCATAGGAATTAACCACGGACTCCTACGGTTACCTACAAACCTACAGTGGAGTTCTGATGCGTAGGAATTAACCACGCACGCCTACGGTTACCTACAAACCTACAGAGGAGTTCTGATGCGTAGGAAATAACCACGGACGCCTACGGTTACCTACAAACCTACAATGGAGTTCTGGTGCGTAGGAATTAACCACGGACGCCTACGGTTACCTACAAACCTACAGTGGAGTTCTGATGCGTAGGAATTAACCACGGACGCCTACGGTTACCTACAAACCTACAGCGGAGTTCTGATGAGTAGGAATTAACCACGGACACCTACGGTTACATACAGTCATACAGTGGAGTTCTGATGAGTAGGAATTAACCACGCACGCCTACGGTTACCTACACACATACAGTGTAGTTCTGATGCGTAGGAATTAACCACGGACGCCTATGGCTACCTACAAACGTACAGTGGAGTTCTGATGCGTTGGAATTAACCACGGACGCCTACGGCTACCTACAAACCTACAGTGGAGTTCTGATGCGTAGGAAATAACCACGGACGCCTACGGTTACCTACAAATCTACAGTGGAGTTATGATGCGTAGGAATTAACCACGGACGCCTATGGTTACCTACACACCTACAGTGGAGTTCTGATGCGTAGGAATTAATCACGTACACCTACGGTTACCTACAAACCTACACACCTACAGTGGAGTTCTAATGCGAAGGAAATAACCACGTACACCTACGGTTACCTACAAACCTAAAGTGGAGATATGATGCATAGGAGTTAACCACGGATGTCTACGGTTACCTACACACCTACAATGGAGTTCTGATGTGTAGGAATTAACCACGGACGCCTACGGTTATCTACAAACCTACTGTGGAGTACTGATGCGTAGGAATTAACCACGTACGCCTACGGTTACCTACAAACCTACAGTGGAGTTCTGATGTGTAGGAATTAACCACGTACACCTACGGTTACCTACAACAGTGGAGATATGATGTGTAGGAATTAATCAAGCACGCCTACGGTTACCTACAAACCTATAGTGGAGCTATGATGTGTAGGAGTTATCCACGCACGCCTGCGGTTACCTAGAGTGGAGTTCTGATGCGTAGGAATTAATCACCTACGCCTAAGGTTACCTACACACCTACAAACCTACGGTGGAGTTCTAATGCGTAGGAGTTAACCACGCACGCCTACGGTTACCTACAAACCTACAGTGGAGTTCTGATGTGTAGGAATTAACCACGGACGCCTACGGTTACCTACAAACCAACAGTGGAGCTCTGATGTGTAGGAATTAACCACGTACACATACGGTTACCTACAAACCTAAGTGGAGTTCTGATGTGTAAGAATTAACCACGTACACCTACGGTTACCTACAAACCTAAGTGGAGTTCTGATGTGTAGGAATTAACCACGTACACCTACAGTTACCTACACACCTAAGTGGAGTTCTGATGTGTAAGAATTAACCACGTACACCTACGGTTACCTACAAACCTACAGTGGAGTTCTGATGTGTAGGAATTAACCACGTACACCTACGGTTACCTACAAAACAACAGTGGAGTTCTGATGTGTAGGAATTAACCACGTACACCTACGATTACCTACAAACCTACAGTGGAGTGCTGATGCGTAGGAATTAACAACGGACTCCTACGGTTACCTATAAACCTACAGTGGAGTTCTAATGCATAGGAATTAACCACGGACTCCTACGGTTACCACCTACAAACCTACATTGGAGTTCTGAGGCGTAGAAATTAACCACGCACGCCTACGGTTACCTACAAACCTACAGTAGAGTTCTGATGCCTAGGAAATAACCACGGACGCCTACGGTTACCTACAAACCTACAGTGGATGTATGATGCGTAGGAATTAACCACGGACGCCTACGGTTACCTACAAACCTACAGTGGAGTTATGATGCGTAGGAATTAACCACGGACGCCTACGGTTACCTACAAACCTACAGTGGAGTTCTGATGCGTAGGAATTAACCACGGACGCCTACGGTTACCTACAAACATACAAGCCTACAGTGGAGTTCTGATGTGTAGGAATTAACCACGTACGCCTAGGGTTACCTATAAACCTACAGTGGAGTTCTGATGTGTAGGAATTAACCACGGACGCCTACGGTTACCTACAAACCTACAGTGGAGTTCTGATGCGTAGGAATTAACAACGGACTCCTACGGTTACCTACAAACCTACAGTGGAGTTCTGATGCGTAGGAAATAACCACGGACTCCTACGGTTACATACAAACCTACAGTGGAGTTCTGATGAGTAGGAATTAACCACGGACTCCTACGGTTACCTACAAACATACAGTGGAGTTCTGATGCGTACGAATTAACCACGGACTCCTACGGTTACATACAAACCTACAGTGGAGTTCTGATGCATAGGAATTAACAACGGACTCCTACGGTTACCACCTACAAATCTACATTGGAGTTCTGAGGCGTAGAAATTAACCACGCACGCCTACGGTTACCTACAAACCTACAGTGGAGGTATGATGCGTAGGAATTAACCACGGACGCCTACGGTTACCTACAAACCTACAGTGGAGTTATGATGTGTAGGAATTAACCACGGACGCCTACGGTTACCTACAAACCTACAGTGGAGATCTGATGCGTAGGAATTAACCACGGACGCCTACGGTTACCTACAAACCTACAAGCCTACAGTGGAGTTCTGATGTGTAGGAATTAACCACGTACGCCTAGGGTTACCTACAAACCTACAGTGGAGTTCTGATGTGTAGGAATTAACCACGGACGCCTACGGATACCTACAAACCTACAGTGGAGTTCTGATGCGTAGGAATTAACAACGGACTCCTACGGTTACCTACAAACCTACAGTGGAGTTCTGATGCGTAGGAATTAATCACGCACGCCTACGGTTACCTACAAACCTACAGTGGAGTTCTGATGCGTAGGAATTAACCACGGACTCCTATGGTTACCTACAAACCTACAGTGGAGTTCTGATGCGTAGGAATTAACCACGGACTCCTACGGTTACCTACAAACCTACAGTGGAGTTCTGATGAGTAGGAATTAATCACGCACGCCTACGGTTACCTACAAACCTACAGTGGAGTTCTGATGCGTAGGAATTAACCACGCACGCCTACGGTTACCTACAAACCTACAAACATACAGTGGAGTTCTGATGCGTAGGAATTAACCACGGACGCCTACGGTTACCTACAAACCTACAGTGGGGTTCTGATGAGTAGGAATTAACCAAGGACGCCTACGGTTACCTACAGACATACAGTGGAGTTCTGATGAGTAGGAATTAACCACGCACGCCTACGGTTACCTACAAACATACAGTGTAGTTCTGATGCGTAGGAATTAACCACGGACGCCTACGGCTACCTACAAACATACAGTGGAGTTCTGATGTGTTGGAATTAACCACGGACGCCTACGGCTACCTACAAACCTACAGTGGAGTTCTGATGCGTAGGAAATAACCACGGACGCCTACGGTTAGCTACAAACCTACAGTGGAGTTATGATGCGTAGGAATTGACCACGGACGCCTACGGTTACCTACACACCTACAGTGGAGTTCTGATGCGTAGGAATTAATCACGTACACCTACGGTTACCTACAAACCTACACACCTACAGTGGAGTTCTAATGCGAAGGAAATAACCACGGACGCCTACGGTTACCTACAAACCTACACACCTACATTGGAGTTCTGATGCGTAGGAGTTAACCACGTACACCTACGGTTACCTACAAACCTACAGTGGAGTTCTGATGTGTAGGAATTAACCACGGATGTCTAAGGTTACCTACACACCTACAATGGAGTTCTGATGTGTAGGAATTAACCACGGACGCCTACGGTTACATACACACCTATAGTGGAGTTCTGATGCGTAGGAATTAACCACGGACGCCTACGGTTACCTACAAACCTACAGTGGAGTTCTGATGTGTAGGAATTAACCACGGACGCCTACGGTTACATACAAACCTATAGTGGAGTTCTGATGCGTAGGAATTAACCACGGACGCCTACGGTTACCTACAAACCTACTGTGGGGTTCTGATGTGTAGGAATTAACCACGGACGCCTACGGTTACCTACAAACCTACAGTGAGGTTCTGATGTGTAGGAATTGACCACGGACGCCTACGGTTACCTACAAACCTACAGTGGAGTTCTGATGCGTAGGAATTAACCACGCACGCCTACGGTTACCTACAATCCTACAAACATACAGTGGAATTGTGATGCGTAGGAATTAACCACGGACGCCTACGGTTACATACACACCCATAGTGGAGTTCTGATGCGTAGGAATTAACCACGGACGCCTACGGTTACCTACAATCCTACAGTGGAGTACTAATGCGTAGGAATTAATCACGTACGTCTACGGTTACCTACAAACCTACAATGGAGTTCTGATGCGTAGGAGTTAACCACGGATGCCTACGGTTACCTACAAACCTACAGTGGAGTTCTGACGCGTAGGAATTAACCACGGACGCCTACGGTTACCTACAAACCTACAGTGGAGTTCTGATGCGTAGGAATTAACCACGCACGCCTACGGTTACCTACAAACCTACAGTGGAGTTCTGATGCGTAGGAATTAATCACGGACGCCTACGGTTACCTACAAACCTACAGTGGAGTTATGATGCGTAGGAATTAATCACGTACGCCTATGGTTACCTACAAACCTACAGTGGAGTTTCGATGCGTAGGAATTAACCACGCACGCCTACGGTTACCTACAAACCTACAGTGGAGTTATGATGCGTAGGAATTAACCACGGATGCCTACGGTTACCTACAAACCTACAGTGGAGTTCTGATGCGTAGGAATTAATCACGCACGCCTAGGGTTACCTACAATCCTGTTTGAAATCAAATATGTTTAAACTAAATACGGATATAATACAGTTACAAATCAACCTACCAAAGTAAACAAAGTATATCGAAGGTAGTATATTGCCAAAATACACTAAACCGGTGATTTTAAAACGAACGGTTAACCGTTTTAATGTTTGGTTACCTGGCGGTGTTCAAACCGTGTGTCCGTGTATTTAATTAAAAAAGACAACGTGGGACAAATGGGGACGATGCATTCCGAATAAACAAGTGCGGACGATGCGTTCCGGTTGTAAACAATTGCATGACCGATCGACTCGGAAAGTCCTACTTTCGGTTTCGAATTTGTTTTATCGCAAAACAACACTGTTTACCAAATGAACATAAACATACAAAGTATAATGTTAGAAATATATATATTAATATCTTTTATTTCATACGATGTAATGCTGCTTTAAAGCATTACGGGATGTCCAACCCGTTTGCTCTCGGATATATATGCATCATTTTATTCTTACCACAGGGATTCGGCATGTTTGGTGGTACTAGTATATATATTTAAGTACAGGGATTCTACTCTGTGGGATGTCAGATTTCGCATCGATCAGTAAAATGGCCCTATCTGAAACAATTTTGTACAAAGCTGTCCAAATATAACGCCTATCCCGAGTCTTTATATTGTTCTTCAAATAAAACACAACTTTAAGCTGCATGCATGTATACTTTGCAAACAATTGCCACATACATTGGCCATAGCAGGTCACATTTCCATACTAGGACACGGGTTCTGTCAGCAACAACAAAAAATCTTCGACGGGAGAGTTTTAACTGTGAATAACATTATCAATAAAATGTGTTTCCACTAACCTGTATGTTTATTCGGCAAAAATGTACGTCAAAAAGAGATTTCGTAGCATTTTCAATTTGTTTTGAAAAATTCTAAAGCGGCGCAATTCGCATTGAAACCAGCGTTGAAACGAGCGTTCTGATTGGATTATTAGAATGTAACAATATGTTTTTTTATATATGAAGAACAATCATAATCCAATCAGAACGCTCGTTTCAACGCTGGTTTCAACGCGAATTGCACCGCTTTAGAATTTTTCAAAACAAATTGAAAATGCTACGAAATCTCTTTTTGACGTACATTTTTGCCGAATAAACATACAGGTTAGTGGAAACACATTTTATTGATAATGTTATTCACAGTTAAAACTCTCCCGTCGAAGATTTTTTGTTGTTGCTGACAGAACCCGTGTCCTAGTATGGAAATGTGACCTGCTATGGCCAATGTATGTGGCAATTGTTTGCAAAGTATACATGCATGCAGCTTAAAGTTGTGTTTTATTTGAAGAACAATATAAAGACTCGGGATAGGCGTTATATTTGGACAGCTTTGTACAAAATTGTTTCAGATAGGGCCATTTTACTGATTGATGCGAAATCTGACATCCCACAGAGTAGAATCCCTGTACTTAAATATATATACTAGTACCTCCAAACGTGCCGAATCCCTGTGATTCTTACCACCTTACTTGAACTTGAACTTGACTTGACTTTGTATAATCTGCCTCTTATAGGCACCTCTCATAAGAGCACATAGGAATATGTTGTATATTCTGACAATAAAAACTCATAAACTTGTAAGCTTGTAACAGTAACCATTTGTATAGAAAAACACAAAATAAAATATATATATATATATACATATGAAGTAGACATTAGCAATCTGATAGACTAGACTTGATTTGAATAGAGTGATTGGCGTAGATGCGTAATTGCATAGCAAGCATTGCTGGCCAGTTTATATATTCCAGCATCTCTTGAAAATCCTAGTAGAATATCTAAGAGTTCATTTTCCGATCTGGGGGGTTGGTTCCCTATTTCTTGTATTCTCTGGTAGACTGGTAGAAGTACCAAGCATCTTGTTAGTTGTAGGGCTGGGCATCTGAGTAGCATATGTGCAGAATCTTCAGGCTCAACACACGTAGGCAAAGGCGGCAGTTTGGGCTTTCTTTGTAGAATTTGGCTCTATGTTTCTGCAGTGTGAATGTTTCTGTTAGGATTCTGGCTTGAAGTCTTGCTCTGTCAACAGCATATGGGTTCATTTCAACATGTTCCCATGATGGTATTTCCTGGTGAATTAGCTGGAGTGTGGGTTTCTCTTTAGCAGCTGTTTCAAGTTCCTCTTTCCAGAACATGTGTACTGTTTTCTTTACCAGTCTTTTCCATGTATTGTATTTCATCGGATTTTGTATAACATCATGGGGAGATGGTAAACCATACTTGAATGTCAGCTTTACAATTGAGATGAACCATGAGTTGGATGATAATTCTTTAGTGGCTATTTGACGAATGCATATTTGGTGTAAAATTGATGAGCTATCGTTGATGATTTTCCCAAAGAATGTTAATGTTCGGAAGTGTGCCTTCTGCTGTCTTTGAGTGGAATAGAAAATAAGGTGCCTCGTTTGCAGTTCTGTATTCTTTTCAGACGTCTCTGTATTCAGTTTCAAGTAGAGTATTCTGTTTTTCAGTACACCATATTCTATTTTTAATTTAGTCTAAAAATAGCATATATTCAAATAATGTAATCTAAAATTATTAAAGTTATCGTCATGTGTTTTTAAACATCGGATTCTTGAGTGTCAGTGGAATAGGTGGTATAGCCATCATGTGTATATAATGTATCTAAAATATCTAGATTTACTAATTTCTAAACCGGAAATCGAGTGTAGTTTTCATTTGCAATTATACTGATTTATTCAACAGTAAACACGCTCGGATGTGATTCTGAAAATATAGCATATATAAACACACGTTGGATAGTGTAATAATAAGGTCCGGAGCGTATGTTGAGCAAAAACTACAGTAACATTACTGTTACTACCGTATAAAGGTATACATACGAATTACAATACTATAATAGTACCGTATAATAAAGGTATAAAATACGTAGTAAAATACTATAATAGTAGGTGTATATAATGCAACTAAGGTCACTAAGGCGAATGTGGCTTCGGCCGCAATGTTCACATGCGTATCATTGACCTTTTTGTTCGTTATTAATAGCTATATGGATATCATATATAAATATATAAAACACACGTTGGATTGTGCAATAATGAACAGGCGGATCTGTAGTCCAGTGGTAACACGCTGGACTGGTAATCGAGGTATCGCAGGTTCGATCCCCCGTCTGACCCTAATAACATTAACAGTCTTTCAGATGGGACTTTAAACCGAGGTCTCGTGTCGGTGCTTTACACCGTGCACGTAAAAGAACCAGAGGAGACTCTGGAATGGGTCTCTCTCTGTATCATTGCACTATCCTCCAAAATCTAAAATAACTAATCTCTTCAGGAGGCATCGCTCATATGGGCAACCGGTAGCGACGATAAATAAACGTAAAACACACACACACAGTGCAATCATGAGGTCCGGTGCGTATGTTGAGCAAACACTACCGTGTTACACTACCGTACACTGTTACAGTGCTAAACTATCGTGCTACAGTACATTACACTGTAAACCAAGGCAGTTTCCATGGGCGACTGTGGCATCGGCCGCAATGTTCACATGCGTATCATTGACCGTTTTGTTCGTTATTTAAGAAATAATAAATATCAACCGTGGTATATCGCAGAATAACCCTCGTTTGAAGTTCTTATGCATATAAATATATCACGAAGGCCGAAGGCATAAGAACGACAAACGAGGGTTATTTTGCGATATACCACGGTTGATACTTATTATTTCAATTCTAACACGACTTACTTCTAATAATTTTAAAGGAGTATTTTCTTCAAACGCCGCTGCATTTGGCTTTCGAAATTACCTCTCGCGTGATGACGTTATTTTTTATAGAAAAAATCAATCTAGTGCATAAATGAACAAAAGTTGTAACTGATCAATAATTTTATTTATTTTGTCAAATAAAACTGTACAGAATAGTAACTGAAACGTTACTTAACAGAAAAACAAGATGGACAAGAGATTATCTGATTCTAAAAATAGCTCACTTCCGTGAATTCCAACGGTATTTTTTACAAACATCGCGTGACTTTCATTCATAAAACTTTACACGCATTGCATAAATGGCGTAGCCAAAACACGGTGCGCGTGCAGCATAGTTCAAGGTAGGTATATCGCAGAATAACCCGAGATTGGTTTTACTCTAGACGTATGTATGTTATTAGCTGGGTCGTGTTAGAATAATAGCTAATTTCATATTCTAACATGACTTGATATTTTGTTCTAATGAACAAAGAACAGATCTACCGTTGTACATTTAGGAACTAATATGTGTCTTACCGTGGTATATCGGCGAATACACCACGGTTTGGTGTTCGGATGCGTAGAAATTAACCACGTACGCCTAAACCGTGGTTTATTCGTCCATAAACCACGGCAAGACAAATATCATTTCCATTCTAACATGACGAAATGTGCGTGTTACTTTGTCGACGTGAACTATTAATACATACATTTATTATTGTTTGAATAAAAATATTAATACATTCTGGCTAATATTGAAAATTAGCATTAGAGTTTTAGAAAATCTTTATTACAGGGAGGTAATTTGTAAAGCCGTCAGCCAAATCACAAAAAAGGAGAGAAATTAGGCGGCACGCCGACAAAGTAACAGGCACATTTCTTCGTTCGTAGCATTATATTGGGTCATGTTAAATGGAAATACGATTTGTCTTGGCATGGTATATCGGCGAATAAACCACGGTTTGGAGTTATGATGCATAGGAATTAACCACGGACGCCTACGGTTACCTACAAACGTACAGTGGAGTTCTGATGTGTAGGAATTAACCACGTACGCCTACGGTTACCTACAATCCTACAAATCTACAGTGGAGTTATGGTGCGTAGGAATTAACCACATACGCCTACAGTTACCTACAAACCTACAGTGGAGTTATGATGCGTAGGAATTAACCACGGACGCCTACGGTTACCATCAAACGTACAGTGGAGTTATGATGTGTAGGAATTAACCACGTACGTCTACGGTTACCTACACTCCTACAGTGGAGTTCTGATGCGTAGGAATTAACCACGTACGTCTGCGGTTACATACAAACCTACAGTGGAGTTATGTTGCATAGGAATTAACCACGTACGTCTGCGGTTACATACAAACCTACAGTGGAGTTATGATGCGTAGGAATTAACCACATACGCCTACGGTTACCTACAAACATACAAACCTACAGTGGAGTTCTGATGCGTAGGAATTAACCATGGACGCCTACGGTTACCTACAAACCTACAGTGGAGTTCTGATGCGTAGGAATTAACCACGTACGTCTACGGTTACCTACAACCCTACAGTGGAGTTATGATGCGTAGGAATTAACCAGGTACGCCTACGGTTACCTACAACCCTACAGTGGAGTTATGATGCGTAGAAATTAACCAGGTACGCCTACGGCTACCTACAAACCGACAATCCTACAGTGGAGTTATGATGCGTAGGAATTAACCACGTACGCCTACGGTTACCTACAAACCTACAAACCTACACACCTACAGTGGAGTTCTGATGCGTAGGAATTAACCACGGACGCCTACGGCTACCTACAATCCTACAGTGGAGTTCTGATGAGTAGGAATTAACCACGGACGCCTACGGCTACCTACAATCCTACAGTGAAGTTCTGATGAGTAGGAATTAACCACGGACGCCTACGGCTACCTACAATCCTACAGTGGAGTTCTGATGCGTAGGAATTAACCACGGACGCCTACGGCTACCTACAATCCTACAGTGGAGTTCTGATGTGCAGGAATTAACCACGTACGCCTATGGTTACCTACAAACCTACAGTGGAGTTATGATGCGTAGGAATTAATCACGCACGCCTACGGTTACCTACAATCCTACGCACCTACAGCGGAGTTCTGATGCGTATGAGTTAATCACCACGCACGTCTACGGTTACCTACACACATACAGTGGAGTTCTGATGCGTAGGAATTAATCACGGACGCCTACGGTTACCTACAAACCTACAGTGGAGTTATGATGTGTAGGAATTAATCACCTACGCCTAAGGTTACCTACAATCCTACAGTGGAGTTCTGATGCGTAGGAATTAACCACGGACGCCTACGGTTACATACAAACCTACGGTGGAGTTCTGATGCGTAGGAGTTAATCACATACGCCTACGGTTACCTACAAACCTACACACCTACAGTGGAGTTCTGATGTGCAGGAATTAACCACGCACGCCTAAGGTTACCTACAATCCTACAAACCTACAGTGGAGTTCTGATGGGTAGGAATTAACCACGGACGCCTACGGTTACAAACAAACATACACACCTACAGTGGAGTTATGTTGCGTAGGAATTAACCACATACGCATACGGTTATCTACAAACCTACAGTGGAGATATGATGTGTAGGAATTAACCACGGACGCCTGCGGTTACCTACACGCTTACAGTGGAGTTATGATGCATAGGAATTAACCACATACGCCTACGGTTACCTACAATCCTACTAACCTACAGTGAAGTTCTGATACGTAGGAGTTAACCACGCACGCTTACGGTTACCTACACACCTACAGTGGAGTTCTGATGCGTAGGAATTAACCACGGACGTCTACGGTTACCGACACACATACAGTGGAGTTCTGATGCGTAGGAATTAACCACGGACGCCTACGGTTACCTACAAACCTACAGTGGAGATATGATGCGTAGGAATTAACCACGGACGTCTACGGTTACCTACAAACCTACAGTGGAGTTCTCATGTGTCCGAATTAACCATGTACGTCTAAGGTTACCTACAAACCTACAGTGAAGTTCTGATGCATAGGAATTAACCACGTACGCCTACGGTTACCTACAAACCTACAAACCTACAGTGGATTTATGATGTGTAGGAATTAATCACGCACGCCTACGGTTACCTACACACCTACAGTGGAGTTATGATGTGTAGGAATTAATCACGCACGCCTACGGTTACCGACACACCTACAAACCTACAGTGGAGTTATGATGAGTAGGAATTAACCACGTACGTCTACGGTTACCTACAAACCTACAGTGGAGTTCTGATGTGTAGGAATTAACCACATACGTCTACGGTTACCTACAAACCTACACACCTACATTGGAGTTCTGATGCGTAGGAATTAACCACGTACGCCTACGGTTACCTACAAACATACAGTGGAGTTATGATGCGTAGGAATTAACCACGCACGTCTACGGTTACCTACAAACATACAGTGGAGTTATGATGCGTAGGAGTTAACCATGCACGCCTACGGTTACCGACACACATACAGTGGAGTTCTGAAGCGTATGAATTAACTACGTACACCTACGGTTACCTACAAACCTACAGTGGAGTTCTCATGTGTAGGAATTAACCACGTACGCCTACGGTTACCTACAAACCTACAGTGGAGTTCTGATGTGTAGGAATTAACCACCTACACCTATGATTACCTACAAACCTACAGTGGAGTTCTGATGCAAAAAAAACCAACCACAACACAAAAAAACACACCCACACCACAAGTAGGAATTAACCACGTACGCCTACGGTTACCTACAAACCTACAGTGGAGTTATGATGCGTAGGAATTAACCACGGACGTCTACGGTTACCTACAAACCTACAGTGGAGTTCTGATGCTAGGAATTAACCACGACCTACGGTTACCTACAAACCTACAGTGGAGCACAAGTCTGATGCGTAGGAATAACCACGAAGCCTACGGTTACCTACAACCACAAATGTAGGAATTAATCACGTACGCCTACGGTTACCTACAAACCTACAGTGGAGTTATGATGCGTAGGAATTAATCACGCACGCCTACGGTTACCTACACACCTACAGTGGAGTTTTGATGTGTAGGAATTAATCACGCACGCCTACGGTTACCTACAAACGGTTACCTACAAACCTACAGTGGAGTTATGATGCGTAGGAATTAACCACGTACGTCTACGGTTACCTACAAACCTACAGTGGAGTTCTGATGTGTAGGAATTAACCACGTACGCCTACGGTTACCTACAAACCTACAGTGGAGTTCTGATGCGTAGGAATTAACCACGGACGTCTACGGTTACCTACAACCTACAGTGGAGTTTGATGCTAGGAATTAACCACACCCAACCAAAACAAAACAACCCAACACAACCAAAAAACACACACACACAACAAAACAAAAACCACACCACACCACAAACCACAAAAAAAAACCACACACCCACACCAAAACCTACAGTGGAGTTATGTGCATAGGAATTAACCACGTACGTCTACGGTTACCTACAAACATACAGTGGAGTTCTGATGTGTAGGAATTAACCACGTACGTCTACGGTTACCTACAAACCTACAGTGGAGATATGATGTGTAGGAATTAACCACGGACGCCTAAGGTTACCTACAAACCTACAGTGGAGTTATGATGTGTAGGAATTAACCACGGACATCTACGGTTACCTACAATCCTACAATCCTACAGTGGAGTTATGATGTGTAGGAATTAACCATGTACGCCTACGATTACCTATAACCCTACAGTGGAGCTATGATGCGTAAAATCACGTACGTCTACGGTTACCACAATCCTAGAGTGGAGTCTGATGCTAGAATAATCACGTACACTACGTTAACTACAATCATACAGTGGAGTTCTGATGCGTAGGAATTAACCACGCACGTCTACGGTTACCTACAAACCTACAGTGGAGTTATGATGCGTAGGAATTAACCACGGACGCCTACGGTTACCTACAAACCTACACACCTACAGTGGAATTCTGATGCGTAGGAATTAATCATGGACGTCTACGGTTACCTTCAAACCTACAGTGGAGTTATGATGTGTAGGAATTAACCACGGACGTCAACGGTTACCTACAAACATACAGTGGAGTTATGATGTGTAGGAATTAACCACCACGTACGTCTACGGTTACCTACAAACCTACAGTGGAGTTATGATGTGTAGGAATTAACCACCACGTACGTCTACGGTTACCTACAAACCTACAGTGGAGATATGATGTGTAGGAATTAACCACGGACGCCTACGGTTACCTACAAACCTACAGTGGGGTTATGATGCATAGGAATTAATCACGTACGTCTACGGTTACCTACAAACCTACAGTGGAGGTATGATGTGTAGGAATTAACCACGGAAGCCTACGGTTACCTACAAACCTACAGTGGAGTTCTGATGTGTAGGAATTAACCACGTACGCCTAAGGTTACCAACAAACCTACAGTGGAGTTATGATGCGTAGGAATTAATCACGTACGCCTACGGTTACCTACAAACCTACAGTGGAGTTATGATGCGTAGGAATTAATCACGTACGCCTACGGTTACCTACAAACCTACTGTGGAGTTATGATGCGTAGGAATTAATCACGTACACCTACGGTTATCTACAAACCTACAGTGGAGTTATGATGCGTAGGAATAAATCACGTACGTCTACGGTTACCTACAAACCTACAGTGGAGTTCTGATGTGTAGGAATTAATCACGCACGCCTACGGTTACCTACAAACCTACAGTGGAGTTCTGATGTGTAGGAATTAACAGCGTACACCTACGGTTACCTACAAACCTACAGTGGACCTATGATGTGTAGGAATTAATCACGCACGCCTACGGTTACCTACAAACCTACAAACCTAAAGTGGAGTTATGATGCTTAGGAATTAACCACGTACGCCTATGGTTACCTACAATCCTACAGTGGAGTTCTGATGCGTAGGAATTAATCACGTACGCCTAAGGTTACCTACACACCAACAGTGGAGTTATAATGCGTAGGAATTAATCACGTACGTCTACGGTTACCTACAAACACACAGTGGAGTTATGATGTGTAGGAATTAACCACGTACGCCTACGGTTACCTACAATCCTAAGTGGAGTATTAATGCGTAGGAATTAATCACGTACGTCTACGGTTACCTACAATCCTACAATCCTACAGTGGAGTTATGATGCGTAGGAATTAACCACTGACGTCTACGGTTACCTACAAACCTACAGTGTAGTTATGATGTGTAGGAATTAACCACCACGTACGCCTACGGTTACCTACAAACCTACAGTGGAGTTATGATGCATAGGAATTAACCACGTACGTCTACGGTTACCTACAAACATACAGTGGAGTTCTGATGTGTAGGAATTAACCACGTACGTCTACGGTTACCTACAAACCTACAGTGGAGATATGATGTGTAGGAATTAACCACGGACGCCTATGGTTACCTACAAACCTACAGTGGAGTTATGATGTGTAGGAATTAACCACGGACATCTACGGTTACCTACAATCCTACAATCCTACAGTGGAGTTATGATGTGTAGGAATTAACCATGTACGCCTACGATTACCTATAACCCTACAGTGGAGCTATGATGCGTAGCAATTAATCACGTACGTCTACGGTTACCTACAATCCTAGAGTGGAGTTCTGATGCGTAGGAATTAATCACGTACACCTACGGTTAACTACAATCATACAGTGGAGTTCTGATGCGTAGGAATTAACCACGCACGTCTACGGTTACCTACAAACCTACAGTGGAGTTATGATGCGTAGGAATTAACCACGGACGCCTACGGTTACCTACAAACCTACACACCTACAGTGGAATTCTGATGCGTAGGAATTAATCATGGACGTCTACGGTTACCTTCAAACCTACAGTGGAGTTATGATGTGTAGGAATTAACCACGGACGTCAACGGTTACCTACAAACATACAGTGGAGTTATGATGTGTAGGAATTAACCACCACGTACGTCTACGGTTACCTACAAACCTACAGTGGAGTTATGATGTGTAGGAATTAACCACCACGTACGTCTACGGTTACCTACAAACCTACAGTGGAGATATGATGTGTAGGAATTAACCACGGACGCCTACGGTTACCTACAAACCTACAGTGGAGTTCTGATGTGTAGGAATTAATCACGTACGTCTACGGTTACCTACACACCTACAGTGGAGTTCTGATGTGTAGGAATTAACCACATACGTCTACGGTTACCTACAAACCTACACACCTACATTGGAGTTCTGATGCGTAGGAATTAACCACGTACGTCTACGGTTACCTACAAACCTACAGTGGAGTTATGATGCGTAGGAGTTAACCAAATACGTCTACGGTTACCTACAAACCTACAGTGGAGTTATGATGCGTAGGAATTAACCACGCACGTCTACGGTTACCTACAAACATACAGTGGAGTTATGATGCGTAGGAGTTAACCATGCACGCCTACGGTTACCGACACACATACAGTGGAGTTCTGAAGCGTAGGAATTAACTACGTACACCTACGGTTACCTACAAACCTACAGTGGAGTTCTCATGTGTAGGAATTAACCACGTACGCCTACGGTTACCTACAAACATACAGTGGAGCTCTGATGTGTAGGAATTAACCACGTACACCTATGATTACCTACAAACCTACAGTGGAGTTCTGATGCGTAGGAATTAAACACGTACGCCTAAGGTTACCTACAAACCTACAGTGGAGTTATGATGCGTAGGAATTAACCACGGACGTCTACGGTTACCTACAAACCTACAGTGGAGTTATGATGCGTAGGAATTAACCACGGACGTCTACGGTTACCTACAAACCTACAGTGGAGTTCTGATATGTAGGAATTAATCACGCACGCCTACGGATACCTACAAACCTACAGTGGAGTTACGATATGTAGGAATTAATCACGCACGCCTACGGTTACCTACACACCTACAGTGGAGCTATGATGTGTAGGAATTAATCACGCACGCCTACGGTTACCTACAAACATACAAACCTACTGTGGAGTTCTGATGCGTAGGAATTAACCACGGACGCCTACGGTTACCTACAAACCTACAGTGGAGTTCTGATGCCTAGGAATTAACCAAGGACGTCTACGGTTACCTACAAACCTACAGTGGAGTTCTGATGCGTAGGAATTAACCACGTACACCTACGGTTACCTACAAACCTACAGTGGAGTTCTGGTGCATAGGAATTAACCACGGACGTCTACGGTTACCTAAACATCTACAGTGGAGTTCTGATGCGTAGGAACTAACCACGGAAGCCTACGGTTACCTACAAACCTACAGTGGAGTTCTGATGTGTAGGAATTAACCACGTACGCCTAAGGTTACCTACACACCTACAGTGGAGTTATGATGCGTAGGAATTAATCACGTACGCCTACGGTTACCTATAAACCTACAGTGGAGTTCTGATGTGTAGGAATTAACAGCGTACACCTACGGTTACCTACAAACCTACAGTGGTGTTCTGATGCGTAGGAATTAACCACGGACGCCTACGGTTACCTACAAACCTACAGTGGAGTTCTGATGCCTAGGAATTAACCAAGGACGTCTACGGTTACCTACAAACCTACAGTGGAGTTCTGATGCATAGGAATTAACCACGTACACCTACGGTTACCTACAAACCTACAGTGGAGTTCTGGTGCTTAGGAATTAACCACGGACGTCTACGGTTACCTAAAAATCTACAGTGGAGTTCTGATGCGTAGGAATTAACCACGGAAGCCTACGGTTACCTACAAACGTACAGTGGAGTTCTGATGTGTAGGAATTAACCACGTACGCCTAAGGTTACCTACAAACCTACAGTGGAGTTATGATGCGTAGGAATTAATCACGTACGCCTACGGTTACCTACAAACCTACAGTGGATTTATGATGCGTAGGAATTAATCACGTACGCCTACGGTTACCTACAAACCTACTGTGGAGTTATGATGCGTAGGAATTAATCACGTACACCTACGGTTACCTACAAACCTACAGTGGAGCTATGATGTGTAGGAATTAATCACGCACGCCTACGGTTACCTACAAACCTACAAACCTACAGTGGAGTTATGATGCTTAGGAATTAACCACGTACGCCTATGGTTACCTACAATCCTACAGTGGAGTTCTGATGCGTAGGAATTAATCACGTACGCCTAAGGTTACCTACAAACCTACAGTGGAGTTATGATGCGTAGGAATTAATCACGTACGTCTACGGTTACCTACAAACATACAGTGGAGTTATGATGTGTAGGAATTAACCACGTACGCCTACGGTTACCTACAACCTAAGTGGAGTATGCGTAGGAATTAATCACGTACGTCTACGGTTACCACAATCCTACAAACCTACAGTGGAGTTCTGATGCGTAGGAATTAATCAGACGCTACGGTTACCTACAACCTACAGTGGAGTTATGATGCATAGGAATTAACCACGTACCCTACGGTTACCTACAAACCTACAGTGGAGTTATGATGCGTAGGAATTAACCACGTACGCCTACGGTTACCTACAAACCTACAGTGGAGTTATGATGCGTAGGAATTAACCACTGACGTCCACGGTTACCTACAAACCTACAGTGTAGTTATGATGTGTAGGAATTAACCACCACGTACGCCTACGGTTACCTACAAACCTACAGTGGAGTTATGATGCGTAGGAATTAACCACGTACGTCTACGGTTACCTACAAACCTACAGTGGAGATATGATGTGTAGGAATTAACCACGGACGCCTACGGTTACCTACAAACCTACAGTGGAGTTATGATGTGTAGGAATTAACCACGGACATCTACGATTACCTCAATCCTACAATCCTACAGTGGAGTTATGATGTGTAGGAATTAACCATATACGCCTACGATTACCTATAACCCTACAGTGGAGCTATGATGCGTAGGAATTAATCACGTACGTCTACGGTTACCTACAATCCTAGAGTGGAGTTCTGATGCGTAGGAATTAATCACGTACACCTACGGTTAACTACAATCATACAGTGGAGTTCTGATGCGTAGGAATTAACCACGCACGTCTACGGTTACCTACAAACCTACAGTGGAGTTATGATGCGTAGGAATTAACCACGGACGCCTACGGTTACCAACAAACCTACACACCTACAGTGGAATTCTGATGCGTAGGAATTAATCATGGACGCCTACGGTTACCTACAAACCTACAGTGGAGATATGATGCGTAGGAATTAATCACGTACGCCTACGGTTACCTACAAACCTACAGTGGAGTTATGATGGGTAGGAATTAACCACGTACGCCTACGGTTAACTACAAACATACAGTGGAGTTATGATGCGTAGGAATTAACCACTGACGTCCACGGTTACCTACAAACCTACAGTGTAGTTATGATGTGTAGGAATTAACCACCACGTACGCCTACGGTTACCTACAAACCTACAGTGGAGTTATGATGCGTAGGAATTTACCACGTACGTCTACGGTTACCTACAAACCTACAGTGGAGATATGATGTGTAGGAATTAACCACGGACGCATACGGTTACCTACAAACCTACAGTGGAGTTATGATGTGTAGGAATTAACCACGGACATCTACGATTACCTTCAATCCTACAATCCTACAGTGGAGTTATGATGTGTAGGAATTAACCATATACGCCTACGATTACCTATAACCCTACAGTGGAGCTATGATGCGTAGGAATTAATCACGTACGTCTACGGTTACCTACAATCCTAGAGTGGAGTTCTGATGCGTAGGAATTAATCACGTACACCTACGGTTAACTACAATCATACAGTGGAGTTCTGATGCGTAGGAATTAACCACGCACGTCTACGGTTACCTACAAACCTACAGTGGAGTTATGATGCGTATGAATTAACCACGGACGCCTACGGTTACCTACAAACCTACACACCTACAGTGGAATTCTGATGCGTAGGAATTAATCATGGACGTCTACGGTTACCTTCAAACCTACAGTGGAGTTATGCTGTGTAGGAATTAACCACGGACGTCTACGGTTACCTACAAACATACAGTGGAGTTATGATGTGTAGGAATTAACCACCACGTACGTCTACGGTTACCTACCAACCTACAGTGGAGTTATGATGTGTAGGAATTAACCACCACGTACGTCTACGGTTACCTACAAACCTACAGTGGAGATATGATGTGTAGGAATTAACCACGGACGCCTACGGTTACCTACAAACCTACAGTGGAGTTATGATGCATAGGAATTAATCACGTACGTCTACGGTTACCTACAAACCTACAGTGGAGGTATGATGTGTAGGAATTAACCACGGACATCTACGGTTACCTACAATCCTACAGTGGAGTTATGATGTGTAGGAATTAACCACGTACGCCTACGATTACCTACAACCCTACAGTGGAGTTGTGATGCATAGGAATTAATCACGTACGTCTACGGTTAACTAAAATCCTACAGTGGAGTTCTGATGTGTAGGAATTAACCACGCACGTCTACGGTTACCTACAAACCTACAGTGGAGTTATGATGCGTAGGAATTAACCACGGACGACTACAGTTACCTACAAACCTACAGTGGAGTTCTCATGTGTAGGAATTAACCATGTACGTCTAAGGTTACTTACAAACCTACAGTGGAGTTCTGATGCGTAGGAATTAACCACGGACGTCTACGGTTACCTACAAACCTACAGTGGAGTTCTGATGTGTAGGAATTAACCACGTACGCCTAAGGTTACCTACACACCTACAGTGGAGTTCTGATGCGTAGGAATTAACCACGGACGCCTACGGTTAACTACAATCCTACAGTGGAGTTCTGATGCATAGGGGAATTAACCACGGACGCCTACGGTTACCTACAAACCTACACACCTACAGTGGAGTTCTGATGCGTAGGAATTAACCACGGACGCCTACGGTTACCTACAAACCTACAGTGGAGTTCTGATGCGTAGGAATTAATCACGTACACCTACGGTTACCTACAATCCTACAAACCTACAGTGGAGTTCTGATGTGTAGGAATTAACCACGGACGTCTACGGTTACCTCAAACCTAAAGTGGAGTTCTGATGTGTAGGAATTAACCACGTACGTCTACGGTTACCTACAGACCTACAGTGGAGTTATGATGTGTAGGAATTAACCACGACGTACGTCTACGGTTACCTACACACCTAGAGTGGAGATATGATGTGTAGGAATTAACCACGGACGCCAACGGTTACCTACAAACCTACAGTGGAGATATGATGTGTAGGAATTAACCACGGACGTCTACGGTTACCTACAAACCTACAGTGGAGTTCTCATGTGTAGGAATTAACCATGTACGTCTAAGGTTACTTTCAAACCAACAGTGGAGTTCTGATGAGTAGGAATTAACCACGGACGTCTACGGTTACCTACAAACCTACAGTGGAGTTCTGATGTGTAGGAATTAACCACGTACGCCTAAGGTTACGTACACACCTACAGTGGAGTTCTGATGCGTAGGAATTAACCACGGACGCCTACGGTTACCTACAAACCTACAGTGAAGTTCTGATGTATAGGAATTAACCACGTACGCCTACGGTTACCTACAAACCTACAAACCTACAGTGGATTTATGATGTGTAGGAATTAATCACGCACGCCTACGGTTACCTACAAACCTACAGTGGAGTTATGATGCGTAGGAATTAACCACGTACGTCTACGGTTACCTACAAACCTACAGTGGAGTTATGATGCGTAGGAGTTAACCACGTACGTCTACGGTTACCTACAAACATACAGTGGAGTTATGATGCGTAGGAGTTAACCAAGTACGTCTACGGTTACCTACAAACCTACAGTGGAGTTATGATGCGTAGGAATTAACAACGCACGTCTACGGTTACCTACAAACATACAGTGGAGTTATGATGCGTAGGAGTTAACCATGCACGCCTACGGTTACCGACACACATACAGTGGAGTTCTGAAGCGTAGGAATTAACTACGTACACCTACGGTTACCTACAAACCTACAGTGGAGTTCTCATGTGTAGGAATTAACCACGTACGCCTACGGTTACCTACAAACCTACAGTGGAGTTCTGATGTGTAGGAATTAACCACGTACACCTATGATTACCTACAAACCTACAGTGGAGTTCTGATGCGTAGGAATTAAACACGTACGCCTAAGGTTACCTACAAACCTACAGTGGAGTTATGATGCGTAGGAATTAACCACGGACGTCTACGGTTACCTACAAACCTACAGTGGAGTTCTGATATGTAGGAATTAATCACGCACGCCTACGGATACCTTCAAACCTACAGTGGAGTTATGATATGTAGGAATTAATCACGCACGCCTAGGGTTACCTACACACCTACAGTGGAGTTATGATGTGTAGGAATTAATCACGCACGCCTACGGTTACCTACAAACCTACAAACCTACAGTGGAGTTATGATGCGTAGGAAATAACCACGTACGTCTACGGTTACCTACAAACCTACAGTGGAGTTCTGATGCCTAGGAATTAACCAAGGACGTATACGGTTACCTACAAACCTACAGTGGAGTTCTGATGCATAGAAATTAACCACGTACACCTACGGTTACCTACAAACCTACAGTGGAGTTCTGGTGCATAGGAATTAACCACGGACGTCTACGGTTACCTAAACATCTACAGTGGAGTTCTGATGCGTAGGAACTAACCACGGAAGCCTACGGTTACCTACAAACCTACAGTGGAGTTCTGATGTGTAGGAATTAACCACGTACGCCTAAGGTTACCTACAAACCTACAGTGGAGTTATGATGCGTAGGAATTAATCACGTACGCCTACGGTTACCTACAAACCTACAGTGGAGTTATGATGCGTAGGAATTAATCACGTACACCTACGGTTACCTACATACCTACAGTGGATATGATGTGTATGAATAAACCACGTACGTCTACGGTTACCTACACACCTACAGTGGAGATCTGATGTGTAGGAATTAATCACGCACGCCTACGGTTACCTACAAACCTACAGTGGAGTTCTGATGTGTAGGAATTAACAGCGTACACCTACGGTTACCTACAAACCTACAGTGGTGTTCTGATGCGTAGGAATTAACCACGGACGCCTACGATTACCTACAAACCTACAGTGGAGATCTGATGCCTAGGAATTAACCAAGGACGTCTACGGTTACCTACAAACCTACAGTGGAGTTCTGATGCATAGGAATTAACCACGTACATCTACGGTTACCTACAAACCTACAGTGGAGTTCTGGTGCTTAGGAATTAACCACGGACGTCTACGGTTACCTAAAAATCTACAGTGGAGTTCTGATGCGTAGGAATTAACCACGGAAGCCTACGGTTACCTACAAACCTACAGTGGAGTTCTGATGTGTAGGAATTAACCACGTACGCCTAAGGTTACCTACAAACCTACAGTGGAGTTATGATGCGTAGGAATTAATCACGTACGCCTACGGTTACCTACAAACCTACAGTGGAGTTATGATGCGTAGGAATTAATCACGTACGCCTACGGTTACCTACAAACCTACTGTGGAGTTATGATGCGTAGGAATTAATCACGTACACCTACGGTTATCTACAAACCTACAGTGGAGTTATGATGCGTAGGAATAAACCACGTACGTCTACGGTTACCTACAAACCTACAGAGGAGTTCTGATGTGTAGGAATTAACAGCGTACACCTACGGTTACCTACAAACCTACAGTGGAACTATGATGTGTAGGAATTAATCACGCACGCCTACGGTTACCTACAAACCTACAAACCTACAGTGGAGTTATGATGTTTAGGAATTAACCACGTACGCCTATGGTTACCTACAATCCTACAGTGGAGTTCTGATGCGTAGGAATTAATCACGTACGTCTAAGGTTACCTACACACCAACAGTGGAGTTATAATGCGTAGGAATTAATCACGTACGTCTACGGTTACCTACAAACACACAGTGGAGTTATGATGTGTAGGAATTAACCACGTACGCCTACGGTTACCTACAATCCTACAGTGGAGTATTAATGCGTACGAATTAATCACGTACGTCTACGGTTACCTACAATCCTACAATCCTACAGTGGAGTAATAATGCGTAGGAATTAATCACGTACGTCTACGGTTACCTACACACCTACAGTGGAGTTATGATGCATAGGAATTAACCACGTACGCCTACGGTTACCTACAAACCTACAGTGGAGATATGATGCGTAGGAATTAATCACGTACGCCTACGGTTACCTACAATCCTACAGTGGAGTATTAATGCGTACGAATTAATCACGTACGTCTACGGTTACCTACAATCCTACAATCCTACAGTGGAGTATTAATGCGTAGGAATTAATCACGTACGTCTACGGTTACCTACACACCTACAGTGGAGTTATGATGCATAGGAATTAACCACGTACGCCTACGGTTACCTACAAACCTACAGTGGAGATATGATGCGTAGGAATTAATCACGTACGCCTACGGTTACCTACAAACCTACAGTGGAGTTATGATGCGTAGGAATTAACCACATACGCCTACGGTTACGTACAAACATACAGTGGAGTTATGATGCGTAGGAATTAACCACTGACGTCTACGGTTACCTACAAACCTACAGTGTAGTTATGATGTGTAGGAATTAACCATCACGTACGCCTACGGTTACCTACAAACCTACAGTGGAGTTATGATGCGTAGGAATTAACCACGTACGTCTACGGTTACCTACAAACATACAGTGGAGTTCTGATGTGTAGGAATTAACCACGTACGTCTACGGTTACCTACAAACCTACAGTGGAGATATGATGTGTAGGAATTAACCACGGACGCCTACGGTTACCTACAAACCTACAGTGGAGTTATGATGTGTAGGAATTAACCACGGACATCTACGGTTACCTACAATCCTACAATCCTACAGTGGAGTTATGATGTGTAGGAATTAACCATGTACGCCTACGATTACCTATAACCCTACAGTGGAGCTATGATGCGTAGGAATTAATCACGTACGTCTACGGTTACCTACAATCCTAGAGTGGAGTTCTGATGCGTAGGAATTAATCACGTACACCTACGGTTAACTACAATCATACAGTGGAGTTCTGATGCGTAGGAATTAACCACGCACGTCTACAGTTACCTACAAACCTACAGTGGAGTTATGATGCGTAGGAATTAACCACGGACGCCTACGGTTACCTACAAACCTACAATCCTACAGTGGAGTTATGATGTGTAGGAATTAACCACGTACGCCTACGATTACCTACAACCCTACAGTGGTGTTATGATGCATAGGAATTAATCACGTACGTCTACGGTTAACTACAATCCTACAGTGGAGTTCTGATGTGTAGGAATTAACCACGCACGTCTACGGTTACCTACAAACCTACAGTGGAGCTATGATGCGTAGGAATTAACCACGGACGACTACGGTTACCTACAAACTTACAGTGGAGTTCTGATGCGTAGGAATTAACCACGGACGTCTATGGTTACCTACAAACCTACAGTGGAGTTCTCATGTGTAGGAATTAACCATGTACGTCTAAGGTTACTTACAAACATACAGTGGAGTTCTGATGCGTAGGAATTAACCACGGACGTCTACGGTTACCTACAAACCGACAGTGGAATTCTGATGTGTAGGAAATAACCACGTACGCCTAAGGTTACCTAAACACCTACAGTGGAGTTCTGATGCGTAGGAATTAACCACGGACGCCTACGGTTAACTACAATCCTACAGTGGAGTTCTGATGCGTAGGAATTAACCACGGACGCCTACGGTTACCTACAAACCTACACACCTACAGTGGAATTCTGATGCGTAGGAATTAACCACGGACGCCTACGGTTACCTACAAACCTACAGTGGAGTTCTGATGCGTAGGAATTAATCACGTACACCTACGGTTACCTACAATCCTACAAACCTACAGTGGAGTTCTGATGTGTAGGAATTAACCACGGACATCTACGGTTACCTCAAACCTAAAGTGGTATTCTGATGTGTAGGAATTAACCACGTACGTCTACGGTTACCTACAGACCTACAGTGGAGTTATGATGTGTAGGAATTAACCACGACGTACGTCTACGGTTACCTACAAACATAGAGTGGAGATATGATGTGTAGGAATTAACCACGGACGCCTACGGTTACCTACAAACCTACAGTGGAGTTCTGATGTGTAGGAATTAACCACGCACGCACACGGTTACCTACAAACATACAGTGGAGTTCTGATGCGTAGGAATTAACCATTCACGCCCACGGTTACCTACAAACCTACAAACCTACAGTGGAGTTATGATGCTTAGGAATTAATCACGTACGTCTACGGTTACCTACAAATTTACAGTGGAGTTATGATGTGTAGGAATTAACCACCACGTACGTCTACGGTTACCTACAGTGGAGATATGATGTGTAGGAATTAACCACGGACGCCTACGGTTACCTACAAACCTACAGTGGAGTTATGATGCGTAGGAATTAATCACGTACGTCTACGGTTACCTACAAACCTACAGTGGAGGTATCATGTGTAGGAATTAACCACGGACATCTACGGTTACCTACAATCCTACAATCCTACAGTGGAGTAATGATGTGTAGGAATTAACCACGTACGCCTACGATTACCTACAACCCTATAGTGGAGTTATGATGCGTCGGAATTAATCACGTACGTCTACGGTTAACTACAATCCTACAGTGGAGTTCTGATGCGTAGGAATTAACCACGCACGTCTACGGTTACCTACAAACCTACAGTGGAGTTATGATGCGTAGGAATTAACCACGGACGCCTACGGTTACCTACAAACCTACACACCTACAGTGGAGTTCTGATGCATAGGAATTAACCACGGACGCCTACGGTTACCTACAAACATACAGTGGAGTTCTGATGCGTAGGAATTAATCACGTACACCTACGGTTACCTACAATCCTACAAACCTACAGTGGAGTTCTGATGTGTAGGAATTAACCACGGACGTCAACGGTTACCTACAAACCTACAGTGGAGTTCTGATGTGTAGGAATTAACCACGTACGTCTACGGTTACCTACAAACCTACAGTGGTGTTATGATGTGTAGGAATTAACCACCATGTACGTCTACGGTTACCTACAAACCTACAGTGGAGATATGATGTGTAGGAATTAACCACGGACGCCTACGGTTACCTACAAACCTACAGTGGAGTTCTGATGTGTAGGAATTAACCACGCACGCCCACGGTTACCTACAAACATACAGTGGAGTTTTGATGCGTAGGAATTAACCATGCACGCCCACGGTTACCAACAAACCTACAAACCTACAGTGGAGTTATGATGCGTAGGAATTAATCACGTACGTCTACGGTTACCTACAAACCTACATTGGAGGTATCATGTGTAGCAATTAACCACGGACATCTACGGTTACCTACAATCCTACAATCCTACAGTGGAGTAATGATGTGTAGGAATTAACCACGTACGCCTACGATTACCTACAACCCTATAGTGGAGTTATGATGCGTCGGAATTAATCACGTACGTCTACGGTTAACTACAATCCTACAGTGGAGTTCTGATGCGTAGGAATTAACCACGCACGTCTACGGTTACCTACAAACCTACAGTGGAGTTATGATGCGTAGGAATTAACCACGGACGCCTACGGTTACCTACAAACCTACACACCTACAGTGGAGTTCTGATGCATAGGAATTAACCACGGACGCCTACGGTTACCTACAAACATACAGTGGAGTTCTGATGCGTAGGAATTAATCACGTACACCTACGGTTACCTACAATCCTACAAACCTACAGTGGAGTTCTGATGTGTAGGAATTAACCACGGACGTCAACGGTTACCTACAAACCTACAGTGGAGTTCTGATGTGTAGGAATTAACCACGTACGTCTACGGTTACCTACAAACCTACAGTGGTGTTATGATGTGTAGGAATTAACCACCATGTACGTCTACGGTTACCTACAAACCTACAGTGGAGATATGATGTGTAGGAATTAACCACGGACGCCTACGGTTACCTACAAACCTACAGTGGAGTTCTGATGTGTAGGAATTAACCACGCACGCCCACGGTTACCTACAAACATACAGTGGAGTTTTGATGCGTAGGAATTAACCATGCACGCCCACGGTTACCAACAAACCTACAAACCTACAGTGGAGTTATGATGCGTAGGAGTTAACCACGCACGTCTAAGGTTACCTACAAACCTACAGTGGAGATATGATGCGTAGGAATTAACCACGGACGCCTACGGATACCTACAAACCTACAGTCGAGTTCTGACGCGTAGGAATTAATCACGTACACCTACGGTTACCTACAATCCTACAAACCTACAGTGGAGTTCTGATGTGTAGGAATTAACCACGGACGTCTTCGGTTACTTACAAACCTACAGTGGAGTTCTGATGTGTAGGAATTAACCACTGACGTCTACGGTTACCTACAAACCTACAGTGGAGTTCTGATGCGTAGGAATTAACCACGCACGTCTACGGTTACCTACAAACCTACATTGGAGTTATGATGCGTAGGAATTAATCACGTACGTCTACAGTTACCTACAAACCTACAATGGAGTACTGATGCGTAGGAATTCATCACACACGCCTACGGTTACCTACAAACCTACAGTGGAGTTCTGATGTGTATGAATTAACAACGTACGTCTAAGGTTACCTACAAACCTACAATGGAGTTCTGATGCGTAGGAATTAACCATGTACGTCTACGGTTACCTACAAACCTACAAACCTACAGTGTAGTTATGATGTGTAGGAATTAATCACGTACGTCTATGGTAACGTACAAATCTACAAACCTACAGTGGAGTTCTAATGCGTAGGAGTTAACCACGCACGCCTACGGTTACCTACAAACCTACAGTGGAGCTATGATGTGTAGGAATTAACCACGTACGTCTACGGTTACCTACAAACCTACAGTGGAGCTATGATGCGTAGGAGTTAATCACGTACGCCTAAGGTTACCTACAAACATACAGTGGAGTTCTGATGTGTAGGAATTAATCACGCACGCCCACGGTTACCTACAAACATACAGTGGAGTTCTGATGCGTTGGAATTAACCATGCACGCCCACGGTTACCTACAAACCTACAGTGGAGTTATGATGTGTAGGAATTAACCACGGACGTCTACGGTTACCTACAAACATACAGTGGAGTTCTGATGTGTAGGAATTAACCACGGACGTCAAAGGTTACCTACAAACCTACAGTGGAGTTCTGATGCGTAGGAATTAACCACGGACGTCTAAGGTTACCTACAAATCTACAGTGGAGTTATGATGCCTAGGAATTAACCACGGACGTCTACGGTTACCTACAAACCTACAGTGGAGTTCTGATGCGTAGGAATTAACCACGTACACCTACGGTTACCTACAAACCTACAGTGGAGTTCTGATGTGTAGGAAATAATCACGTACGTCTACGGTTACCTACAAACCTACAGTGGAGTTCTGATGCGTAGGAATTAACCACGTACACCTACGGTTACCTACAAACCTACAGTGGAGTTATGATGCGTAGGAAATAACCACGTACCCCTATGTTTACCTGCAAACATACAGTGGAGTTCTGATGAGTAGGAATTAACAACGTACCCCCTACGGTTACCTACAAACCTACAGTGGAGCTCTGATGAGTAGGAATTAACCACCTACACCTACGGTTACCTACAAACCTACAGTGGAGTTATGATGCGTAGGAAATAACCACGTACCCCTACGGTTACCTACAAACCTACAGTAGAGTTCTGATGAGTAGGAATTAACCACGTACCCCCTACGGTTACCTACAAACCTACACACCTACAGTGGAGTTCTGATGCATAGGAATTAACCACGGACGCCTACGGTTACCTACAAACATACAGTGGAGTTCTGATGCGTAGGAATTAATAACGTACACCTACGGTTACCTACAATCCTACAAACCTACAGTGGAGTTCTGATGTGTAGGAATTAACCACGGACGTCAACGGTTACCTACAAACCTACAGTGGAGTTCTGATGTGTAGGAATTAACCATGTACGTCTACGGTTACCTACAAACCTACAGTGGTGTTATGATGTGTAGGAATTAACCACCATGTACGTCTACGGTTACCTACAAACCTACAGTGGAGATATGATGTGTAGGAATTACCCACGGACGCCTACGGTTACCTACAAACCTACAGTGGAGTTCTGATGTGTAGGAATTAACCACGCACGCCCACGGTTACCTACAAACATACAGTGGAGTTTTGATGCGTAGGAATTAACCATGCACGCCCACGGTTACCAACAAACCTACAAACCTACAGTGGAGTTATGATGCGTAGGAGTTAACCACGCACGTCTAAGGTTACCTACAAACCTACAGTGGAGATATGATGGGTAGGAATTAACCACGGACGCCTACGGATACCTACAAACCTACAGTCGAGTTCTGACGCGTAGGAATTAATCACGTACACCTACGGTTACCTACAATCCTACAAACCTACAGTGGAGTTCTGATGTGTAGGAATTAACCACGGACGTCTTCGGTTACTTACAAACCTACAGTGGAGTTCTGATGTGTAGGAATTAACCACTGACGTCTACGGTTACCTACAAACCTACAGTGGAGTTCTGATGCGTAGGAATTAACCACGCACGTCTACGGTTACCTACAAACCTACATTGGAGTTATGATGCGTAGGAATTAATCACGTACGTCTACAGTTACCTACAAACCTACAATGGAGTACTGATGCGTAGGAATTCATCACACACGCCTACGGTTACCTACAAACCTACAGTGGAGTTCTGATGTGTATGAATTAACAACGTACGTCTAAGGTTACCTACAAACCTACAATGGAGTTCTGATGCGTAGGAATTAACCATGTACGTCTACGGTTACCTACAAACCTACAAACCTACAGTGTAGTTATGATGTGTAGGAATTAATCACGTACGTCTATGGTAACGTACAAATCTACAAACCTACAGTGGAGTTCTAATGCGTAGGAGTTAACCACGCACGCCTACGGTTACCTACAAACCTACAGTGGAGCTATGATGTGTAGGAATTAACCACGTACGTCTACGGTTACCTACAAACCTACAGTGGAGCTATGATGCGTAGGAGTTAATCACGTACGCCTAAGGTTACCTACAAACATACAGTGGAGTTCTGATGTGTAGGAATTAATCACGCACGCCCACGGTTACCTACAAACATACAGTGGAGTTCTGATGCGTTGGAATTAACCATGCACGCCCACGGTTACCTACAAACCTACAGTGGAGTTATGATGTGTAGGAATTAACCACGGACGTCTACGGTTACCTACAAACATACAGTGGAGTTCTGATGTGTAGGAATTAACCACGGACGTCAAAGGTTACCTACAAACCTACAGTGGAGTTCTGATGCGTAGGAATTAACCACGGACGTCTAAGGTTACCTACAAATCTACAGTGGAGTTATGATGCCTAGGAATTAACCACGGACGTCTACGGTTACCTACAAACCTACAGTGGAGTTCTGATGCGTAGGAATTAACCACGTACACCTACGGTTACCTACAAACCTACAGTGGAGTTCTGATGTGTAGGAATTAATCACGTACGTCTACGGTTACCTACAAACCTACAGTGGAGTTCTGATGCGTAGGAATTAACCACGTACACCTACGGTTACCTACAAACCTACAGTGGAGTTATGATGCGTAGGAAATAACCACGTACCCCTATGTTTACCTGCAAACATACAGTGGAGTTCTGATGAGTAGGAATTAACAACGTACCCCCTACGGTTACCTACAAACCTACAGTGGAGCTCTGATGAGTAGGAATTAACCACCTACACCTACGGTTACCTACAAACCTACAGTGGAGTTATGATGCGTAGGAAATAACCACGTACCCCTACGGTTACCTACAAACCTACAGTGGAGTTCTGATGAGTAGGAATTAACCACGTACCCCCTACGGTTACCTACAAACCTACAGTGGAGTTCTGATGAGTTGGAATTAACCACGTACACCTACGGTTACCTACAAACCTACAGTGGAGTTCTGATGCGTAGGAATTAACCACGCACGCCTACGGTTACCTACACACCTACAGTGGTGATATGATGCGTAGGAATTAACCACGTACGCCTACGTTTACCTACAGTGGAGTTCTGATGCGTAGGAATTAATCACGTACGCCTACGGTTACCTACAAACCTACAGTGGAGTTATGATGCGTAGGAATTAACCACGGACATCTACGGTTACCTACAAACCTACAGTCGAGTTCTAATGCGTAGGAGTTAACCACGGACGCCTACGGTTACCTACAAACCTACAGTGGAGTTCTGATGTGTAGGAATTAATCACGCACGCCCACGGTTACCTACAAACATACAGTGGAGTTCTGATGCGTTGGAATTAACCATGCACGCCCACGGTTACCTACAAACCTACAGTGGAGTTATGATGTGTAGGAATTAACCACGGACGTCTACGGTTACCTACAAACCTACAGTGGAGTTCTGATGTGTAGGAATTAACCATGGACGTCAAAGGTTACCTACAAACCTACAGTGGAGTTCTGATGCATAGGAATTAACCACGGACGTCTAAGGTTACCTACAAACCTACAGTGGAGTTATGATGCCTAGGAATTAACCACGGACGTCTACGGTTACCTACAAACCTACAGTGGAGTTCTGATGCGTAGGAATTAACCACGTACACCTACAGTTACCTACAAACCTACAGTGGAGTTATGATGCGTAGGAAATAACCACGTACCCCTACGGTTACCTACAAACCTACAGTGGAGTTCTGATGAGTAGGAATTAACCACGTACCCCCTACGGTTACCTACAAACCTACAGTGGAGTTCTGAAGAGTATGAATTAACCACGTACACCTACGGTTACCTACAAACCTACAGTGGAGTTATGATGCGTAGGAATTAACCACGTACGCCTACGGTTACCTACAGTGGAGTTCTGATGCGTAGGAATTAATCACGTACGCCTAAGGTTACATACACACATAGAAACCTACAGTGGAGTTCTGATGTGTAGGAATTAATCACGTACGCCTACGGTTACCTACAAACCTACAGTGGAGTTATGATGCGTAGGAATTAACCACGGACGTCTACGGTTACCTACACGCTTACAGAGGAGTTCTGATGCGTAGGAATTAACCACGGACGACTACGGTTACCTACAAACCTACAGTGGAGTTATGATGCCTAGGAATTAACCACGTACACCTACGGTTACCTACAAACCTACAGTGGAGTTCTGATGTGTAGGAATTAATCACGTACGTCTACGGTTACCTACAAACCTACAGTGGAGTTCTGATGCGTAGGAATTAACCACGTACACCTACGGTTACCTACAAACCTACAGTGGAGTTCTGATGAGTAGGAATTAACCACGTACACCTACGGTTACCTACAAACCTACATTGGAGTTCTGATGCGTAGGAATTAACCAAGCACGCCTACGGTTACCTACACACCTACAGTGGTGATATGATGCGTAGGAATTAACCACGTACGCCTACGGTTACCTACAGTGGAGTTCTGATGCGTAGGAATTAATCATGTACGCCTACGGTTACCTACACACCTAGAAACCTACAGTGGAGTTCTAATGCGTAGGAGTTAACCATGCACGCCTACGGTTACCTACAAACCTACAGTGGAGTTCTGATGTGTAGGAATTAATCACGTACGCCTACGGTTACCTACAAACCTACAGTGGAGTTATGATGCGTAGGAATTAACCACGGACATCTACGGTTACCTACAAACCTACAGTCGAGTTCTAATGCGTAGGAGTTAACCACGGACGCCTACGGTTACCTACAAACCTACAGTGGAGTTATAATGTGTAGGAATTAATCACGTACGCCTAAGGTTACCTACAAACATACAGTGGAGTTCTGATGTGTAGGAATTAATCACGCACGCCCACGGTTACCTACAAACCTACTGTGGAGCTATGATGTGTAGGAATTAACCACGGACGTCTACGGTTACCTACAAACCTACAGTGGAGTTCTGATGTGTAGGAATTAACCACGGACGTCTAAGGTTACCTACACACCTACAGTGGAGTTCTGATGCATAGGAATTAACCACGGACGTCTAAGGTTACCTAGAAACCTACAGTGGAGTTATGATGCGTAGAAATTAACCACGGACGTCTACGGTTACCTACAAACCTACAGTGGAGTTCTGATGTGTAGGAATTAACCACGGACGTCTAAGGTTACCTACAAACCTACAGTGGAGTTATGATGCGTATGAATTAACCATGCACGCCCACGGTTACCTACAAACCTACAGTGGAGTACTGATGCGTAGGAATTCATCACACACGCCTACGGTTACTTACAAACCTACAGTGGAGTTATGATGTGTAGGAATTAATCACGTACGTCTACGGTTACCTACAAACCTACAATGGAGTACTGATGCGTAGGAATTCATCACACACGCCTACGGTTACCTACAAACCTACAGTGGAGTTCTTATGCGTAGGAATTAAACATGTACGTCTACGGTTACCTATAAACCTACAAACCTACAGTGGAGTTATGATGTGTAGGAATTAATCACGTACGTCTACTGTTACGTACAAATCTACAAACCTACAGTGGAGTTCTAATGCTTAGGAGTTAACCATGCACGCCTACGGTTACCTACAAACCTACAGTGGAGCTATGATGTGTAGGAATTAACAACGTACGTCTACGGTTACCTACAAGCTTACAGAGGAGTTCTGATGCATAGGAATTAACCACGTACACCTACGGTTACCTACAAACCTACAGTGGAGTTCTGATGAGTAGGAATTAACCACGTACACCTACGGTTACCTACAAACCTACAGTGGAGTTATGATGCGTAGGAATTAACCACGTACACCCTACCGTTACCTACAAACTTACAGTGGAGTTCTGATGAGTAGGAATTAACCACGTATACCTACGGTTACCTACAAACCTACAGTGGAGTTCTGATGCGTAGGAATTAACCACGCACGCCTACGGTTACCTACACACTTACAGTGGAGTTATGATGCGTAGGAATTAACCACGTACGCCTACGGTTACCTAGAGTGGAGTTCTGATGCGTAGGAATTAATCACGTACGCCTAAGGTTACCTACACACCTACAAACCTACAGTGGAGTTCTAATGCGTAGGAGTTAACCATGCACGCCTACGATTACCTACAAACCTACAGTGGAGTTCTGATGTGTAGGAATTAATCACGTACGCCTACGGTTACCTACAAACCTACAGTGGAGTTATGATGTTTATGAATTAATCACGCACGCCTACGGTTACCTATAAACCTACAGTGGAGATATGATGTGTAGGAATTAACCACGGAGGTCTACGGTTACCTACAAACCTACAGTGGAGTTCTGATGTGTAGGAATTAACCACGGACGTCTAAGGTTACCTACAAACCTACAGTGGAGTTCTGATGCGTAGGAATTAACCACGCACGTCTACGGTTACCTACAAGCTTACAGAGGAGTTCTGATGCGTAGGAATTAACCACGGACGACTACGGTTACCTACAAACCTACAGTGGAGTTATGATGTGTAGGAATTAACCACGACCGCCTACGGTTACCTACAACCTTACAGTGGAGATCTGATGCGTAGGAATAAACCACGGACGTCTACGGTTACCTACAAACCTACAGTGGAGTTATGATGTGTAGGAATTAATCACGTACGTCTACTGTTACGTACAAATCTACAAACCTACAGTGGAGTTCTGATGCGTAGGAATTAACCACGTACGCCTACGGTTACCTACAGTGGAGTTCTGATGCGTAGGAATTAATCATGTACGCCTACGGTTACCTACACACCTAGAAACCTACAGTGGAGTTCTAATGCGTAGGAGTTAACCATGCACGCCTACGGTTACCTACAAACCTACAGTGGAGTTCTGATGTGTAGGAATTAATCACGTACGCCTACGGTTACCTACACACCTACAGTGGAGTTATGATGCGTAGGAATTAACCACGGACATCTACGGTTACCTACAAACCTACAGTCGAGTTCTAATGCGTAGGAGTTAACCACGGACGCCTACGGTTACATACAAACCTACAGTGGAGTTATAATGTGTAGGAATTAATCACGTACGCCTAAGGTTACCTACAAACATACAGTGGAGTTCTGATGTGTAGGAATTAATCACACACGCCCACGGTTGCCTACAAACCTACTGTGGAGTTATGATGTGTAGGAATTAACCACGGACGTCCACGGTTACCTACAAACCTACATTGGAGTTCTGATGTGTAGGAATTAACCACGGACGTCTAAGGTTACCTACAAACCTACAGTGGAGTTCTGATGCGTAGGAATTAACCGCGGACGTCTAAGGTTACCTACAAACCTACAGTGGAGTTATGATGCGTAGGAATTAACCACGGACGTCTACGGTTACCTACAAACCTACAGTGGAGTTCTGATGTGTAGGAATTAACCACGGACGTCTAAGGTTACCTACAAACCTACAGTGGAGTTATGATGCGTAGGAATTAACCATGTACGTCTACGGTTACCTACAAACCTACAAACCTACAGTGGAGTTCTAATGCGTAGGAGTTAACCGCGCACGCCTACGGTTACCTACAAACCTACAGTGGAGTTCTGATGTGTAGGAATTAACCACGTACGTCTACGGTTACTTAGAAGCTTACAGAGGAGTTCTGATGCGTAGGAATTAACCACGGACGACTACGGTTACCTACAAACCTACAGTGGAATTATGATGTGTAGGAATTAACCACGACCGCCTACGGTTACCTACAACCCTACAGTGGAGATCTGATGCGTAGGAATAAACCACGGACGTCTACGGTTACCTACAAACCTACAGTGGAGTTATGATGCTTAGGAGTTAATCACGTACGTCTACGGTTACCTACAATCCTACAGTGGAGTTCTGATGCATAGGATTTAACCACGTACACCTACGGTTACCTACAAACCTACAGTGGAGTTCTGATGAGTAGGAATAAACCACGTACACCTACGGTTACCTACAAACCTACAGTGGAGTTATGATGCGTAGGAAATAACCACGTACCCTACGGTTACCTACAAACCTACAGTGGAGTTATGATGCGTAGGCATTAACCACGGACGTCTACGGTTACCTAGAGTGGAGTTCTGATGCGTAGGAATTAATCACGTACGCCTAAGGTTACCTACACACCTACAAACCTACAGTGGAGTTCTGATGCGTAGGAGTTAACCACGCACGCCTACGGTTACCTACAAACCTACAGTGGAGTTCTGATGTGTAGGAATTAATCACGTACGCCTACGGTTACCTACAAACCTACTGTGGAGTTATGATGCGTAGGAAATAACCATGGACGTCTACGGTTACCTACAAACCTATAGTGGAGTTCTAAAAACCACACCACAAAAACAGTGAGTTTATGCGTAGGAATTAACCACGTACGCCTACGGTTACCTACAAACCTACAGTGGAGTTATGATGTGTAGGAATTAATCACGTACGCCTACGGTTACCTACAAACCTACAGTGGAGTTCTGATGTGTAGGAATTAATCACGCACGCCTACGGTTACCTACAAACCTATAGTGGAGTTATGATGTTTAGGAATTAACCACGCACGCCTACGGTTACCTACAAACCTACAGTGGAGTTATGATGTGTAGGAATTAACCACGCACGCCTACGGTTACCTACAAACCTACAGTGGAGTTATGATGCGTAGGAATTAACCAAGTACATCTACTACAGTGGAGTTCTGATGCTAGGAATTAACACGACCCTACGTTACTACAAACCTACAGTGGAGTTCTGATGTAGGAATTAACCACGACCTACGGTTACCTACAAACCTACAGGGATCTGATGTAGGAATTAACACGACCCTACGGTTACCTACAACAAAAACACACAACCTACAAACCTACAGTGGAGTTCTGATGTGTAGGAATTAATCACGTACGCCTAAGGTTACCTACAAACATACAGTGGAGTTCTGATGTGTAGGAATTAATCACGCACGCCCACGGTTACCTACAAACATACAGTGGATTCTGATGCGTTGGAATTAACCATGCACGCCCACGGTTACCTACAAACCTACAGTGGAGTTATGATGTGTAGGAATTAACCACGGACGTCTACGGTTACCTACAAACCTACAGTGGAGTTATGATGCGTAGGAATTAACCACGTACACCTACGGTTACCTACAAACCTACAGTGGAGTTCTGATGTGTAGGAATTAACCACGTATACCTACGGTTACCTACAAACCTACAGTGGAGTTCTGATGCTTAGGAATTAACCACGGACGCCTACGGTTACCTACAAACCTACAGTGGAGTTCTGATGCGCAGGAAATAACCACGGACGCCTACGGTTACCTACAAACCAACAGTGGAGGTCTGATGTGTAGGAATTAACCACGTACACCTACGGTTACCTACAAACCTACAGTGGTGTTCTGATGTGTAGGAATTAACCACGTACACCTACTGTTACCTACAAACCTACAGTGGAGTTCTGATGTGTAGGAATTAACCACGTATACCTACGGTTACCTACAAAACAACAGTGGAGTTCTGATGTGTAGGAATTAACCACGTACACCTACGATTACCTACAAACCTATAGTGGAGTGCTGATGTGTAGGAATTAACTACGTACATCTACGGTTACCTACACACCTACAGTGGAGTTCTGATGTGTAGGAATTAACCACGGACGCCTACGGTTACCTACAAACCTAAAGTGGAGTTCTGATGCGTAGGAATTAACCACGGACGCCTACGGTTACCTACAATCCTACAGTGGAGTTCTGTTGCGTAGGAATTAACCACGTACGCCTACGGTTACCTACAAACATACAGTGGAGTTCTGATGCGTAGGAATTAACCACGTACGCCTATGGTTACCTACAAACATACAGTGGAGTTCTGATGCGTAGGAATTAATCACGTACACCTACCGTTAACTACAAACCTACAGTGGAGTTCTGATGCGTAGGAATTAACCACGCACGCGTACGGTTACCTACAAACCTACAAACCTACAGTGGAGTACTGATGCATAGGAATTAACCACGCACGCCTACGGTTACCTACAAACCTACAGTGGAGTTCTGATGTGTAGGAATTAAGCACGTACACCTACGGTTACCTACAAACCTACAAACCTACAGTGGAGTACTGATGCATAGGAATTAACCACGTACGCCTACGGTTACCTACAAACCTACAGTGGAGTTCTGATGTGTAGGAATTAATCACGTACGCCTAAGGTTACCTACAAACATACAGTGGAGTTCTGATGTGTAGGAATTAATCACGCACGCCCACGGTTACCTACAAACATACAGTGGACTTCTGATGCGTTGGAATTAACCATGCACGCCCACGGTTACCTACAAACCTACAGTGGAGTTATGATGTGTAGGAATTAACCACGGACGTCTACGGTTACCTACAAACCTACAGTGGAGTTATGATGCGTAGGAAATAACCACGTACCCCTACGGTTACCTACAAACCTACAGTGGAGTTCTGATGAGTAGGAATTAACCACGTATACCTACGGTTACCTACAAACCTACAGTGGAGTTCTGATGCTTAGGAATTAACCACGCACGCCTACGGTTACCTACACACCTACAGTGGAGCTATGATGCGTAGGAATTAACCACGTACGCCTACGGTTACCTAGAGTGGAGTTCTGATGCGTAGGAATTAATCACGTACGCCTAAGGTTACCTACACACCTACAAACCTACAGTGGAGTTCTGATGCGTAGGAGTTAACCACGCACGCCTACGGTTACCTACAAACCTACAGTGGAGTTCTGATGTGTAGGAATTAATCACGTACGCCTACGGTTACCTACAAACCTACAGTGGAGTTATGATGCGTAGGAAATAACCATGGACGTCTACGGTTACCTACAAACCTACAGTGGAGTTCTAATGCTTAGGAGTTAACCACGAACGCCTACGGTTACCTACAAACCTACAGTGCAGTTATAATGTGTAGGAATTAATCACGTACGCCTAAGGTTACCTACAAACCTACAGTGGAGTTCTGATGTGTAGGAATTAATCACGCACGCATACGGTTACCTACAAACCTATAGTGGAGTTATGATGTTTATGAATAAATCACGCACGCCTACGGTTACCTACAAACCTACAGTGGAGTTATGATGTGTAGGAATTAACCACGCACGCCTACGGTTACCTACAAACCTACAGTGGAGTTATGATGCGTAGGAATTAACCAATGTACATCTACGGTTACCTATAAACCTACAGTGGAGTTATGATGTGTAGGAATTAACCACGCACGCCTACGGTTACCTACAAACCTACAGTGGAGTTCTGATGTGTAGGAATTAAGCACATACACCTACGGTTACCTACAAACCAACTGTGGAGTACTGATGCGTAGTAATTAACCACGTACGCCTACGGTTACCTACAAACCTACAGTGGAGTTCTGATGTGTAGGAATTAAGCACGTACACCTACGGGTACCTACAAACCTACAAACCTACAGTGGAGTACTGATGCCTAGGAATTAACCACGTACGCCTACGGTTACCTACAAACCTACAGTGGAGTTCTGATGTGTAGGAATTAACCACGTACATCTACGGTTACCTACAAACCAAAAGTGGAGTTCTGATGAGTAGGAATTAAACACGAACGCCTACGGTTAACTACAATCCTATAGTGGAGTTCTGATGCGTAGGAATTAACCACTCACGCCTACGGTTAACTACAAACCTACAGTGGAGCTATGATGCCTAGGAATTAACCATGTACGTCTACGGTTACCTACAAACATACAGTGGAGTTCTGATGAGTAGGAATTAACCACGTACACCTACGGTTACCTACAAACCTACAGTGGAGTTCTGATGCGTAGGAATTAGCCACGCACGCCTACGGTTACCTACATACCTACAGTGGGGATATGATGCGTAGGAATTAACCACGGACGCCTACGGTTACCTACAAACCTACAGTGGAGTTCTGTTGCGTAGGAATTAACCACGTACGCCTACGGTTACCTACAAACATACAGTGGAGTTCTGATGCGTAGGAATTAACCACGCACGCGTACGGTTACCTACAAACCTACAAACCTACAGTGGAGTACTGATGCGTAGGAATTAACCACGCACGCCTACGGTTACCTACACACCTACAGTGGAGTTCTGTTGCGTAGGAATTAACCACGTACGCCTACGGTTACCTACACACATACAGTGGAGTTCTGATGCGTAGGAATTAAACACGTACGCCTATGGTTACCTACAAACCTACAGTGGAGTTCTGATGCGTAGGAATTAACCACGCACGCGTACGGTTACCTACAAACCTACAAACCTACAGTGGAGTACTGATGCGTAGGAATTAACCACGCACGCCTACGGTTACCTACAAACCTACAGTGGAGTTCTGATGTGTAGGAATTAAGCACGAACACCTACGGTTACCTACAAACCTACACACCTACAGTGGAGTACTGATGCGTAGGAATTAACCATTCACGCCTACGGTTACCTACAAACCTACAGTGGAGTACTGATGCGTAAGAATTAACCACGTACGCCTACGGTTACCTACAAACCTACAGTGGAGTTCTGATGTGTAGGAATTATCCACGTACATCTACGGTTACCTACAAACCAACAGTGGAGTTCTGATGAGTAGGAATTAAACACGCACGCCTACGGTTAACTACAATCCTACAATGGAGTTCTGATGCGTAGGAATTAACCACGCACGCCTTCAGTTACCTACAAACCTACAGTGGAGTTATGATGCCTAGGAATTAACCATGTACGTCTACTGTTACATACAAACATACAGTGGAGTTCTGATGTGTAGGAATTAACCACGTACACCTACGGTTACCTACAAACCTACAGTGGAGATCTGATGTGTAGGAATTAACCACGGAAGACTACGGTACCTACAAACCTACAGTGGAGTTCTGATGCGTAGGAATTAACCACGGACGCCTACGGTTACCTACAAACCTACAGTGGAGTTCTGTTGTGTAGGAATTAACCTCGCACGCCTATGGTTACCTACAAACCTACAGTGGAGTTCTGATGTGTAGGAATTAAGCACGTACACCTACGGTTACCTACACACATACAGTGGAGTTCTGATGCGTAGGAATTAAACACGTACGCCTATGGTTACCTACAAACATACAGTGGAGTTCTGATGCGTAGGAATTAATCACGTACACCTACCGTTAACTACACACCTACAGTGGAGTTCTGATGCGTAGGAATTAACCACGCACGCGTACGGTTACCTACAAACCTACAAAACCTACAGTGGAGTACTGATGCGTAGGAATTAACCACGCACGCCTACGGTTACCTACAAACCTACAGTGGAGTTCTGATGTGTAGGAATTAAGCACGAACACCTACGGTTACCTACAAACCTACAAACCTACAGTGGAGTACTGATGCGTAGGAATTAACCATTCACGCCTACGGTTACCTACAAACCTACAGTGGAGTACTGATGCGTAGGAATTAACCACGTACGCCTACGGTTACCTACAAACCTACAGTGGAGTTCTGATGTGTAAGAATTAACCACGTACATCTACGGTTACCTACAAACCAACAGTGGAGTTCTGATGAGTAGGAATTAAACACGCACGCCTACGGTTAACTACAATCCTACAATGGAGTTCTGATGCGTAGGAATTAACCACGCACGCCTACAGTTACCTATAAACCTACAGTGGAGTTATGATGCCTAGGAATTAACCATGTACGTCTACTGTTACATACAAACATACAGTGGAGTTCTGATGTGTAGGAATTAACCACGTACACCTACGGTTACCTACAAACCTACAGTGGAGTTCTGATGAGTAGGAATTAACCACGCACGCCTAAGGTTACCTACACACCTACAAACATACAGTGGAGTTCTGATGTGTTGCAATTAACCACGTACACCTACGGTTACCTACAAACCTACAGGCGAGTTCTGATGTGTAGGAATTAACCACGGAAGCCTACGGTTACCTACAAACCTACAGTGGAGTTCTGATGCGTAGGAATTAACCACGGACGCCTACGGTTACCTACAACCCTACAGTGGAGTTCTGTTGCGTAGGAATTAACCACGCACGCCTACGGTTACCTACAAACCTACAGTGGAGTTCTGATGTGTAGGAATTAAGCACGTACACCTACGGTTACCTACAAACCTACTGTGGAGTACTGATGCGTAGGAATTAACCACGTACGCCTACGGTTACCTACAAACCTACAGTGGAGTTCTGATGTGTAGGAATTAACCACGTACACCTACGGCTACCTACAAACCAACAGTGGAGTTCTGATGAGTAGGAATTAAACACGCACGCCTACGGTTAACTACAACCCTATAGTGGAGTTCTGATGCGTAGGAATTAACCACTCACGCCTACGGTTACCTACAAACCTCCGGTGGAGCTATGATGCCTAGGAATTAACCATGTACGTCTACGGTTACATACAAACCTACAGTGGAGTTCTGATGTGTAGGAATTAACCACGTACACGTACGGTTACCTACAAACCTACAGTGGAGTTCTGATGAGTAGGAATTAACCACGTACACCTACGGTTACCTACAAACCTACAGTGGAGTTCTGATGCGTAGGAATTAGCCACGCACGCCTACGGTTACCTACACACCTACAGTGGGGATATGATGCGTAGGAATTAACCACGGACGCCTACGGTTACCTACAAACCTACAGTGGAGTTCTGTTGCGTAGGAATTAACCACGTACGCCTACGGTTACCTACAAACATACAGTGGAGTTCTGATGCGTAGGAATTAACCACGTACGCATATGGTTACCTACAAACATACAGTGGAGTTCTGATGCGTAGGAATTAATCACGTACACCTACAGTTAACTACAAACCTACAGTGGAGTTCTGATGCGTAGGAATTAACCACGCACGCGTACGGTTACCTACAAACCTACAAACCTACAGTGGAGTACTGATGCATAGGAATTAACCACGTACGCCTACGGTTACCTACAAACCTACAGTGGAGTTCTGATGTGTAGGAATTAATCACGTACGCCTAAGGTTACCTACAAACATACAGTGGAGTTCTGATGTGTAGGAATTAATCACGCACGCCCACGGTTACCTACAAACATACAGTGGAGTTCTGATGCGTTGGAATTAACCATGCACGCCCACGGTTACCTACAAACCTACAGTGGAGTTATGATGTGTAGGAATTAACCACGGACGTCTACGGTTACCTACAAACCTACAGTGGAGTTATGATGCGTAGGAAAAACCACGTACCCCTACGGTTACCTACAAACCTACAGTGGAGTTCTGATGGTAGGAATTAACCACGTATACCTACGGTTACCTACAAACCTACAGTGGAGTTCTGATGCTTAGGAATTAACCACGCACGCCTAGGTTACCTACACACCTACAGTGGAGCTATGATGCGTAGGAATTAACCACGTACGCCTACGGTTACCTAGAGTGGAGTTCTGATGCGTAGGAATTAATCACGTACGCCTAAGGTTACCTACACACCTACAAACCTACAGTGGAGTTCTAATGCGTAGGAGTTAACCACGCACGCCTACGGTTACCTACAAACCTACAGTGGAGTTCTGATGTGTAGGAATTAATCACGTACGCCTACGGTTACCTACAAACCTACAGTGGAGTTATGATGCGTAGGAAATAACCATGGACGTCTACGGTTACCTACAAACCTACAGTGGAGTTCTAATGCTTAGGAGTTAACCACGAACGCATACGGTTACCTACAAACCTACAGTGCAGTTATAATGTGTAGGAATTAATCACGTACGCCTAAGGTTACCTACAAACCTACAGTGGAGTTCTGATGTGTAGGAATTAATCACGCACGCCTACGGTTACCTACAAACCTACAGTGGAGTTATGATGTGTAGGAATTAACCACGCACGCCTACGGTTACCTACAAACCTACAGTGGAGTTATGATGCGTAGGAATTAACCAATGTACATCTACGGTTACCTATAAACCTACAGTGGAGTTCTGATGTGTAGGAATTAACCACGTAAACCTACGGTTACCTACACACCTACAGTGGAGTTCTGATGTGTAGGAATTAACTACGTACACCTACGGTTACCTACACACCTACAGTGGTGTTCTGATGCGTAGGAATTAACCACGTACACCTACGGTTACCTACAAACCTACATTGGAGTTCTGATGTGTAGGAATTAACCACGGACGCCTACGGTTACCTATAAACCTACAGTGGAGTTATAATGTGTAGGAATTAATCACGTACGCCTAAGGTTACCTACAAACATACAGTGGAGTTCTGATGTGTAGGAATTAATCACGCACGCCCACGGTTACCTACAAACATACAGTGGAGTTCTGATGCGTTGGAATTAACCATGCACGCCCACGGTTACCTACAAACCTACAGTGGAGTTATGATGAGTAGGAATTAACCACGGACGTCTACGGTTACCTACAAACCTACAGTGGAGTTATGATGCGTAGGAAATAACCACGTACCCCTACGGTTACCTACAAACCTACAGTGGAGTTCTGATGAGTAGGAATTAACCACGTATACCTACGGTTACCTACAAACCTACAGTGGAGTTCTGATGCTTAGGAATTAACCACGCACGCCTACGGTTACCTACACACCTACAGTGGAGCTATGATGCGTAGGAATTAACCACGTACGCCTACGGTTACCTAGAGTGGAGTTCTGATGCGTAGGAATTAATCACGTACGCCTAAGGTTACCTACACACCTACAAACCTACAGTGGAGTTCTAATGCGTAGGAGTTAACCACGCACGCCTACGGTTACCTACAAACCTACAGTGGAGTTCTGATGTGTAGGAATTAATCACGTACGCCTACGGTTACCTACAAACCTACAGTGGAGTTATGATGCGTAGGAAATAACCATGGACGTCTACGGTTACCTACAAACCTACAGTGGAGTTCTAATGCTTAGGAGTTAACCACGAACGCATACGGTTACCTACAAACCTACAGTGCAGTTATAATGTGTAGGAATTAATCACGTACGCCTAAGGTTACCTACAAACCTACAGTGGAGTTCTGATGTGTAGGAATTAATCACGCACGCATACGGTTACCTACAAACCTATAGTGGAGTTATGATGTTTATGAATTAATCACGCACGCCTACGGTTACCTACAAACCTACAGTGGAGTTATGATGTGTAGGAATTAACCACGCACGCCTACGGTTACCTACAAACCTACAGTGGAGTTATGATGCGTAGGAATTAACCATGTACATCTACGGTTACCTATAAACCTACAGTGGAGTTCTGATGTGTAGGAATTAACCACGTAAACCTACGGTTACCTACACACCTACAGTGGAGTTCTGATGTGTAGGAATTAACTACGTACACCTACGGTTACCTACACCTACAGTGGTGTTCTGATGCGTAGGAATTAACCACGTACACCTACGGTTACCTACATTGGAGTTCTGATGTGTAGGAATTAACCACGGACGCCTACGGTTACCTATAAACCTACAGTGGAGTTATAATGTGTAGGAATTAATCACGTACGCCTAAGGTTACCTACAAACATACAGTGGAGTTCTGATGTGTAGGAATTAATCACGCACGCCCACGGTTACCTACAAACATACAGTGGAGTTCTGATGCGTAGGAATTAACCACGCACGCCCACGGTTACCTACAAACCTACAGTGGAGTTATGATGTGTAGGAATTAACCACGGACGTCTACGGTTACCTACAAACCTACAGTGGAGTTATGATGTGTAGGAATTAACCACGGACGTCTACGGTTACCTACAAACCTACAGTGGAGTTATGATGCGTAGGAAATAACCACGTACCCCTACGGTTACCTACAAACCTACAGTGGAGTTCTGATGAGTAGGAATTAACCACGTATACCTACGGTTACCTACAAACCTACAGTGGAGTTCTGATGCTTAGGAATTAACCACGCACGCCTACGGTTACCTACACACCTACAGTGGAGCTATGATGCGTAGGAATTAACCACGTACGCCTACGGTTACCTAGAGTGGAGTTCTGATGCGTAGGAATTAATCACGTACGCCTAAGGTTACCTACACACCTACAAACCTACAGTGGAGTTCTAATGCGTAGGAGTTAACCACGCACGCCTACGGTTACCTACAAACCTACAGTGGAGTTCTGATGTGTAGGAATTAATCACGTACGCCTACGGTTACCTACAAACCTACAGTGGAGTTATGATGCGTAGGAAATAACCATGGACGTCTACGGTTACCTACAAACCTACAGTGGAGTTCTAATGCTTAGGAGTTAACCACGAACGCATACGGTTACCTACAAACCTACAGTGCAGTTATAATGTGTAGGAATTAATCACGTACGCCTAAGGTTACCTACAAACCTACAGTGGAGTTCTGATGTGTAGGAATTAATCACGCACGCATACGGTTACCTACAAACCTATAGTGGAGTTATGATGTTTATGAATTAATCACGCACGCCTACGGTTACCTACAAACCTACAGTGGAGTTATGATGTGTAGGAATTAACCACGCACGCCTACGGTTACCTACAAACCTACAGTGGAGTTATGATGCGTAGGAATTAACCAATGTACATCTACGGTTACCTATAAACCTACAGTGGAGTTCTGATGTGTAGGAATTAACCACGTAAACCTACGGTTACCTACACACCTACAGTGGAGTTCTGATGTGTAGGAATTAACTACGTACACCTACGGTTACCTACACACCTACAGTGGTGTTCTGATGCGTAGGAATTAACCACGTACACCTACGGTTACCTACAAACCTACATTGGAGTTCTGATGTGTAGGAATTAACCACGGACGCCTACGGTTACCTATAAACCTACAGTGGAGTTATAATGTGTAGGAATTAATCACGTACGCCTAAGGTTACCTACAAACATACAGTGGAGTTCTGATGTGTAGGAATTAATCACGCACGCCCACGGTTACCTACAAACATACAGTGGAGTTCTGATGCGTTGGAATTAACCATGCACGCCCACGGTTACCTACAAACCTACAGTGGAGTTATGATGAGTAGGAATTAACCACGGACGTCTACGGTTACCTACAAACCTACAGTGGAGTTCTGATGCGTAGGAATTAACCACTCACGCCTACGGTTACCTACAAACCTACAGTGGAGCTATGATGCCTAGGAATTAACCATGTACGTCTACGGTTACATACAAACCTACAGTGGAGTTCTGATGTGTAGGAATTAACCACGTACACCTACGGTTACCTACAAACCTACAGTGGAGTTCTGATGAGTAGGAATTAACCACGTACACCTACGGGTACCTACAAACCTACAAACCTACAATGGAGTACTGATGCGTAGGAATTAACCACGTACGCCTACGGTTACCTACAAACCAAAAGTGGAGTTCTGATGAGTAGGAATTAAACACGAACGCCTACGGTTAACTACAATCCTAGAGTGGAGTTCTGATGCATAGGAATTAACCACGCACGCCTACAGTTACCTACAAACCTACAGTGGAGTTATGACGCCTAGGAATTAACCATGTACGCCTACGGTTACCTACAAACCTACAGTGGAGTTCTGATATGTAGGAATTAACCACGGACGCCTACGGTTACCTACAAACTTACAGTGGAGTTCTGAAGAGTAGGAATTAACCACGTACACCCTACCGTTACCTACAAACCTACAGTGGAGTTCTGATGAGTAGGAATTAACCACGTACACCTACGGTTACCAACAAACCTACAGTGGAGTTCTGATGCGTAGGAATTAACCACGCACGCCTACGGTTCCCTACACCTACAGTGGAGTTATGTTGCGTAGGAATTAACCACGGACGCCTACGGTTACCTAGAGTGGATTTCTGATGAGTAGGAATTAATCACGTACGCCTAAGGTTACCTACACACCTACAAACATACAGTGGAGTTCTGATGTGTAGGAATTAACCACGGAAGCCTACGGTTACCTACAAACCTACAGTGGAGTTCTGATGCGTAGGAATTACCCACGGACGCCTACGGTTACCTACAAACCTACAGTGGAGTTCTGTTGCGTAGGAAATAATCACGCACGCCTACGGTTACCTACAAACCTACAGTGGAGTTCTGATGTGTAGGAATTAAGCACGTACACCTACGGTTACCTACAAACCTAATGTGGAGTACTGATGCGTAGGAATTAACCACGTACGCCTACGGTTACCTACAAACCTACAGTGGAGTTCTGATGTGTAGGAATTAACCACGTACACCTACGGCTACCTATAAACCAACAGTGGAGTTCTGATGAGTAGGAATTAAACACGCACGCCTACGGTTAACTACAATCCTATAGTGGAGTTCTGATGCGTAGGAATTAACCACTCACGCCTACGGTTACCTACAAACCTACAGTGGAGCAATGATGCCTAGGAATTAACCATGTACGTCTACGGTTACATACAAACCTACAGTGGAGTTCTAATGTGTATGAATTAACCACGTACACCTACGGTTACCTACAAACTTACAGTGGAGTTATGATGTGTTGGAATTAATCACGCACGCCTACGGTTACCTACAAACCTATAGTGGAGTTATGATGTGTAGGAGTTAACCACGCACGCCTGCGGTTACCTAGAGTGGAGTTCTGATGCGTAGGAATTAATCACCTACGCCTAAGGTTACCTACACACCTACCAACCTACAGTGGAGTTCTAATGCGTAGGAGTTAACCACGCACGCATACGGTTACCTACAAACCTACAGTGGAGTTCTGATGTGTAGGAATTAACCACGTACACCTACGGTTACCTACAAACCTACAGTGGAGTTCCGATGTGTAGGAATTAACCACGGACGCCTACGGTTACCTACAAACCAACAGTGGAGTTCTGATGAGTAGGAATTAACCACGTATACCTACGGTTACCTACAAACCTAAGTAGAGTTCTGATGTGTAGGAATTAACCACGTACACCTACGGTTACCTACAAACCTACAGTGGAGTTCTGATGTGTAGGAATTAACCACATACACCTACGGTTACCTACAAAACAACAGTGGAGTTCTGATGTGTAGAAATTAACCACGTACACCTACGATTACCTACAAACCTACAGTGGAGTGCTGATGTGTAGGAATTAACCACGGATGCCTACGGTTACCTACAAACCTACAGTGGAGTTCTGATGCGTAGGAAGTAACCACGTACGCCTACGGTTACCTACAAACCTACAGTGGAGTAATGATGCGTAGGAATTAACAACGGACTCCTACGGTTACCTATAAACCTACAGTGGAGTTCTAATGCATAGGAATTAACCACGGACTCCTACGGTTACCACCTACAAACCTACATTGGAGTTCTGAGGCGTAGAAATTAACCACGCACGCCTACGGTTACCTACAAACCTACAGTGGAGTTCTGATGCGTAGGAAATAACCACGGACGCATACGGTTACCTACAAACCTACAGTGGAGGTATGATGCGTAGGAATTAACCACGGACGCCTACGGTTACCTACAAACCTACAGTGGAGTTATGAGGTGTAGGAATTAACCACGGACGCCTACGGTTACATACAAACCTACAGTGGAGTTCTGATGCGTAGGAATTAACCACGGACGCCTACGGTTACCTACAAACCTACAAGCCTACAGTGGAGTTCTGATGTGTAGGAATTAACCACGTACGCCTAGGGTTACCTACAAACCTACAGTGGAGTTCTGGTGTGTAGGAATTAATCACGGACGCCTACGGTTACCTACAAACCTACAAACATACAGTGGAGTTCTGATGAGTAGGAATTAACCACGGACGCCTACGGTTACCTACAAACCTACAGTGGAGTTCTGATGCGTAGGAATTAACAACGGACTCCTACGGTTACCTACAAACCTACAGTGGAGTTCTAATGCATAGGAATTAACCACGGACTCCTACGGTTACCTACAAACCTACAGTGGAGTTCTGATGCGTAGGAATTAACCACGCACGCCTACGGTTACCTACAAACCTACAGAGGAGTTCTGATGCGTAGGAAATAACCACGGACGCCTACGGTTACCTACAAACCTACAATGGAGTTCTGGTGCGTAGGAATTAACCACGGACGCCTACGGTTACCTACAAACCTACAGTGGAGTTCTGATGCGTAGGAATTAACCACGGACGCCTACGGTTACCTACAAACCTACAGCGGAGTTCTGATGAGTAGGAATTAACCACGGACACCTACGGTTACATACAGTCATACAGTGGAGTTCTGATGAGTAGGAATTAACCACGCACGCCTACGGTTACCTACACACATACAGTGTAGTTCTGATGCGTAGGAATTAACCACGGACGCCTATGGCTACCTACAAACGTACAGTGGAGTTCTGATGCGTTGGAATTAACCACGGACGCCTACGGCTACCTACAAACCTACAGTGGAGTTCTGATGCGTAGGAAATAACCACGGACGCCTACGGTTACCTACAAATCTACAGTGGAGTTATGATGCGTAGGAATTAACCACGGACGCCTATGGTTACCTACACACCTACAGTGGAGTTCTGATGCGTAGGAATTAATCACGTACACCTACGGTTACCTACAAACCTACACACCTACAGTGGAGTTCTAATGCGAAGGAAATAACCACGTACACCTACGGTTACCTACAAACCTAAAGTGGAGATATGATGCATAGGAGTTAACCACGGATGTCTACGGTTACCTACACACCTACAATGGAGTTCTGATGTGTAGGAATTAACCACGGACGCCTACGGTTATCTACAAACCTACTGTGGAGTACTGATGCGTAGGAATTAACCACGTACGCCTACGGTTACCTACAAACCTACAGTGGAGTTCTGATGTGTAGGAATTAACCACGTACACCTACGGTTACCTACAACAGTGGAGATATGATGTGTAGGAATTAATCAAGCACGCCTACGGTTACCTACAAACCTATAGTGGAGCTATGATGTGTAGGAGTTATCCACGCACGCCTGCGGTTACCTAGAGTGGAGTTCTGATGCGTAGGAATTAATCACCTACGCCTAAGGTTACCTACACACCTACAAACCTACGGTGGAGTTCTAATGCGTAGGAGTTAACCACGCACGCCTACGGTTACCTACAAACCTACAGTGGAGTTCTGATGTGTAGGAATTAACCACGGACGCCTACGGTTACCTACAAACCAACAGTGGAGCTCTGATGTGTAGGAATTAACCACGTACACATACGGTTACCTACAAACCTAAGTGGAGTTCTGATGTGTAAGAATTAACCACGTACACCTACGGTTACCTACAAACCTAAGTGGAGTTCTGATGTGTAGGAATTAACCACGTACACCTACAGTTACCTACACACCTAAGTGGAGTTCTGATGTGTAAGAATTAACCACGTACACCTACGGTTACCTACAAACCTACAGTGGAGTTCTGATGTGTAGGAATTAACCACGTACACCTACGGTTACCTACAAAACAACAGTGGAGTTCTGATGTGTAGGAATTAACCACGTACACCTACGATTACCTACAAACCTACAGTGGAGTGCTGATGCGTAGGAATTAACAACGGACTCCTACGGTTACCTATAAACCTACAGTGGAGTTCTAATGCATAGGAATTAACCACGGACTCCTACGGTTACCACCTACAAACCTACATTGGAGTTCTGAGGCGTAGAAATTAACCACGCACGCCTACGGTTACCTACAAACCTACAGTAGAGTTCTGATGCCTAGGAAATAACCACGGACGCCTACGGTTACCTACAAACCTACAGTGGATGTATGATGCGTAGGAATTAACCACGGACGCCTACGGTTACCTACAAACCTACAGTGGAGTTATGATGCGTAGGAATTAACCACGGACGCCTACGGTTACCTACAAACCTACAGTGGAGTTCTGATGCGTAGGAATTAACCACGGACGCCTACGGTTACCTACAAACATACAAGCCTACAGTGGAGTTCTGATGTGTAGGAATTAACCACGTACGCCTAGGGTTACCTATAAACCTACAGTGGAGTTCTGATGTGTAGGAATTAACCACGGACGCCTACGGTTACCTACAAACCTACAGTGGAGTTCTGATGCGTAGGAATTAACAACGGACTCCTACGGTTACCTACAAACCTACAGTGGAGTTCTGATGCGTAGGAAATAACCACGGACTCCTACGGTTACATACAAACCTACAGTGGAGTTCTGATGAGTAGGAATTAACCACGGACTCCTACGGTTACCTACAAACATACAGTGGAGTTCTGATGCGTACGAATTAACCACGGACTCCTACGGTTACATACAAACCTACAGTGGAGTTCTGATGCATAGGAATTAACAACGGACTCCTACGGTTACCACCTACAAATCTACATTGGAGTTCTGAGGCGTAGAAATTAACCACGCACGCCTACGGTTACCTACAAACCTACAGTGGAGGTATGATGCGTAGGAATTAACCACGGACGCCTACGGTTACCTACAAACCTACAGTGGAGTTATGATGTGTAGGAATTAACCACGGACGCCTACGGTTACCTACAAACCTACAGTGGAGATCTGATGCGTAGGAATTAACCACGGACGCCTACGGTTACCTACAAACCTACAAGCCTACAGTGGAGTTCTGATGTGTAGGAATTAACCACGTACGCCTAGGGTTACCTACAAACCTACAGTGGAGTTCTGATGTGTAGGAATTAACCACGGACGCCTACGGATACCTACAAACCTACAGTGGAGTTCTGATGCGTAGGAATTAACAACGGACTCCTACGGTTACCTACAAACCTACAGTGGAGTTCTGATGCGTAGGAATTAATCACGCACGCCTACGGTTACCTACAAACCTACAGTGGAGTTCTGATGCGTAGGAATTAACCACGGACTCCTATGGTTACCTACAAACCTACAGTGGAGTTCTGATGCGTAGGAATTAACCACGGACTCCTACGGTTACCTACAAACCTACAGTGGAGTTCTGATGAGTAGGAATTAATCACGCACGCCTACGGTTACCTACAAACCTACAGTGGAGTTCTGATGCGTAGGAATTAACCACGCACGCCTACGGTTACCTACAAACCTACAAACATACAGTGGAGTTCTGATGCGTAGGAATTAACCACGGACGCCTACGGTTACCTACAAACCTACAGTGGGGTTCTGATGAGTAGGAATTAACCAAGGACGCCTACGGTTACCTACAGACATACAGTGGAGTTCTGATGAGTAGGAATTAACCACGCACGCCTACGGTTACCTACAAACATACAGTGTAGTTCTGATGCGTAGGAATTAACCACGGACGCCTACGGCTACCTACAAACATACAGTGGAGTTCTGATGTGTTGGAATTAACCACGGACGCCTACGGCTACCTACAAACCTACAGTGGAGTTCTGATGCGTAGGAAATAACCACGGACGCCTACGGTTAGCTACAAACCTACAGTGGAGTTATGATGCGTAGGAATTGACCACGGACGCCTACGGTTACCTACACACCTACAGTGGAGTTCTGATGCGTAGGAATTAATCACGTACACCTACGGTTACCTACAAACCTACACACCTACAGTGGAGTTCTAATGCGAAGGAAATAACCACGGACGCCTACGGTTACCTACAAACCTACACACCTACATTGGAGTTCTGATGCGTAGGAGTTAACCACGTACACCTACGGTTACCTACAAACCTACAGTGGAGTTCTGATGTGTAGGAATTAACCACGGATGTCTAAGGTTACCTACACACCTACAATGGAGTTCTGATGTGTAGGAATTAACCACGGACGCCTACGGTTACATACACACCTATAGTGGAGTTCTGATGCGTAGGAATTAACCACGGACGCCTACGGTTACCTACAAACCTACAGTGGAGTTCTGATGTGTAGGAATTAACCACGGACGCCTACGGTTACATACAAACCTATAGTGGAGTTCTGATGCGTAGGAATTAACCACGGACGCCTACGGTTACCTACAAACCTACTGTGGGGTTCTGATGTGTAGGAATTAACCACGGACGCCTACGGTTACCTACAAACCTACAGTGAGGTTCTGATGTGTAGGAATTGACCACGGACGCCTACGGTTACCTACAAACCTACAGTGGAGTTCTGATGCGTAGGAATTAACCACGCACGCCTACGGTTACCTACAATCCTACAAACATACAGTGGAATTGTGATGCGTAGGAATTAACCACGGACGCCTACGGTTACATACACACCCATAGTGGAGTTCTGATGCGTAGGAATTAACCACGGACGCCTACGGTTACCTACAATCCTACAGTGGAGTACTAATGCGTAGGAATTAATCACGTACGTCTACGGTTACCTACAAACCTACAATGGAGTTCTGATGCGTAGGAGTTAACCACGGATGCCTACGGTTACCTACAAACCTACAGTGGAGTTCTGACGCGTAGGAATTAACCACGGACGCCTACGGTTACCTACAAACCTACAGTGGAGTTCTGATGCGTAGGAATTAACCACGCACGCCTACGGTTACCTACAAACCTACAGTGGAGTTCTGATGCGTAGGAATTAATCACGGACGCCTACGGTTACCTACAAACCTACAGTGGAGTTATGATGCGTAGGAATTAATCACGTACGCCTATGGTTACCTACAAACCTACAGTGGAGTTTCGATGCGTAGGAATTAACCACGCACGCCTACGGTTACCTACAAACCTACAGTGGAGTTATGATGCGTAGGAATTAACCACGGATGCCTACGGTTACCTACAAACCTACAGTGGAGTTCTGATGCGTAGGAATTAATCACGCACGCCTAGGGTTACCTACAATCCTGTTTGAAATCAAATATGTTTAAACTAAATACGGATATAATACAGTTACAAATCAACCTACCAAAGTAAACAAAGTATATCGAAGGTAGTATATTGCCAAAATACACTAAACCGGTGATTTTAAAACGAACGGTTAACCGTTTTAATGTTTGGTTACCTGGCGGTGTTCAAACCGTGTGTCCGTGTATTTAATTAAAAAAGACAACGTGGGACAAATGGGGACGATGCATTCCGAATAAACAAGTGCGGACGATGCGTTCCGGTTGTAAACAATTGCATGACCGATCGACTCGGAAAGTCCTACTTTCGGTTTCGAATTTGTTTTATCGCAAAACAACACTGTTTACCAAATGAACATAAACATACAAAGTATAATGTTAGAAATATATATATTAATATCTTTTATTTCATACGATGTAATGCTGCTTTAAAGCATTACGGGATGTCCAACCCGTTTGCTCTCGGATATATATGCATCATTTTATTCTTACCACAGGGATTCGGCATGTTTGGTGGTACTAGTATATATATTTAAGTACAGGGATTCTACTCTGTGGGATGTCAGATTTCGCATCGATCAGTAAAATGGCCCTATCTGAAACAATTTTGTACAAAGCTGTCCAAATATAACGCCTATCCCGAGTCTTTATATTGTTCTTCAAATAAAACACAACTTTAAGCTGCATGCACGTATACTTTGCAAACAATTGCCACATACATTGGCCATAGCAGGTCACATTTCCATACTAGGACACGGGTTCTGTCAGCAACAACAAAAAATCTTCGACGGGAGAGTTTTAACTGTGAATAACATTATCAATAAAATGTGTTTCCACTAACCTGTATGTTTATTCGGCAAAAATGTACGTCAAAAAGAGATTTCGTAGCATTTTCAATTTGTTTTGAAAAATTCTAAAGCGGCGCAATTCGCATTGAAACCAGCGTTGAAACGAGCGTTCTGATTGGATTATTAGAATGTAACAATATGTTTTTTTATATATGAAGAACAATCATAATCCAATCAGAACGCTCGTTTCAACGCTGGTTTCAACGCGAATTGCACCGCTTTAGAATTTTTCAAAACAAATTGAAAATGCTACGAAATCTCTTTTTGACGTACATTTTTGCCGAATAAACATACAGGTTAGTGGAAACACATTTTATTGATAATGTTATTCACAGTTAAAACTCTCCCGTCGAAGATTTTTTGTTGTTGCTGACAGAACCCGTGTCCTAGTATGGAAATGTGACCTGCTATGGCCAATGTATGTGGCAATTGTTTGCAAAGTATACATGCATGCAGCTTAAAGTTGTGTTTTATTTGAAGAACAATATAAAGACTCGGGATAGGCGTTATATTTGGACAGCTTTGTACAAAATTGTTTCAGATAGGGCCATTTTACTGATTGATGCGAAATCTGACATCCCACAGAGTAGAATCCCTGTACTTAAATATATATACTAGTACCTCCAAACGTGCCGAATCCCTGTGATTCTTACCACCTTACTTGAACTTGAACTTGACTTGACTTTGTATAATCTGCCTCTTATAGGCACCTCTCATAAGAGCACATAGGAATATGTTGTATATTCTGACAATAAAAACTCATAAACTTGTAAGCTTGTAACAGTAACCATTTGTATAGAAAAACACAAAATAATATATATATATATATATATACATATGAAGTAGACATTAGCAATTTGATAGACTAGACTTGATTTGAATAGAGTGATTGGCGTAGATGCGTAATTGCATAGTAAGCATTGCTGGCCAGTTTATATATTCCAGCATCTCTTGAAAATCCTAGTAGAATTTCTAAGAGTTCATTTTCCGATCTGGGGGGTTGGTTCCCTATTTCTTGTATTCTCTGGTAGACTGGTAGAAGTACCAAGCATCTTGTTAGTTGTAGGGCTGGGCATCTGAGTAGCATATGTGCAGAATCTTCAGGCTCAACTTACACGGTAGGCAAAGGCGGCAGTTTGGGCTTTCTTTGTAGAATTTGGCTCTATGTTTCTGCAGTGTGAATGTTTCTGTTAGGATTCTGGCTTGAAGTCTTGCTCTGTCAACAGCATATGGGTTCATTTCAATATGTTCACATGATGGTATTTCCTGGTGAATTAGCTGGAGTGTGGGTTTCTCTTTAGCAGCTGTTTCAAGTTCCTCTTTCCAGAACATGTGTATTGTTTTCTTTACCAGTCTTTTCCATGTATTGTATTTCATCGGATTTTGTATAACATCATGGGGAGATGGTAAACCATACTTGAATGTCAGCTTTACAATTGAGATGAACCATGAGTTGGATGATAATTCTTTAGTGGCTAGTTGACGAATGCATATTTGGTGTAAAATTGATGAGCTATCGTTGATGATTTTCCCAAAGAATGTTAATGTTCGGAAGTGTGCCCTCTGCTGTCGTTGAGTGGAATAGAAGATAAGGTGCCTCGTTTGCAGCTCTGTATTCTTTTCAGGACGTCTCTGTATGCAGTTTCAAGTAGAGTATTCTGTTTTTCAGTACACCAAATTCTATTTTTAATTTAGTCTATAAATAGCATATATTCAAATAATGTAATCTAAAATTATTAAAGTTATAGGCATGTGTTTTTAAATATCGGTTTCTTGAGTGTCAGTGGAATAGGTGGTATAGCCATCATGTGTATATAATGTATCTAAATATCTAGATTTACTAATTTCTAAACCGGAAATCGAGTGTATTTTTCATTTGCAATTATACTGATTTATTCAACAGTAAACACGCTCGGATGTGATTCTGAAAATATAGCATATATAAACACACGTTGGATTGTTCAATAATGAGGTCCGGAGCGTATGTTGAGCAAAAACTACCGTGTTACTACATAAAAACTACCGTGTTACTACATTGCTGTTAACATTACCGTATACTGATTGCTGTTAACATTACCGTATACTATATAAGTATTACAATACTACTTTAATAGGCTACCAGCTTAAACTGGAAACTATGGGCCACTGTGGCTTCGGCCGCAATGTTCACATGCGTATCATTGACCTTTTTGTTCGTTATTAATAGCTATATGGATATCAAAAAAATTATATAAAACACACGTTGGATTGTGCAATAATGAACAGGCGGATCTGTAGTCCAGTGGTAACACGCTGGACTGGTAATCCAGGTATCGCAGGTTCGATCCCCCGTCTGACCCTAATACAATTAATAGTCTTTCAGATGGGACTTTAACCGAGGTCTCGTGTCGGTGCTTTACACCGTGCACGTAAAAGAACCAGAGGAGACTCTGGAATGGGTCTCTCTCTGTATCATTGCACTATCATCCAAAATCTAAAATAACTAATCTCTTCAGGAGGCGTCGCTCATATGGGCAACCGGTAGCGACGATAAATAAACGTAAAACACACACGCAGTGCAATAATGAGGTCCATTGCGTATGTTGAGCAAACACTACCGTGTTACACTACCGTACACTGTTACAGTGCTAAACTATCGTGCTACAGTACATTACACTGTAAACCAAGGCAGTTTCCATGGGCGACTGTGGCATCGGCCGCAATGTTCACATGCGTATCATTGACCGTTTTGTTCGTTATTTAAGAAATAATAAATATCAACCGTGGTATATCGCAGAATAACCCTCGTTTGAAGTTCTTATGCATATAAATATATCACGAAGGCCGAAGGCATAAGAACGACAAACGAGGGTTATTTTGCGATATACCACGGTTGATACTTATTATTTCAATTCTAACACGACTTACTTCTAATAATTTTAAAGGAGTATTTTCTTCAAACGCCGCTGCATTTGGCTTTCGAAATTACCTCTCGCGTAAAGGGGTGATGACGTTATTTTTTATAGAAAAAATCAATCTAGTGCATAAATGAACAAAAGTTGTAACTGATCAATAATTTTATTTATTTTGTCAAATAAAACTGTACAGAATAGTAACTGAAACGTTACTTAACAGAAAAACAAGATGGACAAGAGATTATCTGATTCTAAAAATAGCTCACTTCCGTGAATTCCAACGGTATTTTTTACAAACATCGCGTGACTTTCATTCATAAAACTTTACACGCATTGCATAAATGGCGTAGCCAAAACACGGTGCGCGTGCAGCATAGTTCAAGGTAGGTATATTGCAGAATAACCCGAGATTGGTTTTACTCTAGACGTATGTATGTTATTAGCTGGGTCGTGTTAGAATAATAGCTAATTTCATATTCTAACATGACTTGATATTTTGTTCTAATGAACACAGAACAGATCTACCGTTGTACATTTAGGAACTAATATGTGTCTTACCGTGGTATATCGGCGAATACACCACGGTTTGGTGTTCGGATGCGTAGAAATTAACCACGTACGCCTAAACCGTGGTTTATTCGTCGATAAACCACGGCAAGACAAATAGTATTTCCATTCTAACATGACGAAATGTGCGTGTTACTTTGTCAACTATTAATACATACATTTATTATTGTTTGAATAAAAATATTAATACATTCTGGCTAATATTGAAAATTAGCATTAGATTTTTAGAAAATCTTTATTACAGGGAGGTAATTTGTAAATCACGGAAAAGAGAGAAATTAGGCAGCACACCGACAAAGTAACATGCACATTTCTTCGTTCGTAGCATTATAGTGGGTCATGTTAAATGGAAATAAGATTTGTCTTGCCGTGGTATATCGGCTAATAAACCACGGTTTGGAGTTATGATGTGTAGGAATTAATCACGGACGCCTACGGTTACCTACAATCATACAGTGGAGTTCTGATGCGTAGGAATTAACCACGTACGCCTACGGTTACCTACACACATACAAACCTACAGTGGAGTTATGATGCGTAGGAATTAACCACGGACGCCTACGGTTACCTACAATCCTACAGTGGAGTTATGATGTGTAGGAAATAACCACGTACGCCTACGGTTACCTACACTCCTACAGTGGAGTTATGATGTGTAGGAATTAACCACGTACGCCCACGGTTACCTAACAACCTACAATCCTACAGTGGAGTTCTGATGCGTAGGAAATAACCACGTACGCCTACGGTTACCTACACACCTACAGTGGAGTTATGATGTGTAGGAATTAACCACGTACGCCCACGGTTACCTACAAACCTACAGTGGAGTTCTGATGTGTAGGAATTAACCACGTACACCTACGGTTACCTACAAACCTACAGTGGAGTTCTAATGTGTAGGAAGTAACCACGTACCTACGGTTACCTACAAACCTACAGTGGAGTTCTGATGAGTAGGAATTAACCACGTACACCTACGGTTACCTACAAACATACAGTGGAGTAGAGATATATCTACTTTTGAAATATTTGAAATTTGCCTCTAGCTACGGCACAGAGTGACAATCGTTTACTTTATCAACTGTGATCATTTACGTGTCCACAGAAAATGATTTGTGAGTATTATTAATTTTGACAATTGATTTTTAAACCTTGTTCTATTTTATCCACATATTTAGACTTGAAAAATGTAATATTTTACTATCCATGCAGTCTAAACGCTAAATCTCAATTACGATAGATATGTTAGATGGATAAATGAGTACTCTTGTTAAATAAAGTCTTTATTATTATTATTATTATTAAATGTTTATTAACGTCTCATTTTTGCACAAGCATGCACACCATATTGAAACGGTGATATTAAAACAAACTTAATTTTATAGTTATATCATTACGCGTAGCATACTTTATATTCTAAAAAGTCGTTTTTTATACATTAAAGCAGCATTACATCGTATGAAATAAAAAAATATTTGAAAAATTCAAATTTTACGTATGGGTAGCAATGCTGCCACACATTCTAACATTATACTTTGTATGCTTATGCTCATTTGGTAAACAGTGTTTATTTGCGATAAATCAAACTCGAAACCGAAAGTACGACTTTCCGAGTCGATAGGTCACACACTTGTTTACAACCGGAACGCATCGTCCGCACTTGTTTACATTCGGAATGCATCGTCCCCATTTGTCCCACGTTGTCTTTTTTAATTAAATTACTTGATATGTTGATTCATACCTCTGTTAGCTAAGTCTTTTAGGGACATTTCTACATCCCCGCGAGGGTTTCGACATTAGAGGAAGATAGATAAATAGTATTTCATGTTAAAATGTATACGTTGTTTTCTACATCCTCTGTTGTTTCACGCATGCGCACTGTGCGTGTTTAAATTTCGTGTGCTGATAAACAACTTCGCGTATACGACGGTTTAAATTGATTGGAATTTTATTGTTTCTGATCGACTGTTTCGATTTTTGTAAAAACACACACATTAGTATTATAGTTTACCCAAAACATCCTTTATTACGATGTAATGCTGTTAATTGTTAACAAGATGAACACACATACCGTTGTTTGAATTATGCACAGTCTATAGCGTCTCTTGACACACTATTATACAAGAAATCAACGTTTAAATTTCATGGGAGAGTTTCACCATTCCATTTCGTCCATTTTGAATATTTGGTTATTAGGATAAGCCAAAATAGAAATCATTAGACGAAATGGTTTTCAAGATTTATCTCCCGTGCCATTACGGTGAACCTAATAATATTTCGTTCAATATCAAATTGTTCATACGTATGAAATGTACTAACAAATAATTAATTTGGATTTCTTTTGTGAAGAATATTGCATATAAATGCACATTGCATATAAATGGTGGAAGAATCACACCTGTCGATTTCAAACGGCAAAATCGTATGCACAAAGATCAGCCAATATAATTTAAACGGTGTTTATATAATTATTATCTATATTTATGATTATTCTTAACACCAATGCACACATTTATAACTGTTCATGTCCGGAAAGCTTCAAAAACTTGGTCAGAAATCCAGCCATCGGATCAGGGCGGAAAGTGCTATTCGAAAATGAGCTTTCTAGATAAGACCTCGAAATAACAGATCGAAAACAAATTATGTAGAGGTCTTATGTATAGGACTAACATACAAATGATTCCAATTTAGCGACAAGAACCTGCGTGATAGACTTAAGTACGTAAGCGGATAGTGCACAAATAAATTATTCATTAGCTGAAGTGACATATCTAATTTAATTCCTTCTTTAGTATCAAGAGAAAAAAGACACCCGCGTGCGAACATAAAATCAAGGAACGGTCATTTAGAACAATTAAATTGATACGCATCGATCATAAAAACGGAAGCACCGTCTATCAGTTAAACTACACACGTGTGAGAATTACTCATCTGTCTGTCACCTTAATTAAAACGTCACCAACAAGTCGTTAACGTCCTATAAGCTATAATGAAAATCACATAAATTCAGATATGCTTAATGAAGACCTGCTTGACGATATGGAACTGAATATAAATCGAGAATTAATCTGATTGGAAGAGCCGTAAAGACTGGCAGCGCCATTTTCTTTAATGGCCATTCGAACCTCTGTTTCAAATAACCTTCAATTTACGGGAGAACAATGTGTTTAGTATGTTTTTTATATTGTCTATACCAATAACATGTAATTACACATTTCTAAATTGGGTTTAATTGTCGCATTGTTAGAAACCATGAACAAGTCGTTCTCATGTTTGTTTAGTTTAGTTTTTTTTGTTTAGTTTTTTTAGTAGTAGTAGTAGTAGTAGTAGTAGTAGTAGTAGTAGTAGTAGTAGTAGTAGTATAAGTATATCTTTATTTTCGTCTCATCAATGTATAATACAATTTTACAGACATGTGTAAACTAAATTATCACTATAAAATATATATTGCCATTCTGGAAGAATTATAAGAGACGTTATAATAATGCTTCTAGATACACATAAATTATATCACAATTCGTATTTTAATATAGATTCTATCATTTATAACTATAACTATGTACATATCTAAAACTGATAAATCTATATGAACGTTGCTAATCTCCTAATTAAAATATCTGCAATAAAACTAGGCTCTGAATTATAAATATAGGCACTAGCGCGCACTTGTTAAAATAGTTTAGAAGACCAGGTATCACCCTTGATCAGATCAATGGTGACTTGATTAGCAGCATCCATATAGCGGTGATAACAATCATTTCAAAATTAAAAAAGAGCATGACATTATTTACACATAAAGAATTGTCTAGTGTTTAAGATATTAACACAGGATTTGGCACTATACCTTATCATTTCCTTGTTGGACATTAAGAATATTTTATATATATAATTAGTTGTTTTCAGTGTCAAAAGATAGGTAGATAGGATAGATAGATAAATGTATATTAACGTCTCATTGTTGTACAAGCATACACAACATATTGAAACTGTAATATTAAACAATGTACAAAACCACTCATGTTTGAGTTATTAGAGTCAATCTAAGATATAATATAACATCTTAAAACTTACTTTAAATTCAATTTAATATACAGATCTATAAAACAGTAAAACTATACATCCCATGTTAAAATATTGCATTTACATAAATGTATACAAAAGTTAAATCGTAATAGTATTATAAAGCTGTTTTCATTTCTATATACATGATTCAGGTTGTATACAAAATATTACGTGTTCCCATTAAAATACTATTGCAGGTTTTGGCACCTACTTTAGCCATATCTGTATCGGACATTAAATAAGCAAACTGTTCAGAGAAACTAAGAGTGTTGAATGATGTATTAATAGACTGCGCATATAATTTAAGTTCAGTGCGTAAATGCTAATACAATGGACATTTCAACAATACATGTATTTCGCTCTCGATTGTATTTGAACATTGAAAACAGATTCGTTCATACAGTGGTAATCCTTGATATCTACCAGTTTCAGTGGGATCTGAAGGTCTCGTGTCGGTGCTTTACACCGTGCACGTAAAAGAACCAGAGGAGACTCTGGAATGGGTCTCTCTCTGAATCATTGCACTATCATCCAAAAACCTCAAATGACTAATCTCTTCAGGAGGCGTCGCTCATATGGGTAACCGGTATCGACGATAAATAAACGTACCTGGTACCTAAAGTAATTTTCAAACTACCCGGCACCTAGTACTAGAGTAATTTTCATAATACCCGGCACCTGATGCCAGAAGTAATTTCCCTGCTATCTGGCACCAAGTACCTGTAGCAGTTTCGATACAACCCGGTACCTGATACTAGAAGTAATTTCCCTGCTATCTGGCACCAAGGACCTGTAGCAGTTTCCATACAACCCGGTACCTGATACTAGAAGTAATTTTCCTGCTATCTGGCACCAAGTACCTGTAGCAGTTTCGATACAACCCGGTACCTGATGCTAGAAGTAATTTCCCTGCTATCTGGCACCAAGGACCTGTAGCAGTTTCCATACATCCCGGTACCTGATACTAGAAGTAATTTCCCTGCTATCTGGCACCAAGTACCTGTAGCAGTTTCGATACAACCCGGTACCTGATACTAGAAGTAATTTCCCTGCTATCTGGCACCAAGTACCTGTAGCAGTTTCGATACAACCCGGTACCTGATACTAGAAGTAATTACCCTGCTATCTGGCACCAAGTACCTGTAGCAGTTTCGATACAACCCGGTACCTGATACTAGAAGTAATTTCCCTGCAATCTGGCACCAAGTACCTGTAGCAGTTTCGATACAACCCGGTACCTGATACTAGAAGTAATTTCCCTGCAATCTGGCACATAGTACCTGTAGTAATTTCCATACTACCCGGTACCTGATACCAGACGCGATTTCCAGGTTGTAAATCAACAAATAAATTGCCTATATAATACCACAGGTACTACTCTTCAGGAGGCGTCGCTCATATGGGTAACCGGTAGCGACGATAAATAAACGTAAAACACACACACAGTTACGGTATACGACAGTGTTGTAATTAATGAGACAGTAAAGGAAGAATAATAATACATACCCGCTCGGGGGTTTGACATCTCAGAATAATAATACATACCCGCTCGGGGTTTGACAGCTCAGTAATGTATGTAGATAGAATGATGACAACGAGTATGCTTTTCTTGCACGTTAAAAATTATTTGCAGAAATCATGGAAAAATACTTATACCGGAGCGCTTTCAAGACTCGCTTTGACGATACATACATAGACTGGGCTAGTTGCATGATCGGTATCAAAAGGCGGTTCCCCGTAATAGAAAACAACGACATATGTTTTGGATATATTTGAGGAAGCTGACATGTATCCAGTAGCACTCTAAGGTAGGTGATGGATATACTAAACTATTCTTTAAAAAAACGAACTTTTGTTTCGGAAAAGATGAAATGTATTCAAACTTCAAGCTTGGATGAAATGCAAGAACATTGTTCCTAGTTTTACAAGTTGTGTGTCATATTTAGAAACGAATGAAGCACATTACATCATACATCATTCAAAAACAAATTTAGAACAAGGCCAAAAGAACGGTTTACGGCTTCCGCTTCCGGAACGAACTGCCCCCTAACTTGTCTGTGCCCAATAGTATAGTAAAACAAAATATAAAAATAGAATTCCCTACTGAAATATTTTGTTTTAGGTTTTTTTATAGTCTATTCTAATATTACTCCTACAGTTCCATGTAACGAGTGGCATTGAGGTATTTTCCATATTACCTCCCTTGACAGATAAAGTACGATTTGTTCCAACATGCATATTGGACGTTTAAGTTGAAATCCTTTGTGTTTATTGTTGTTTTCTAACCAGATGTTGCTGTAGGATATATGTAATTTCACCAAAAGCTCCATAAAGCAGATACGGGGCGGTAGTATGCTTCATATTGTATTGCTTGATTCATTTACAAATTAATGACGAGCAAACAGGTAGGGCCACCCTAGCGGGGCCGACAGCCAGCTATATGAATCTTACCCGAGTTTTCGTGTTTCAGGTATAAAGGGTCGACGTTAAATGTCCTGTGGAGAGCCCCACTGTTCTTCACCCTGCAAACAAAAATAGCTTTGCTTAGTCTATACAAATTTATTTTAGCTCGATCGCGAAGTAAGTTTTCACAACTTATATTAATCACTCTCGATACCTCATTCCTGATGTAATCCATCGCCACGGGGGGAGAGAGAAGAGGCAACGTGGAATGTAAGGGCACACTCGTATAGACTACAGCTCATTTGATAATATTAATCTATTATGTTAATTGGTCATGCCATCAGCTGATGGGTAAGCTGTGAGCTGAAACCTGGTATATTGATTATTCATATGATCAACATTTTATAATCTATTGTGAACTGGCTCTTTCCATAGCCTTGTGCTTTCGAACCCCACCTCTTACTGTGAACTGGCTCTTTCCATAGCCTTGTGCTTTCGAACCCCACCTCTTACTGTGAACTGGCTCTTTCCATAGCCTTGTGCTTTCGAACCCCACCTCTTACTGTGAACTGGCTCTTCTCATAGCCTTGTGCTTTCGAACCCCACCTCTTACTGTGAACTGGCTCTCCCCATAGCCTTGTGCTTTCGAACCCCACCTCTTACTGTGAACTGGCTCTTCCCATAGCCTTGTGCTTTCGAACCCCACCTCTTACTGTGAACTGGCTCTATCCATAGCCTTGTGCTTTCGAACCCCACCTCTTACTGTGAACTGGCTCTTCCCATAGCCTTGTGCTTTCGAACCCCACCTCTTACTGTGAACTGGCTCTTCCCATAGCCTTGTGCTTTCGAACCCCACATCTTACTGTGAACTGGCTCTTTCCATAACATTGTGCTTTCGAATCTCACCTCTTAAATATATTTATAAAGTACGACATATATAACAGAACTGGCTCTTTCCATAGCCTTGTGCTTTCGAATCTCACCTCTTACAGTGAACTGGCTCTTTCCATAGCCTTGTGCTTTCGAACCCCACCTCTTAAATATATTTATAAAGTACGACATATATAACAGAACTGGCTCTTTCCATAGCCTTGTGCTTTCGAATCTCACCTCTTAAATATATTTATAAAGTACGACATATATAACAGAACTGGCTCTTTCCATAGCCTTATGCTTTCAAAACTCACCTCTTAAATATATTTATAAAGTACAACATATATAACACCGAGTGCTAATTTCATCGATGAGAAATTAGTCCTCTGAGTCACCACGTGTAATCCATATATACAATGAACGATAGTATCTAACAAATGAAATCTTAGCTCATCAATGTATTTATTTAACGTCGCTACCGGTTGCCCATTTCCATCACCTTTCCTGGACAGGCTCCAGCGGTTAACCAGTACCTGGTGCGCCAACCTCCGTAAGAAACTGGCAACTTTATGTTCATATAAATGAGACACGGTCTGAGCGGGCCTCGAACCCGTGACAATCAGTGATGATAGGTTGTGTACAGTGGTATTCAAGTTGGCGACCGTAACCACTCGACCACGTAGGCGGAATCTATATGTATATGTTCGTATCCACACATGTGCCGGTACTTTGTTGGCGCTGAACTATGACCAAACAATATACATGCGCAGTTGTATGACACTCGACGGATATGTAGCACAGTGGTAACACGCTGAACTGGTAATCCAGGGATCGCAGGTTCGATCCCCCGTCTGACCCTAATAAAATTAACAGTCTTTCAGATGGGACGTTAAACAGAGGTCTCGTGTCGGTGCTTTACACCGTGAACGTAAAAGAACCAGAGGAGACTCTGTAATGGGTCTCTGTCTGTATCATTGCACTATCCTCCAAAAATCTAAAATTACTAATCTCTTCAGGAGGCGTCGCTCATATGGGCAACCGGTATCGACGATAAATAAACGGGGAAAAAACAAAATCATACCAACTGTTCCGTAGCATTAACCCATTCAACACCAAGTAACTGGCATGGAATGGTGCATGCTATTTTTAGACCAATAAATTAATCAGAAGATTACATTTGAACCGGTTCATTTATCAAAATGGGTAATTTTGCCTAAACATAATAATATTACTAGGTAAAAAGTGCAGATCCTGATCTACACTTTGTGTAAGCCTATTTAGAGGTATGTTGTGTTGATAGCATTAATTCAATAACTGCACCATAGGAAATAGTAACTAAATATTATACCACATGGCGCTGCAGTCAAAATGAACCATCATCCACTTTGAAGGATTGAAAGCAAACGACTGCGCATGCTCCACACCAGCCATGGGTTTCCGGTATTCCGGACATATGAACGATGTACCGGCATAAGCTGCGTCTATGTGCATCCAAATTCCTTCGGATTCACCTGTAATTAACATAATAGTTTATACAATTAAGTCTGTGAATGACATTAACCCATTCAACCCCAAGTAACTGATATGGACTGGTGCATGATATTCTTAGACCAATAAATTAATAAGAAAATTACCTTTGGACCAGTTTATTTATCAAAATGGGTAATTTTATCTAAAACATAGTAATAATTATTACTGGCAAAAAGTGCAGATCCTGATGAGACGGGGATCTACACTTTTTGTAAGTCTATTTAGAAGTATGTAGTGTAGAAAGGGTTAAATTAAATAATTCCCGTCGGTATTTTTAATAAACATTTTTTTTAAATAATATTTTATTGCATTTTATCATACATTACATTACAATTATACAAAAAATGAAATACGTGGAAAACATTACAATTATACACAAAATGAAATACGTGGTAAACATTACAATTATACACACAATGAAATACGTGGAAAACAATTAGAAATTAAATTAGGATTAATTGGGTATTGCTGTATACGATTTAATCTGGTAAGAAATCAGATGGGTTGGGCTACACGTTAGTTTATAGTTTATACCAATTTATTTTTGCTCAATTGCGAAACAAGTTCTTACAACTTATATTAATCACTCTCGAGACCTCATACCTGATGGAATCCATCACCAGAGAGAAGAGGCATGTGGAATTTAAATGCCTTGCATAAGGGCACAATCGTAACGGCTCCAGCGGGGCTTGAACTGCGCTATCACGACTTCCACTACAAGTTATGACAACATTATGTACAGCCCTCCCCATAATCTACATGTTAAGTTGTAAAGGGGTTGATTCGCGTGCTACGAGGGGGCCAACTAACACAAATAACGTTAATGTTAATCTTAATTATATAGGCATTTTCTCCAATCTCAAACTCAGACTCAAGCTTTCTGATTGGTTCTGCTGGGTGTAGAACTCAGACTCAACCAATCAAATTTCTTGAGCTCGAGTTTTATCTCAGAGAACAGTTTTATAACCTCGGACCCAAGTGTCGAACCAGCACCGTTAAGGCGTCGTTGTCTGGCAATGGAATGTCTGGTCACGTTGAAACTGTTCCTCCGAAGTTCAATAAACTTGCTCAAAACAAAAACAAAACAACACGAACACATAACTGCATCCACATAGTTATATCCACTTACATATTGGTCCGATCTCTTTTAGATTATCAAATGCGCATGCGCCAGTGGTTCCTAGTGTGGCACACAGCTGAAAACGGTAATATTCAGTTTAATAATAATGTATTGCATTATATATACATATACAACAATACAATACAAAGATTGACAAATGAAAGCAAATGGTTGGACCGCACGTTCCATAAACATTAGTAATTGGCTCGCCCCAGTGGAATTATTCATAAAACGCCAAACTGAATTGACCTAATTATATTTCATGTATATAATAACAAGTTTAGTCTAAATAATAATAGTTTGGAGCATGTGTAGCAGGCATATCATTGAAGAACATTTTAATTCACAAAATACACGGAAGGATATGTCACATAGGCGGAAGGATATGTCACATACACGTAAGAATATGTCACATACACGGAAGAATATGTCACATACGCGGAAGGATATGTCACATACGCGGAAGGATATGTCACATACACGGAAGAATATGTCACATACATGCAAGAATATGTCACATACATGCAAGAATATGTCACATAACGGAAGAATATGTCACATACGCGGACGAATATGTCACTTACGCGGACGAATATGTCACATACGCGGGCGATTATGTCACATACATGAAAGAATATGTCACATACACGGACGAATATGTCAATATGTAATTTGTGAGTTTAGCCATCTATTTAGTGCTAACTTAATACTCTTTCCGTGGTATGAAATGTGTGTGTGTGTGTTACGTTTATTTATCGTCGCTACCGGTTGCCCATATGAGCGACGCCTCCTGAAGAGATTAGTCATTTTAGATATTTGGATGATAGTGCAATGATACAGACAGAGACCCATTCCAGAGTCTCCTCTGGTTCTTTTACGTGCACGGTGTAAAGCACCGACACGAGACCTCGGTTTAACGTCCCATCTGAAAGACTGTTAATTTTATTAGGGTCAGGCGGAGGATCGAACCTGCGATCCCTGTGGTATGAAATCACCTAAGATCCTACATATATGCGTTTGATTTGTAATCTTAAAAAAGTGTTCAAAACAGAATTTTTTTTATAAATATATCTTTTTAGCAAAAAACAATTTTTCGCGATTATTCAAATGCATACTCGGGAAAGAGACGTTCAGCGTTTGGTTTAAACTTTAAACATATTTATTCATTCATAATGTACAGTACATATGTATTGTATTCAGATGAAAATGGATTTAATCGAAAGCTTAAAGCAGCATTACATCGTATGAAATAAAAGATATTTGAAAAATTCAAATTTTACGTATGAGTAGCAATGCTGGTACACATTATAACATTATACTTTGTATGCTTATGTTAATTTGGTAAACAGTATTTTTTTTGGGCGATAAAACAAACTCGAAACCGAAAGTAGGACTTTCCGAGTCGATCACGCACTTGTTTACAACCGGAATGCATCGTCCCCATTTGTCCCACGTTGTCTTTTTAATTAAATTACTTGATATGTTGATTCATACCTCTGTTAGCTTTTAGGGACATTCGAGGGGTTCGACATTAGAGGAAGATAGATAGATAGTATTTCATGTTCAAAATATATAAGTTGTTTTCTACATCCTCTGTTGTTTCACGCATGCGCGCTGTGCGTGTTTATATTTCGTGTGTTGATAAACAAATTCGCGT
>CM026388.1:9985121-10000121 GCA_014843695.1 Archivesica marissinica | reverse complement strand
GAATGATAGTGTTTCTGTTGTTGATGATGATGATGTTGATAATGATGATGGTGGTGGTGATTATGATGATGATGATAGTGGTGGTGATTATGATGATGGTGGTGATTATGATGGTGGTGGTGGTGGTGGTGGTGATTATGATGATGATGATGATGATGACGGTGGTGGTGGTTATTAGTATGATGATGATGATGATGGTGATGATGGTGGTGATGATGATGATGATGATGATGATTATGATGATGATGATGATGATGATGATGATGATGATGATGATGATGATGCTGATGCTGATGATGCTGATGATGATGACGATGATGATGATGACGATGATGATGATGATGATGATATTATAACGGCATAATGCAAGTTTTATACCTGGTCGGAGCAATATGCTACAAGCCTGGCGTTAACTTCCGCGTCGTCCAAGTCATCATTGTTGGCTCTGTACTGTCGTATGGCGTCTGACCTGGCCGCCAATAACGTCACAAATGTACAGTCACTAGCAGTCGTCTACAAACAGATACAAACGTAATTTGGAAAAACTGTATGTTTTACGTTTATTTATTGTCGCTACCGGTTACCCATATGAGCGACGCCTTCTGAAGATATTAGTCATTTTAGATTTTGGAGGATAGTGCAATGATACAGACAGAGACCCATTCCAGAGTCTCCTGGTTCTTTTACGTGCGCAGTGTAAAGCACCGGCACGAGACCTCGGTTTAACATCCCATCTGATAGACTGTTAATTGTATTAGGGTCAGACGGGGGATCGAACCTGCGATCCCTGGATTACCAGTCCAGCGTGTTAAATTAACTGTCTTTCAGATGGGACATTGGAAAAACTGTACATGCATGTGGTATTTATAACAACCGATTGCCATTACAAGGACTATATGTAATTTACTGGAATGCATTTGAATGTAATCAATTTACAACGCATGTGAGCAAACACAATGCATGTGAGCAAACACAACGCATATGAGCAAACACAACGCCTGTGAGCAAATACAACGCATGTGATCAAACACAACGAATGTGAGCAAACACAACGCATGTGATCAAACACATCGCATGTGATCAAACATATCGCATGTGATCAAACACAACCCACGTGATCAAACACAACGCATGTGATCAAACACAACGTATGCGATCAAGCACAACGCATGTGATCAAACACAACGCATGTGATCAAACACAACGCATGTGATCAAACACAACGCATGTGAGCAAACACAACGCATGTGATCAAACACAACGCCTGTGAGCAAATACAATGCATGTGATCAAACACAACGCATGTGAGCAAATACAATGCATGTGATCAAACACAACGCATGTGATCAAACACAACCCACGTGATCAAACACAACGCATGTGATCAAACACAACGTATGCGATCAAGCACAACGCATGTGATCAAACACAACGCATGTGAGCAAATACAATGCATGTGATCAAACACAACGCATGTGATCAAACACAACGCATGTGAGCAAACACAACGCATGTGATCAAACACAACGCATGTGAGCAAATACAATGCATGTGATCAAACACAACGCATTGAGCAAATACAATGCATGTGATCAAACACAACGCATGTGATCAAACACAACGCATGTGAGCAAACACAACGCATGTGAGCAAACACAACGCGTGTGATCAAACACAACGCATGTGAGCAAACACAATGCATGTGATCAAACACAACGCATGTGATAAAAAACAACGCATGTGAGCAAACACAACGCCTGTGATCAAACACAACGCATGTGATCAAACACAACGCATGTGATTAAGCACAACGCATGTGATCAAATACAACGCATGTGATCAAACACAACGCCTGTGAGCAAACACAACGCATGTGATCAAACACAACGCATGTGAACAAACACAACGCATGTGATCAAACACAACGCATGTGAGCAAACACAACGCATGTGATCAAACACAACGCATGTGAGCAAACACAACGCATGTGAGCAAACACAACGCATGTGAGCAAACACAACGCATGTGAGCAAACACAACGCCTGTGAGCAAACACAACGCATGTGAGCAAACACAACGCCAGTGAGCAAACACAACGCATGTGAGCAAACATACTGTATGTGAGCAAACACAACGCATGCGATCAAGCACAACGCGTGTGATCAAACAGAATGCACGTGATCAAATACTTAGCATACATTGGGATACTCGTGGTAACAGATTATTTACTACATCTGAGTGATGTGACCTATCGTCGGTTGGCAACCACTCGTCATTAAGCGTGAAATGGCGCGTGTGTAAGCTTACATTCCAGTAAGTTAATGCAACGTCACGTTGCCATGTGTACTGTCTACACCGGTCCACGTTACTAATTACTTGTGTTTGCCTAACACCACAACAGATACACAAAGGAGATCACTGGACTATATATACATAGTTACAATACTCCTAAGCAATCTCCCCCATCTGACCCTAATAAAATTAACATTGTGTTATTACGTTTATTTATCGTCGCAACCGGTTGCCCATATGAGCGACACCTCCTGAAGAGATTAGTTATTTTAGATTTTGGAGGATAGTGCATGATACAGACAGAGACCCATTCCAGAGTCTCCTGTGGTTCTTTTACATGCACGGTGTACAGCACCGACACAAGACCTCGGTTTAACGTCCCATCTGAAAGACTGTTAATTTTATTAGGGTCAGACGGGCGATCGAACCTGCGATCCCTAGATTACCAGTCCAGCGTGTTACCACTGGACTACAGATCCGTCTGTGTAAAATTAACAGTCTTTCAGATGGGACATTAAACCTAGGTGCTTTACACTGTGCACGTAAATGAACCAGAAGTGATTGTGGAATGGGTCTCTGTCTGTATCATTGCACTGTCCTCCAAAAATCTAAAATGACTAATCTCTTCAGGAGGCGTCGCTCATATGGGCAACCGGTAGCGACGATAGATAAACGCAACAAACCCTAAGTAATCATATTAGATAAACAGGCGCGTAGCTCTTATAAGGCACTGAAAGCCCGGGCATGCAGATTGCCACAACAAAAGAAACTTCCAAATATGCCCCAAAAAATGCAGCTAAAAGTGGAGTGGGTCTGTATGTCTGTATGGTATGCAATATAGACCAGCTGTCAGTCTGTATGGTATGCAATATGGACCAGCTGTCAGTCTGTATGGTATGCAATATAGACCAGCTGTCAGTCTGTATGGTATGCAATATAGACCAGCTGTCAGTCTGTATGGTATGCAATATAGACCAGCTGTCAGTCTGTATGGTATGCAATATAGACCAGCTGTCAGCCTGTATGGTATGCAATATAGACCAGCTGTCAGTATGTATGGTATGTAATATAGACCAGCTGTCAGTCTGTATGGTATGCAATATAGACCAGCTGTCAGTCTGTATGGTATGCAGTATATACCAGCTGTCAGTCTGTATGGTATGCAATATAGACCAGCTGTCAGTCTGTATGGTATGCAATATAGACCAGCTGTCAGTCTGTATGGTATGCAATATAGACCAGCTGTCAGTCTGTATGGTATGCAATATAGACCAGCTGTCAGTCTATATGGTATGTAATATAGACCAGCTGTCAGTCTGAATGGTATGCAATATAGACCAGCTGTCAGTCTGTATGGTATGCAATATAGACCAGCTGTCAGTCTGTATGGTATGCAATATGGACCAGCTGTCAGTCTGTATGGTATGCAATATAGACCAGCTGTCAGTCTGTATTGTATGCAATATAGACCAGCTGTCAGTCTGTATGGTATGCAATATAGATCAGCTGTCAGTATGTATGGTATGCAATATAGACCAGCTGTCAGTCTGTATTGTATGCAATATAGACCAGCTGTCAGTCTGTATGGTATGCAATATAGACCAGCTGTCAGTCTGTATCGTATGCAATATAGACCAGCTGTCAGCCTGTATGGTATGCAATATAGACCAGCTGTCAGTCTGTATGGTATGTAATATAGACCAGCTGTCAGTCTGTATGGTATGCAATATAGACCAGCTGTCAGTCTGTATGGTATGCAGTATATACCAGCTGTCAGTCTGTATGGTATGCAATATAGACCAGCTGTCAGTCTGTATGGTATGCAATATAGACCAGCTGTCAGTCTGTATGGTATGCAATATAGACCAGCTGTCAGTCTGTATGGTATGCAATATAGACCAGCTGTCAGTCTGTATGGTATGCAATATAGACCAGCTGTCAGTCTGTATGGTATGCAATATAGACCAGCTGTCAGTCTGTATGGTATGCAATATAGACCAGCTGTCAGTCTGTATGGTATGCAATATAGACCAGCTGTCAGTCTGTATGGTATGCAATATATACCAGCTGTCAGTCTGTATGGTATGCAATATAGACCAGCTGTCAGTCTGTATGGTATGCAATATAGACCAGCTGTCAGTCTGTATGGTATGCAATATAGACCAGCTGTCAGTCTGTATTGTATGCAATATAGCCAGCTGTCAGTCTGTATTGTATGCAATATAGACCAGCTGTCAGTCTGTATGGTATGCAATATCGACCAGCTGTCAGTCTTTATGGTATGCAATATAGACCAGCTGTCAGTCTGTATTGTATGCAATATAGACCAGCTGTCAGTCTGTATTGTATGCAATATAGACCAGCTGTCAGTCTGTATTGTATGCAATATAGCCCAGCTGTCAGTCTGTATTGTATGCAATATAGACCAGCTGTAGCATATCTCATTACGCGATCATGTATTTTTGTGTAGTTAATGTGAGAATTGTATACTCAATTTCGTAACATTTTGAAAAATAAATCTAAATTTGAACGTCTGAAACGTACAGTAAAATATGTCAGGGTACGTCATTTGAGATTAACGCACTGTCCATACCGATTGTTCGGTACTACACGTGTATAGAGCACAGAGGCTTGGGGGTCTGGGCAAGTGGTTTTGAATCCGAAACCATTTTTTAAATTCTTTATTATGGACATTGTTACTCTGATAGTGACGGGTGTCATTTTAAAATATTCTTTGAGATGGTCTAGCATTGTGTATGTGTAGTGTCAAGCCAATGGTTTTCAACCCGAAACCACTTGTCCAGACCCCAAGCGTCTGTGGTACAGAGTGTACGTGGTATGTTAAGGTGGTGGGGTATTGTTTTGATTTCTTTCTACAGCGGGTGTACAATGACTTACCATACTGTAACTCATGCAACATATTCAGTTTAATGTGAATACAATCTACCGAGACAATGAGAGACCTCGGTCAGTTACGGCCCCTGAATACTCCCTAACAGTATGTAGGTCCCCTAAGTTGTTTCCTTTGTTTTCATCGTTGTTTCCTTTACATAGCATGATATCATATCAATTGTTTCCACGTTCTCATCTTATAATTATTATAGTACTATATCGCTAACAGATATCCTACACCATATACAATCTAATGTATACTTGTCTGTACACATCTGCTATTAATTAATTAACATGATTTATATGCATCGCATTTATCATACCACAACGTCACAGACGGATATGTAGTCCAGTGGTAACACACTGGACTGGTAATCCAGGGATCGCAGGTTCGATCCCCCGTCTGACCCTAATAAAATTAACAGTCTTTCAGATGGGACGTTAAACCGAGGTCTCGTGTCGGTGCTTTACACCGTGCACGTAAAAGAACCAGAGGATATTCTGGAATGGGTCTCTGTCTGTATCATGCACTATCCACCAACATCTAAAATAACTAATCTCTTCAGGAGGCGTCGCTCATATGGGCAACCGGTAGCGACGATAAATAAACGTAAAAACACACACTACCATAACGTCTGGTTAGGGAGAAGCAGTAAAAACAAAGGATTCCAATTGAAAGGATAAATCGGACTTTATCTGCCAAGGGAGGTAATAGAAAAGCCAGCGACGCTTATTCAACCAAGTTTTATAACCAGAGTTCTCAGTTGTTTCGACTCTAATATTTACTCAGCCAATCAAACTGCTAAACAAAACGACACGCCTACCTGGATAACTCCGCCTCCCATTGTCTGTTTATTGCTGTGGAGGAAGTCGGAGGGCAGTCCGATCATTTTACCCAACCAATCCATAACGATAGTCTCCAGTTCTGTAGCCGCCGGACTGGATGCCTGAAATAGACAGACACATGTATTGTGTACTATCCTCCAAAATAACGATACTTCCGGTTCTGGATGCTGGATACTTCCGGTTCCCGATTAACCAGGTGGTGACGATCAATACACGTTTCCAAAGATATAAATTAAAGGCATTTTAAAGTCTATACGACATTACGTGACTACGTGCATGGGGCGCGATTAGGTGATGTGCGTTTCAGACATTACGTGACTACGTGCATATGACGCGATTAGGTGATGTGCGTTTCAGACATTACGTGACTACCGGCATGGGACGCGATTAGGTGATGTGCGTTTCAGACATTACGTGACTACGTGCATATGACGCGATTAGGTGATGTGCGTTTCAGACATTACGTGACTACGTGCATATGACGCGATTAGGTGATGTGCGTTTCAGACATTACGTGACTACGTGCATATGACGCGATTAGGTGATGTGCGTTTCAGACATTACGTGTTATGTTATGTTATGTTATGTTATATTTCGGGTTTTACGCCTGCATCAGCACCATTTCGGGCTATATCGCCGGCGGGCAGTTTACTTAACAACACCTTTCCTGGGCAGGCTCCAGCGGTTAACCAGTACTTGGGTGCACCAACCTCCGTAAGAAACTGCCAACTTTTTCATATAAATGAGACACGGCCTGAGCGGGGCTCGAACCCGTGACCATCAGTGATGATAGGTTACAGTGGTATACAAGTCAGCGACCTTAACCACTCGACCACGGAGGCGGACTGATTAGGTGATGTGTGTTTCAGACATTACGTGACTACGTGCATATGACGCGATTAGGTGATGTGTGTTTCAGACATTACGTGACTACGTGCATATGACGCGATTACGTGAGAATAGTGACAAATCACAGCAGCTCAGTTCCAAATTATATATTTGTATTATGTAAATTAACTACACAATTCAACAATCAGTCAACATGCTGTCCGATTACCGCAGTGGTTAGCGCGCTTGCTTCTCACAAATGCGACCCGGGTTCGATCCTCGGACCGGGAAGTATGTGAGATGGTACGGTGGTCGCCAGATGCGACAGGTGGGTTTTCTCCGGGTACTCCTGTTTCCCCACACGAATGACAACATTTACGCTTTCGTCTGCGCCAACGAGAGTGATTGATATAAGTTGTTAAAACAGCGGGCTGGTGGGTGGGCGTGCGCTAGGCAGGCAGGCCCGGCAGGCAGGCATGCAGGCAGGCAGGCAGGCAGGCAGGCAGGGCAGGCAGGCACATCCGTGACAACGTGCATGGGAATGGTGACAATTCACAGCAACTTAGTTCCAAACTATACATTGTTATTATGTCATTTAAAGCGACACTACATCGGTGAAATCGCAAATGTCTGCAGAATGTAATTTGCTATTATATGGTATAATATTTTTCCAAATATTTGCCTCAAAAACTGAGTATTTCAACTAATAAATAACGTCGTATACGCGGTTTGTTGACATAAAAAAGTAATGTAAATAGGGTCGACATTCATGCGTAATACAACGCGTTTATCCTGAATAACACGAGGTATGGTACATATTTACCGTGATATCTCACATGTGTGCCTATACATATTTATTTGTAGACTAATCTTAGTTAAATTATCTCTAATCGAAAGTATCGCGTGTTTAGTATTGACTCCACTGACCAATAAACGTCAATTCAGGAGCACGGATGACCGCTATATGAAATCCTACTTTCACTTTTGAAAGTTGTATACCACAAAAACACTGTTTATTGGTTCAATGTTAGTGTTCGAATGTATTCGGAAGAATGTGTAATAGCTATTCATTTATAAGTTAAAAATGCATTTTATTTGCTCTCTGCAATGTAATGTCGCTTTAACTACATAATTCAACAGTCTTATATAAATATAGGATCTTACATGAGTGGTGATTTCATACAATATTTTATGAAACTCGTTTTGGAATTTTGTTATTAAGCGAGCATTTCGGCGGGTGGTTAATTATACAGTGTACACTAAGAGGATTGGACATAGAAGCTAATTACCGTACCGGTGTCCTCTCTTATTAGAATGACATTTGCAAGAACTGTTCATGACATGACAACTACAAGCTTGTTATTGCTGTAAATATGAACCTTTACATAGCTTATTATTATACAAAACCAATATCAATTTTATCAGCGAAAATTATGATGCATAGGGCTTAATTAATAACTAGGCATATAGCTTTCTTTTTATGATATTTAAATTGATGGTACGTTTCTATGATACAGATAGGTAGCTTTGTTATTGGTTATATAAAACATAATTGGAAGTCTTGGACAGATACTGTTCCCTGAATACTCTTCACGGAGTATAGTTCATTTAGACAGACACTGTTCCCTGAATACTCTTCATGGAGGATAGTTCATTTGGACGAATACTGTTCCCTGAATATTCTTCACGGAGGATAGTTCATTTGGACAGATACAGTTCCCTGAATACTCTTCACGGAGGATAGTTCATTTAGACAGATACTGTTCCCTGAATACTCTTCACGGAGGATAGTTCATTTAGACAGATACTGTTCCCTGAATACTCTTCACGGAGGAGAGTTCATTTGGACAGATACTGTTCTCTGAATACTCTTCACGGAGGATAGTTCATTTTATGTCGTGTCCTCTGTTTTCATCGTGGTTTCCTTTGTATCAAAATGCTACCAATTTTCATCCGTTTTCTTATCTTATAATTATTTAATTATTAAATCTCGATATATGTCCTGTATCCAATTAATACTTTACTGTAAAAATATAATTCATAAACATGATTTTAATAAAATCACATTATCATATCGCAACATCTGGTTAGGGAACAACAGTAAAAACAAAGGATTCCAACAAAGATACATTTCGGGATAAATCGGACTTTATCTACAAAGGGAGGTAATAGAAAAGTCGTCAATCTTGCTCATTAGGCGGATATGCATCCAAGTAGTGGAATGTAGTCCTAATAAGTAATTAACAGTCTTTCAGATTAGACTTTAAACCGAGGTCTCGTGTCGGTGTTGTACACCGTGCACGTAAAATAACCAGAGGAGACTCTGGAATGGGTCTCTGTCTGTATCATTGCACTATCCTCAAACAATCTAAAATGACCAATCTCTTCAGGAGGCGTCGCTCATATGGGCATAGTGAGCGTAGCGAACGAGGTTGCTAGGGGGGTCCTGGGGCATGCACCCCTGGAATTGTTTTGATTTTTAGGATGCAGTTTCCCGCATTCTGCTGCATTTAAAAGACAAATTCGGACATGTTTTTATAACAAATAAACATGACAATACACTGTTCTGCTTAGCTATACATGTACATCAAAAGCAAGAACAATTCTGCACTCTATAATTATTATCGGTCTGGGACAGGAATATCTAGGTAGCCTAGGTCTATCATAGTAAAAAATATTTTTTTTGTTGTTGTCAAAATGATGTGCAGGCCCGGGCCTTTTGGCCTAATGGCAGCTACGCGCCTGGATAGTAGATAACAGGTATGCATGTTGTAACACATCCAATTCGAACCTTCTTTGTAAACTTGAATCTTGAGGTCTCCACACAACTTCTAATCAATAAAAGTTTAGCAAAAATGAAATATTTAATTATTCTGTTTAATAATTAAATTAAATTAAAACAAAGTTAGGAATAGCATGCTGGCTGCGATTGTGCTTGTTCTGCCTCCCTTTATGTAAATAATGCTGTAGGAATCCGCTAGATTTATCGAACCAAAACCGCATGTGCGCAATATTGACATGAACTGTTCATCACCTATAGATACGGTCGATATAGTTACATAAAGACATGTATGGTCGTGGATCTTCATTAATTAACCATGCGATTGTCACACTGACGACGTCGTTTAAAAACATCCTAATAGTTAAAGTCTCTTCTTCAGTTGGAAAAAAGAATTTAGGGCTGTCCGGTTAGTGAGCTCGCTTCTCACCAATGCAACCCGGGTTCGATCTTCGGACCGGGAAGTATGTGAGATGGTAGGTGGTCGCCAGATCGGACAGGTGGGTTTTTCTCCGGGTACTCCGGTTTCCTCCCACACGAATGACCACATATACGATTTTATCCGCGACAACGAGAGTGATTAATATAAGTTGTTCAAACTTGCTTCACAATCGTTGTAAAATAAATAAAGTTAAAAAAAGAAAAAGAACACTTTATTTCATTTGCAAATTTATCCTAGTGTTAACTTTAGTAAATCACCATTTACAGAGTTATTGGTGAATTTGTTAAAAAATATCCATAAAGGGAGGTAATTTCACAGAAACAGGTCATTTGTGACACATTTGCCAAATTCTACTTTTTACCATATTAATTTATTATTGAAAAATGAATTATTTTTTTAATTTAAGTTTATTTAACGTCGCTACCGGTTTCCCATTTGAGTGACGGGCAGTTTACCTAACAACAGCTTTCCTGGGCAGGCTCCTGCGGTTAACCAGTACTTGGGTGCACCAACCTCCGTAAGAAACTGCCAACTTTTTCATATAAATGAGACACGGTCTGAGTGAATGAAAATATAAGACAATAACCACAATATGTAATCATCCGCTCCTTACAGTATATTGGTGTGCAGCACATTCTAAGTATTTTTTAAAGTTTATTTATCGTCGCTACTGGTTGCCCATTTGACCGTGGGCAGTCTAACAACAACGTTCCTGGGCAGGCTCCAGCGGTTAACAGACGGATATGTATTGACTATTAATTGGGCCGTATTGAGTTTCTGAACATGTCAACACCGTGTTATTTTGCCAGAAGTTAAAAAGTGAAAAATCGACTGGAACCCACAGACGGATCTGTAGTCCAGTGGCAACACGCTGGACTGGTAATCCAGGGGTCGCAGGTTCGATCCCCCGCCTGACCCTAATAAAATTAACAGTCTTTCAGATGGGACGTTAAACCGAGGTCTCGTGTCGGTGCTTTACACCGTGCACGTAAAAGAACCAGAGGAGACTCTGGAATGGGTCTCTCTCTGTATCATGCACTATCCTCCAAAATCTAAAATAACTAATCTCTTCAGGAGGAGTCGCTCATATGGGCAACCGGTAGCGACGATAAATAAACGTAAAAACACACACACACTCCAGCGGTTAACCAGTACTTGGGGTGCATCAACCTCCGTAAGAAACTGCCAACTATTTTCATATTAAGAGACACGGTCTGAGCTGTCTTAATTCTAACTTCTACGTCTGTGTTTTACGCTTATTTATCGTCGCTACCCGTGTACAGCACCGACACGAGAACTCGGTTTAATGTCCCATCTGAAAGACTGTTACTTTTATTAGGATCAGACGGGGGATCGAACCTGCGATCCCTGGATTACTACTCCAGCGTGTTACTTCTAAGTAAACGCATAATGGGGCTTTAATAGTTAAATTAATAATACAGGCAGAATGATGACAGTATTTTACTTGGTTTTTCCAATACATTTCCTGTTTTTATAGAAGATCTATACAAATTCCCAACACACTCCACAAGTTTCCAAATTCAATTGTGCATGCACTGAATACCCTGTCGTCGGACATTTCCATATTGTACTGGCACATAATTGTAGTCGTCTAAACTACACTGACATTCACAAGTTTAATTTGAATAATGTCTTAATAAAGTTTTATTATTTGACAAGACACTACCACTACTCCTCAGTGTTACTATCTATGCAGACAGACAGACAGACAGACAGACAGACAGACAGACAGACAGACAGACAGACAGACAGACAGACAGACAGACAGACAGACAGACAGACAGACAGACAGACAGACAGACAGACAGACAGACAGACAGACAGACAGACAGACAGACAGACAGACAGACAGACAGACAGACAGACAGACAGACAGACAGACAGACAGACAGACAGACAGACAGACAGACAGACAGACAGACAGACAGACAGACAGACAGACAGACAGACAGACAGACAGACAGACTATTTTATTGTCGTAAACCATACACAGTTTCTTGACACAATATATACAGTATAACACATGATGTGATGATCAATCCACATAGCTTGATATTCAAACACATTTAACATCGCTACCTGTTTCCTGTCTACGTGTACATATTATAGTCACCGTCTCCGTGGCCTAGTGGTTAAGGCGTCCGCCTACGGAGCGGGAGGTTGAAGGTTCGAATCTCGTTAGGGGGTTCTTACTGATATGGCCGGTTGGTGATCCGCCAGCTAGTTAAATAATGGTTACCGATTGCCTATCAGCCTGTCGCCTGGCATACATGCATAGGATTCGGGAAGTACTGATGTTCATAAAAAAAAGAGGTGTCTCATAAGTCAGAAATGACTGGTCCTTTAAATAGGGGTGACACTATAATAAACAAACACTTTACTTTTATAGTTTTGATGAGGTTTATTTTTGTTTGTTTGTTTATTTGTTCAGGTTTTACGTCTGCATTAGCACCATTTGGAGCTAAATCGCCGGAGGCAGGTTACCTAGCAACACCTTTCCCCATTAGCTACATTGGTTAACCAGTACTTGGTGCACCAACCTCCGTAAGAAACTGTCAACTTTTTCATAAATTTGAGACACGGTCTGAACGGGTTTCGGGTTTATTTTTAGTGTTTTATTTGTCTTTGTGTAATAATGTCAATGTGATAATACTTTTATTGAATGACTACGATAGTTGTGTACACAAGATAGTTAGAACCGCATATATGTCGTTTGTAATTCTAGGTTAATGCACGTACTGTCGTATATTGCCCATGTTTCGTTTTATTAGTTGTGTACACAAGATAGTTAGAACCGCATATATGTCGCCTGTAATTCTATATTAATGCATGTACTGTTGTACATTGACCATGTTTCGTTTTACTAGTTGTGCACACAAGATAGTTTGAACCGCATATATGTCGCCTGTAATTCTATATTAATGCATGTACTGTTGTACATTGACCATGTTTCGTTTTACTAGTTGTGTACACAAGATATTTAGAACCGCATATATGTCGCTTGTAATTCTATGTTACTGCACGTACTGTTTTATATTGCCCATGTTTCGTTTTACTAGTTGTGTACACAAGATAGTTAGAACCGCATATATGTCGCCTGTAATTCTATATTAATGCATGTACTGTTGTACATTGACCATGTTTCGTTTTACTAGTTGTGCACACAAGATAGTTAGAACCGCATATATGTCGCCTGTAATTCTATATTAATGCATGTACTGTTGTACATTGACCATGTTTCGTTTTACTAGTTGTGCACACAAGATAGTTAGAACCGCATATATGTCGCCTGTAATCTAACAACCACACAAAAAAACCAAACCAATGTTAATGCATATACATATGTAGTTGTTACTGCCAACGTTTCGTTTTATAGTTGCGTACCCAATTGAGACGACCATAAAGATTAGAACCTGACACAAAAGCTACACAAATAATAGTTTTAGCCAATTAAAATGAAAAATAAAACATTCTTAAAGTAGTATATACTGGCACCAACAAGAAATTGTGCACTTGCCTTAGAGGTCAAATTTATACAAATATAGGCAAATGGTATAAAAATGTGGGGACAAATTTGGGTAAATTAGTGCAATGTGCGAAGGATTATTTTCTTCACTCATGATAGTAAAAAAATCCATATTTCTAAAATTTGTAGCGAAAATGTAACGCTCAATATAAAAATACACATTCAGTATATATAGCTATGGCAACCAATTTAACAGGGGGGGGGGGGGGGGGTACGATAAATACACCTTAATTAAGAAATGTCCAATTATCATAAAACATACACACACAAGATTGGCATAGACGGGTCTGTACTCAAGTGGTTAACACGTTGGACTGCAAATCCAGGGATCGCAAGTTCAACCCTCCGTCTGGCACTATTAATATTAACAGTGTTTCAGATGTGATTTTAAGGCGAGGTCTTATGTCGGTGCTTTACACCGTGCACATAAATGACCCAGATGATACCCTGCAACGGGTCTCTGTCTGTATCATTGCACTATCCTCCAAAATTTAAAATGCCTAACCTCTTTAGGAGGCATCGCTCATATGGGCAACCGGTAGCGACGATAAATAAACGTAAAACACAAATGTGCAATGAGATAGTTAGTTCCTTTTCTAACTACAAACAAGAGTTACTCCGTGACCAAGTAGTTGACTTCACCGACTGTCGATAATTTAGTTTATGCACATTTGTTTTAGCTCTATTGCGAAACAAGTTCTTACAACTTATACTAATCACTCTCGAGACCTCATTCCTGATGGAAGCCATCGCCACGAGGGAGAGAAGAGGCAACGTGGAATATAAATGCCTTGTCTAAGTGCATAATCGTAACGGCTCCAGTGGGGGCTCGAACTCCGGGCCTTTCGCACATGAAGCGAACGCGCACAACTGCGCTATCACGACCTCCAAAACGTGATATACTAAGTTTTAGACTTATGATTATTCTTCATAAAAACAACAAACATCTAGTTACATTCTAATAATCCAATCAGGACGCTCGTTTCAACGCGAACTGCGCCGCTTGAGAAATTTTCAAAACAAATTGAAAAATTCTACGAAATCTCTTTGTGACGTACATTTTTGCCGAATAAACCTACACGATAGTGAAAACACATTTTATTGATAATGTTATTCACTGTTAAAACTCTCACGTCGAAGAGTTTGTGTTGTTGCTGACAGAACCCGTGTCCTAGTATGGAAATGTGACCTGCTATGGCCAATGTTTGTGGCAATTGTTTAATGTTGTGTTTTACTTGAAGAACAATATAAAGACTCGGGATAGGCGTTATATTTGGACAGATTTGTTCAAAATTGTTTCAGATAGGGCCATTTTACTGATCGATGCGAAATCTGACATCCCACAGAGTAGAATCCCTGTACGTAAATATATAT
>CM026388.1:9958123-9984121 GCA_014843695.1 Archivesica marissinica | reverse complement strand
CATTCTGTAGTGGATCCACTTTGATATACAATCTACCCGGCCGTGTACATTCTGTAGTGGATCCACTTTGATATACAATCTACCCGGCCGTGTACATTCTGTAGTGGATCCACTTTGATATACAATCTACCCGGCCGTGTACATTCTGTAGTGGATCCACTTTGATATACAATCTACCCGGCCGTGTACATTCTGTAGTGGATCCACTTTGATATACAATCTACCCGGCCGTGTACATTCTGTAGTGGATCCACTTTGATATACAATCTACCCGGCCGTGTACATTCTGTAGTGGATCCACTTTGATATACAATCTACCCGGCCGTGTACATTCTGTAGTGGATCCACTTTGATATACAATCTACCCGGCCGTGTACATTCTGTAGTGGATCCACTTTGATATACAATCTACCCGGCCGTGTACATTCTGTAGTGGATCCACTTTGATATACAATCTACCCGGCCGTGTACATTCTGTAGTGGATCCACTTTGATATACAATCTACCCGGCCGTGTACATTCTGTAGTGGATCCACTTTGATATACAATCTACCCGGCCGTGTACATTCTGTAGTGGATCCACTTTGATATACAATCTACCCGGTGTACATTCTGTAGTGGATCCACTTTGATATACAATCTACCCGGTGTACATTCTGTAGTGGATCCACTTTGATATACAATCTACCCGGTGTACATTCTGTAGTGGATCCACTTTGATATACAATCTACCCGGTGTACATTCTGTAGTGGATCCACTTTGATATACAATCTACCCGGTGTACATTCTGTAGTGGATCCACTTTGATATACAATCTACCCGGTGTACATTCTGTAGTGGATCCACTTTGATATACAATCTACCCGGTGTACATTCTGTAGTGGATCCACTTTGATATACAATCTACCCGGTGTACATTCTGTAGTGGATCCACTTTGATATACAATCTACCCGGTGTACATTCTGTAGTGGATCCACTTTGATATACAATCTACCCGGTGTACATTCTGTAGTGGATCCACTTTGATATACAATCTACCCGGTGTACATTCTGTAGTGGATCCACTTTGATATACAATCTACCCGGTGTACATTCTGTAGTGGATCCACTTTGATATACAATCTACCCGGTGTACATTATTCTACCCGGCCGTGTACATTCTTCTTAACCATGTGCACGCTATAAAATCACTTTTGCAAACGGCACAGAACTGTTTGCTATTCGGATAGTGGACCTAAAACATTTTCTTCGCTTTTTTATTTATCGATTTTATTATAGCTCGATTGCAAAACAAGTTCTTACAAACGTATATTAATCGCTCTCGAGACCTCATTCCTGATGTAATCAATCGCCATGAGGTTGAGAGAAGAGGTTATGTGGAATTTAAATGCCTTGCCTATGGGCACAATCGTAGAGGTTCCAGTGGAGGCTCAAATTATGGGGTTTTCGCACCTGAAGCCAACGCGCTACCATTGCGCTATTGCGACTTCCACATTTGGCTGAATAGCAACAACATAGATCCTGATCAGCAGGCAATGGGTTAACATACATGTATATGAAACTTATATATTCGGTATCCGAAATATGTTCCACTTTCTAATAATATCACCCTAAATGTTTAAAGCAGCATTACAATCGTATGAAATAAAATATATTTGAAAAATTCAATTTTTACGTATGGGTAGCAATGCTGCTACACATTCTAACATTATACTTTGTATGCGTATGTTAATTTGGTAAACAGTTTTTTTTTGCGATAAAACTCGAAACCGAAAGTAGGACTTTCCGAGTCGATCGGTCACGCACTTGTTTACAACCGGAACGCATCTTCCGCACTTGTTTACATTCGGAATGCATCGTCCCCATTTGTCTGACGTTGTCTTTTTTAATTAAATTACTTGATATGTTGATTCATACCTCTGTTAGCTAAGTCTTTTAGGGACATTTCTACATCCCCGCAAGGGTTCGACATTAGAGGAATATAGATAGATAGTCTTTATTGTTAAAAATATATACGTTGTTTTCTACATCCTCTGTTGTTTCACGCATGCGCGCTGTGCGTGATTACATTTCGTGTGTTGATAAACAAATTCGCGTATACGACGGTTTAAATTTATTGGAATGTTATCATTTCTGAGCGACTATTTCGATTTTTGTAAACACACACATATTAGTATTTATATTTTACCCAAAACATTCTTTATTACGATATAATGCTGCTTTAAGCTGGATTTGTTCTATTCGTTGGTCAAGACCAACAATTTCCAGTTTTTAACATACATTGTATTAGACATACATATATAAATATTGTCATTAATATCAAAATTTTAATATAACACGGTTTTATATATGTCTTCTTAGCTACTGCAACTATTGTTACTATATATATATATTGTCGATATCGGTCAAAGCTATACATTGCTAATGTTAATTGTATATACCCAAGGATTATTCTAGAGGGTGATGTGGGCGAAATAGGGACCCTGAATTCGCCTTCTGGGGGCCTAACTTCTCCCTTAAACATTTTTTTTTTACAATTTTCATACAAAATATTGTCTAGTAAGATTCTATTCAAATGTTGTATTTAATGGTCATACTATGCATTTTAACCATATTTTGTTGAAATTGATTAAATAACACAATTTAAGGACGCGATCGCGCGCTTTCTCACTTCTCCCAAAAATTCTGATCTAGAATTAACCCCGTGTTATTGCCGAAAGTAAATAAATTTGGATTTGATTTGATTTATTGCCCCACAAGAAATAGACTTCTTTATTTGTTTATAAACGTTCAAAAGTTATTTATCTTGGGTAATTATCATCTAGCACATATTAGAAGCCCCTATTACCTAACAACCCCCTATCGTACACGGTCAATCATCTACATCGACCGGATGTCAATCATCTACATCGACCGGATGTCAATCATCTACATCGACCGGATGTCCACAGTGCTTGCAAAACATCCTAACTCCATTGGAGGCATCTTTAGTCTCCACCCTCTTATTGCCGCCAAATTCTCCATTTTGAATCACTTGAAGTTCCGGTACCGCAATTATCAGTTGGTTTTCGGCTTCCTCGTGTTCGTTTAGAGCACTTAAGTCTTGTGGATATCTTTAAAAGCAAAATACAACTCACTCAGATTGGAACGAAAAAAACAACGCATTAATGAAATGTAGTCTGCTTCAATTATTTGATTTATTTATAGCCTTTATTTTACCCAGCATGCAAAGAGTTTTAACGTCACAATTCTAATGAAATTCCATGACATATTTCCAGAGTTTTCAGTTATAAATAAGAAAAAAACTCATTAATCCAATGTAGTCTGCTTCAATTATTTGATTTATTTATAGCCTTTATTTTAGCCAGCATGCAAAGAGTTAACGAACTCACTAAAATATAATGGAGATCCCATCTGAGCTCATTCAGATTGGAACGAATGGACGAGAAATGAAGAATTTAACATGTTTTGCTCTAATCAATCACCTAACAACAAACAAATCAATCAACAAATGAATCATCAATCAATGAATCTAAATACATTCAATCAATATGTTACATCAATCAACCATTGAATCATTAACCACCAAATCACTCAATTAGTTATTCAATCAATCATTCAACGAATAAATCAATTGATGAATTAATCATTTAGTAGAGCTCAATTAATCAATCAGTGAATCTTTATCAATCTGAATCAATCATTGAATCAATGACCATCCAATGAATCAATTATTACATATCAATTTATTATTCAAACGATCAAGTGTCTCAGATTGTGTTCACATAGTTTAGAAATTGAATTAGGTGGCTACAGTGGAATAGATAGAATTAATCATTTATGCAAGTTGTGTAATGTAAATGTTGTTGAGTCCGAATATCATTTTGTGTTATGTTGTACAACATATTCTAATTACATGTAATTAATAATACACACACTTTTCTCAAAATATAGAATGATGTTACTATTGTATGTTAGTTTTATTATAACCGCCATGTTATTTGATTATTTGAATATGTTATATGTTTATGCCAAATAAAATATATTGAATTGAAAAATTGAATTGACATTCGGAATCAATATTAGGCAACATATGCAAGTTGTGTAATGTAAATGTCATTGAGTCCGAATATCATTCTGTGTTATGTTGTACAAGATATTCCCTCCGAACAGTATTTCAGACAAGAACGACAGGGGCATGTACCTTAGTCGAACCACCGCCATACCGCAAGCCAGCAGGACAGCTTCATCACATGAAAGCATTCGACACGCCCAGAACCCGAACCTACAGAAGGGAGTGGCACGTGATGTAAAGTCACTCGGCCACAGAAGCCGACCCTGAAATAGTATCAGGGTTCCCGCTGTCGGTCGCCAATGGTGCCAATTGCGACAAAAAACAAATATCGGCGCTACATTTTGTGAATTGATGAAACTATTTGGAGCAATTTTTGTTTTTGGCACATGTCAAATACATGGCTTCAAATATTTATTTGTGAACTATATGGCTCTTAGTTGGCTCCAAGTTTGTTTAAGTTGGCTCCAGTGTTTTTCAAGTGGCGCAGACAAACATTCAGACAGAGGGAACCCTGATTATGGTGCTCCTCACGTATCATTTGGTACAAAGAATTGCTTACTTGATAACATAATTGCCGTTAGAGTATGTTTCCAGTATTTCCTCAACCTTGCTGTCCAATGAACCTTGCTTAGAGCATCCATGGTACTTATTGGCTGAAAGAAATCCGATATCGAGGCTCTGCTGTTTTGATTGGTCACGAAGGTGCACGCGCTTCCTTGCGGATAACCGAATCGGTCTTCCGGTATATTCTGTACTTGTAATTTCCTGCAAATATTTATGTTACTACATTTAACCCTTTCCTTCATAGAAGCACCTCTTGACGCCATTACCAATACGACATACATTGACAATGTAGTAGCCAAACCAATGCTCATAAACCCTTTCCCTCATAGAAGCACCTCTTGACGCCATTACCAATACGACATACATTGACAATGTAGTAGCCAAACCAATGTTCATAAACCCTTTCCCTCATAGAAGCACCTCTTGATGCCATTACCAATACGACATACATTGACAATGTAGTAGCCAAACCAATGTTCATAAACCCTTTCCCTCATAGAAGCACCTCTTGATACCATTACCAATACGACATACATTGACAATGTAGTAGCCAAACCAATATTCATAAACCCTTTCCCCCATAGAAGCACCTCTTGATGCCATTACCAATACGACATACATTGACAATGTAGTAGCCAAACCAATATTCATAAACTCTTTCCCTCATAGAAGAACATCTTGATGCCATTACCAATACGACATACATTGACAATGAGTAGCCAAACCAATGCTCATAAACCCTTTCCCTCATAGAAGCACCTCTTGATGCCATTACCAATACGACATACATTGACAATATAGTAACCAAACCAATGTTCATAAACCCTTTCCCTCATAGAAGCACCTCTTGATGCCATTACCAATACGACATACATTGACAATGTAGTAGCCAAACCAATGTTCATAAACCCTTTCCCTCATAGAAGCACCTCTTGATGCCATTACCAATACGACATACATTGACAATGTAGTAGCCAAACCAATGTTCATAAACCCTTTCCCTCATAGAAGCACCTCTTGATGCCATTACCAATACGACATACATTGACAATGTAGTAGCCAAACCAATGTTCATAAACCCTTTCCCTCATAGAAGCACCTCTTGATGCCATTACCAATACGACATACATTGACAATGTAGTAGCCAAACCAATGTTCATAAACCCTTTCCCTCATAGAAGCACCTCTTGATGCCATTACCAATACGACATACATTGACAGTGTAGTAGCCAAACCAATGTTCATAAACCCTTTCCCTCATAGAAGCACCTATTGATGCCATTACCAATACGACATACATTGACAATGTAGTAGCCAAACCAATGTTCATAAACCCTTTGCCTCATAGAAGCACCTCTTGATACCATTACCAATACGACATACATTAACAATGTAGTAGCCAAACCAATGTTCATAAACCCTTTCCCTCATAGAAGCACCTCTTGACGCCATTACCAAATACGACATACACTGACAATGTAGTAGCCAAACCAATGTTCATAATAAAGGCCAGAATCTCATGTAGTCCCAGTAATATCTATAGAGGTGGGATAGATATGGCGACTACGTATCCATTGCATGATAGCTAAATGGCTGTTGTTTGTATTAACCGGTAGTGTAACACACATCACATATTTTCTTATATGTCCACACGTGTACTACTTGTTCGATTATCAAGGCCTATATACTACGGTGTACGTATGATTCATAGTGATACGGCTAAGCATATACTGGCAAACAGATACATAGAGTGGTGGAACCTATGCTCGGCGTAAATCCTACATACCACTGCCTATTAAAAAAAGGTTAAATGCACTTGCCGTATATTATTATTTTCATAAGTCGTGAACACAACTTTCAAAAAATTGTTGTTGAAAATGTTAGCTTCATTACGTGACCATGCGCCTCAAATACAGCTATCGCAACGGCACCTGTTTCCATGGGGAACTATATACTTTAGGGCACCTATGCACGGCGTACATGAATTTGTTTATGTATGCACGTGTAAATATTGAATATATTATTTTGACTTAGTAACATCAATAACTAACAATATTAAAACTCGTAAGAAACTATTTTTCTGGTTATTTGTACATTTGTTTCCAATTCAGATAGCTACCTGAAATGCTCATAAACCGCATCATTTCGGTGGGAAACAAATTCCCATCAAGTTATCTGTTTATATCAGTCAGGTGACAGTTGCATTAGGCTACCGGTACGCACAACGGAATGCTATTGAACCATGCTTCACCTCTGTCAGCGAAAATAGGTTAAAACTAGTTAAATATTTTAAATACGGGTGTAAATGGAAAAAATACTCATTCATACCATAGTTTTGCTATTAAGACTCATATGTAATAATAAAAACAACAACAACAACATAATATTATATTATAATCACTACAACCATGTAAAGGTTTGATGACCTGGCAATGCTGCACGACTTACTGTCTTGCATATTCGAGGTCATTAACCACAAAGCAATGTGGTGTAGTATAATTGATACCATGTCGAGGATTTAGGGATTGGCTGACACGTGTGAAATACGGAAATGGCGATCGTCTGTGTGTGTGTGTGTTTTACATTTATTTATCGTCGCTACCGGTTGCCCATATGAGCGACGCCTCCTGAAGAGATGAGTCATTTTAGATTTTGGAGGATAGTGCATGATACAGACAGAGACTCATTCCAGAGTCTCCTCTAGTTCTTTTACATGCACAGTGTAAAGCACCGACACGAGACCGCAGTTTAATATCCCATCTGAAAGACTGTTAATTTTATTAGGGTCAGACGGGGGATCGAACCTGCAATCCCTGGATTACCAGTACAGTGTGTTACCACTGGACTACACCTCCGTTGGCGACCGTCAGCGGGAACCCTGCACTCATATATGATCCTATATAATTGTATGTAAAATTGTAATCCCATACCAGGTCTCTCCTCCACAACGTGCACGTCGTGACCTAGGCACAGCCGTAATATGGGTCAAGAACTTCGCTGACGGAAGCAGTGCCATCGGAATCGCGTAAGTCTATACATTTATATATAGAGTACCTTACTACTAACTTCCCTACTTGGCGATACAGCAACACTTAGTGCTGGCGGGGCGGATAGCTGGTTTTCTTTTAGCCGACTCCTTCATGGTGACGGATCTCCTTCTAGTGGACGGATCTCCTTCAAGGAAGACGGTGGGACACAGACTTCTTGATGGCGTGAGGACCCCAGCGAAGAAACCGGAACCATTATTGCTGCTGTGGGCTGACAAATCATGGAGGATGTAGCCCTACAAGGGACCCCTATCAAAAGATGATACAGGACTTGTCACTCTGAGAAGAACGAAGATGCCTTTCCAGTTGTCCACATAAACAACGTAGATGACAACGTAAACTACTTAGAGAAACCAGTCGCCCAAATGCCTCGGCGGAGGCGACTATAAAGAAAATGATATCGATCGATCGATTCCCTACCTTTGCAAATTCGACCATGTTGCTACTATCAAAGAACGCAGCATAACTACCGTTGATAAGCTTCGGAGACATCGGGACGACGTTGCTCAACACGAGTGACATACCAAACTCTCTGCTCTTCTTCCAAGAATGCTTCTCCACCTCCCTTGCGTTCTCTTTTTCGTTGGTCTCTACGAAGACATCGTCCTCTAAGGATTCTGAAAGACAATCATTATTAGCTTATAAAAGTAAAGTAAAAAAGTAAAGTGTTTGTTTATTATATTATTATATATTTAAAGGACCAGCCATTTCTGACTTATGAGACACCTCTTTTTTATGAACATCAGTACTTCCCGAATCCTATGCTTGTGTGCCAGATGTCAGGCTGGTAGGCAATCAGTAACCATTATTCAACTAGCTGGCGGCTCACCAACCGGCCATATCAGAACGAACCCCTGACGAGATTCGAACCTTCGACCTCCCGCTCCGTATGCGGATGCCTTAACCACTGGGCTACGGAGATGGTACTTATATTTATGGTTAGTAAATATTATTGGTGTCTACGAACACACCTGATTGATTGCTTTAACATGTACGATGCTTAACTGTTTATGTTATGTTATATTTCGGGTTTTACGCCTGCATCAGCACCATGTTGGGCTATATCGCCGGCGGGCAGTTTACCTAACAACACCTTTCCTGGGCAGGCTCCAGCGGTTAACCAGTACTTGGGTGCACCAACCTCCGTAAGAAACTGCCAACTTTTTCATATAAATGAGACACGGTCTGAGCGGGGCTCGAACCCGTGACCATCAGTGATGATAGGTTACAGTGGTATACAAGTCAGCGACCTTAACCACTCGACCACGGAGGCGGACCTTAAATGTTTGTGTGTTTTACGTTTATTTATCGCCGCTACCGGTTGTCCATATGAGCGATGCCTCCTGGCGAGATTAGCAAATTTAGATGTTGGAGGATAGTGCAATGATACAGACTGAGACCAATTCCAGAGTCTCCTTTGGTTCTTTTACGTGGAAGGTGGAAAGTACCGACACGAGACCTTTGGCTTAAAGTCACATCTGAAGGACTGTTAATATCATTTGGGTCAGATGGGGGATCAAACATACGATACCTGGATTCGCAATCTAACGCGTTAACCACTGGACTACAGATCCGTCTGCGAACTGTTTTTTATTCCATAGCATAAGAAATGTATACTTTTGTTAATTCTTAGCACTTATTTGTATAGTCTGTTCAAAAGTTCCTCAGAGTTTATGCTTCAAATGATTCAAAATAAAATTGATCTTATCAACCTATCGTCTATATCAACACATGTTTCTCTGAGGATTTTGCAAATCTATATTTGCAGAGAAATAATCAGCATAATGTTGTGGTTTTGAGGTCTACTGATAATATGTGAAGCCATGTATTTGGCAGAAAATGTGCAAAAAATCAACAACATTCCTATGTCAAATATAAGGGTAGATTTGGAATCCTTGTGGAATTTCCATTCCAGAAATTCCTATTTCATCAATTTTGACCTATCGGTAACTGAGCTATGGTCATTTGAATATTGGCGGCCACACCCATTTTGGCCGAAATCCTTGGGTTGGCCGTATCTCAGGAACCGTTCGTCCAATGAAGCTAAAGTTTGCAATATCAGATTGTTCAGCCAAAATGAGCATATAAACCAAATTTCAGCAAAATCGAAGGGGGTACGGGTTACCTCATTGGGTGATTTGACACGGAAGATTGAGCGTTCTGATTGGATTATGATTATTCTTCATATAAAAACAAACATCTTGTTACATTCTGATAATCCAATCAGAACGCTCGTTTCAACGCGAATTGCGCCGCTTTAGAAATGTTCAAAACAAATTGAAAGTTTTACGAAATCTCTTTTTGACGTACATTTTTGCCGAAGAAACCTACACGTTAGTGGAAACACATTGTATTGATAATGTTATTCACAGTTAAAACTCTCCCGTCGAAGATTTGTTTTGGTTACTGACAGAACCCGTGTCCTAGTATGGAAATGTGACCTGCTATGGCCAATGTCTGTGGCAATTGTTTGCAAAGTATACATGCATGCAGCTTAAAGTTGTGTTTTATTTGAAGAACAATATAAAGACTCGGGATAGGCGTTATATTTGGACAGATTTGTACAACATTGTTTCAGATAGAGCCATTTTACTGAACGATGCGAAACCTGACATCCCACAGAGTAGAATCCCTGTACTTAAATATATATATACCCCCAAACGTGTCGAATCCCTGTGGGAATGACCCTATGATTACTCTTCAATATGAGATAAGTTGTGACATGGAGAGAAATGTCATCATACTGTTGCTGCCAATTTTACTAGCAACCCCATGTCTCTAACAGCCTGATATGCATTTATCAGTGCACTTGGGCTCCGATAAAATGTGAATATGTATATGCTCTTTGATAAGTAATATGTGAACATCATAGTACCCAAGCACCTGTTTTGAGAACAATGACTTCATTCACGTTCCGTATGAAAACAAAAATCACGTGAATAAACAAAGGTCGAAAACAGGCGCCGGTCGATGTCAGGGATGTTGACGATAATTGCAAGATAGATATATAAAAATTATATCATATGTGCAATGCCATCCCGAATATAGCAGTAGAGTGGTGGAACCTATGCTCGGCGTATTCCTATGCTCGGCGTATTGTTCCCATTTACATCCGTATTTTAAATATTTAAATAGTGTTAACCTATTTTCGCTGACAGAGGTGAAGCATGGTTCAATAACATTCCGTTGTGCGTACCGGTAGCCTAATGCAACTGTCACCTGACTGGTTCAGTAGCCGAATATAAACAGACAACTTGTTGAGAACTTTTTTCCACCGAAATGTGCTGTTTATGAGCATTTCAGGTTGCTATCCGGATTGGGGAACAACTGTACAAATAACCACTCTATAAGTCTACATCCGTTATGTCGAATTATCCGCTGATCTCGAAGTCGGACCAAAGTCCCGTTTCAGACTATCATTTTACATATAACTGGATCTGTTTATATCGAATTTCGTTACGTAAAACGTCGTTTATGTCAAAGTATTTTGTTCGGTCCGATGGAATTCGACATAACGGATGTAGACTGTATCCCGGCGTGAAGAATTTTTGCCCAGAACGGGTTTTCGCCTAACTGTGGGAATAACAAGTCGCGAGAGATCACGTGATATTTCACGATCCAGTAACCGGAAATATAAATAAACATACCTTGTGCACTTCAGACAGGTAAATAAGCGATGAAAACTTTGAACCTATGCAGTTTTCACTAAATTTCACTATATCCCATTTATATCGCCATATAAATATCATTTTTTAAAGAAATTAACAATTCCCCCCCCCCAATGACATGTACATCGTCTGCCACGCCAATATATTTACGAATAAATAATGTCATTATAGTCTCACTGTTCCGTGTTTACGAGTTTCGTCCTTACACACAAGGGGTCCTTATGAATAATAATTTCGCCTTCAGGTCCATGTGTTGTCACAGAGGTTCTCCAACTGATATACATGGTTGTGTAAACCTAAGTATTCTCTGTTGGGCACCGTGTGATGTGTTCGATGGATGGGTCCATTTGCGGTTCTGCACCCAGTCAGAGTAATTAGGAGTGGTGACGACTTCTTATGCCCGTGTGTTTGTCTAAGTGTTAGTTAGTGTTTTAGATACAGAATATAGACAAAATGCTGTCCAACAAATGAATTTTGAGTGAAAATGATAAATTAAATCTGTTATTAATAATAGTAATGCTCGCGCTGCTGGCAATTTCCACAGTTAGGCGAACACACGTGACGTCATTCCGGATTACTGAGAGTGAGGTGCCGCCATTTTGTCAACTTTTTTCACAAAGTAAACAATCGGTTTTCTTCGAGATTTTTGTGAATGAAAGGTAAGATATTGTTATTCGGTGACGTAAATTGTTTGCAGTGTATGAACATTCTAAACCTATAGGAGTCCGTTATGTACTAGGATGCATTATGGGTATATCGCGGTACTAGCTATTAAAAAACAAACTACAGATATACTATTATGTACCTGAATTTAAAACTCATTTTGCTTCATCCTATGACTTCTCCACTTCAACATTACAAATACACAAAGAAGAAATACTATTGGAAATCACTTGTGTTTATCATGGTGTTGGTGCCATCGCGTCAGCAGTTACGTATACCATCGTGTCAGCAGTTATGTAGTTAGTAGTTCCGAATATACCGCGGCAAATGGCCGAGGCCCTGATTTGGGTGTTTATACAAAGGTAGTCATAATAAAATTATGTGAGTATTTGATAGAGACCTTAATCTGTATAATATGTAAGTCTAGCAGTAAATTTATCATTTTAACATAAAACATGAATATCTATAAAACAACAAATAGCTTTAGGCCCACGATGTGCCTACTTTTTATGAATAATAAAATGCGGGAATCTGGCTATATCCCCACATGTCAATAGATGTACATCACGGGAGAAAGTTCCATAGATATGAACATCAACTTGTTTTTAATAAAAAATACTAAATTTTGGGGGAAAACTGTTTTGAAAAATAATCATTCAGTAGAAAAAGTGCGTCTCGGACCTTAAAATTATGCCCATATTTGGTAATACGGGAATTACGTAGTAACCTAAACACGTGATCAAAACAGTTTCATTCATAAATACCAGATAGCAGACCTCCATTTGGAATGAACATAAATATATATATTATGGACATTTAGAGCATTTTTTCATATAAAGGGGTGGGGTAATTTTACATAGATCTTGATATTCAGGTAAGCATCTTGAATCAGTAATTTACTCACCACTTACGTTGACAGTTTATGATTTCTTGTTTATCAACACATGTTTACCTTTCTGGGTCAACACTGATCCAATGGAAAGAATGATAGGTGGCGTTATTTTACCTCATTCTGAAAAAATTGTGGATGCCTCGGTATGTCAATACCAGCGGTATGTTAAGAAATGACCATCGGAAACCAGTAACACCGGAATATATTATTGTGAAAATAACATAGTTTTTAAAATCTATCCGTATATAGATCATGCCAGGTTTTCAAAGGTTTTCTCCGACTTGTCTAAGGTATGGTTATGATTTAGCCATATCCTTCCAAAATATAGTCATGATTTTGCCAAATCTGTCTAAACACATGAACTTGAAATGTTATCCATAAGCCACCAACGGTCTCGTACCTCTATCCTAGGACACACCCCTTTTTTAATAGAGGGGGGTGTCCTAGGATAGAGGTACGAGACCGTTAATAAAAGGGGGGTGTCCTAGGATAGAGGTACGAGACCGTTGGTGGTTTATGGATACAATTTCAAGTTCCTGTGGTCTAACGTTAGAGTCAGATTTGCATAGGTCAGGCCACACACGAATACAAGGGGTTACCCTACACTATCTACCTTTAACACTGTTTAATGTTGAACCCCTCTCGGGGATGTAGACATGTTCAGTGAGCATGACCTAGGTTGGTTTACCTGATTCGTCGTTCTGGATCATAGAATGCATTTCCTTTATAATCTTCCAATCTTTGTCGATGTCTTCCTCTGTCGTATACTGTGACGTCACAGTGAATCTGATGATGTATTTACCCTTAATGGATGCCGGAACCATGTGTACTTTACCGGAACGGTTCAAGCGCTGGAGCAGACTTTCCGTGCGTGCATTGTCTCCCTGTCAATAGTAACATATGAGTTGTCTTTCTTTTCTTTGCTTAAACTTTATTTATTTTACAATAATTGCGAAGCAAGATTTAACAACTGATATTACTCACTCTCGTTGGCGCCGGTGAAAGCGTAAATGTAGTCATTCGTGTGTGAGGAACCGGAGTACCCAGAGAAACCCCACCTGTCTGATCTGGCGACCACCATACCATCTCATATACTTACCGGTCCGTGGATCGAACCTGGGTTGCATTGGTGAGAAGCGAGCGCGCTAACCACTGCGCTAATAGGACAGCAGTGGTATTTTTATCTTGTTCACTTGCATTTAATGGTGACTTTGTCCAGTAATTATGGTGAGTTTGATAATCAATTACATATCATATGAAAATGTTGGCAGAGGGCGAAGTCAGGGTCCCTAGGGCGACAATTTCGCCCACATCGCCCTCTAGAATGATCCCTGGTGTCCTAAGCTGCCTCGGCTGCAAAGTGCTCGCCGTGATGACAAGACTCACTTTCAGCATTATACCAATCACCTTTTATTAACTAACCTTGACTCTAAATACAACCAATCCAAGATGGCGCTCGACTGGCATTTCAAACCGTGTGTCACTTCGAACCTGTTCTTCAAAGTACTTAGCAAGTCGAATCCCCTGTAACGGTAAAACAACTCATGACATAATCTGAACAGCAGATGGAATTATGCTAAACGTACGTAACGTACGGAGCAACAAGAAATTTGGTGGTCAAGAATCTGGATCCTGAATGTAGGTGTATTCTTCACCATTGTTAAAACACTGTCATGACGTCATACAGTTGTACTTGCTGTACTTAATTTTTAATATTGGACTGCTCTCAATAGACCAGAGTTTTATATAAAAGCTTAAAATAGACCAGAGTTTTATATAAAATCTTAAAATAGACCAGAATTTTATATAAAATCTTAAAATAGACCAGAGTTTTATATAAAATCTTAAAATAGACCAGAGTTTTATATAAAATCTTAAAATAGACCAGAGTTTTATATAAAATCTTAAAATAGACCAGAGTTTTATATAAAACTTAAAATAGACCAGAGTTTTATATAAAATCTTAAAATAGACCAGTTTTATATAAAATCTTAAAATAGACCAGAGTTTTATATATAATCTTAAAATACTGTCGTGACCTCATACCATCATACTTGCAGTCCATTATTATTAATGTCTGATGGTTGTATGGGATTAGTTTAAACATATTTTTATTCAGAAAATAGCATATAAGAATAAAGTGTTACAAGAGAAATAATTTGGATTGGAAAACAAGCATATTAAAATGCCTATACAAATTCCTTTCCATAGTGGAGTTTGCAAACATATAAATTTAGCACATTAGAGCCAGTGTATGGTAGGTATTGTTTGAGCATTGGATAGGTTTAATTCTATATAGTTCAAACCTGATACTGAATTATAAATGCACACGGTGACTCAATGTTATCCTGATTCAATGCATTAATTAGTGTTAGTTTATAACATTAGTAAAACATACTAGGTACTGTCTCACACGCTGCATGGATAGGGGGTCGGACATTTGATGGTAAATGACTAGATATCGAAGCGCTTAGTTGCTGCTATGAAGACTTGGACTCGTAGGAAGATGTGTTTGTTGACTTCGAATGTAAGTCGGTCATCACCGTACAGTAGATTATTTAACGTATGTGCACATGGGAGATCGTGAATATAGTGTTGGCGCAATGCATGGTATCTTGGACATTGAAACAGGAAGTGGAATGTAGTTTCTACAACGCCGCATATGCACAGAGGAGAAGGAACAATATTTCTTCTGTGAAGACAGAAGCTCAGCGCACTGCATCCCAAGCGAAGGCGTGCGTGATATACTTGGTTTTTCCTATTGCCAATGTTGTAAATTGTTTTCTTTTGTTTAGCCCTATTATTCAGCTTGCTTTTAAATTCTCCTATGGTTGAGGCATTTTTAAGTTCTTGTGGAAGTATATTCCACTGGCGAATAGTTAGAGGCAGAAAAGAAGAAGCATGCGATTGAGTTTTGCAGTGAATATTGGGTATAGCTGTAAGTGATCGTAAGGCATATGGCTGATTTGGCTGGGGTGGAATTGTATGGGATTAATGGGTTGGTGGATGGATGGGTTTTGGGTGGGATAGATAAGAAGCGCAGGATTTCTTGTCAAATATCCAGGTTCATGTCTCGCCTCGTGCCAAGCTTAGGTAAATGTAGTTCAAATATTTAGACTTGAAAAATGTGACATTTTACTATCCAGTCATAACATAATTCTTTTAAATTTTTTATGTGGAGGTCTTATTTATAGGACTACGGTAAATAAAACATATGAAAAAAGGTCACGTGTTTCAAATCATCACGTTTCTTAATATTAGAATGTTGTTAATTACCTTTCTCACGTGTTTTTGTAGACCATCAACCCCAAATGATCTGATGACAAACCATAGCTTCAATGCTCGGAATCGACGACTGAGTCCAATCTGCCAGTGCTAAAAGAAAGTCATGGTTTGAATAACGTTACATGTTATATAACTTGCAGAGTTTGTTTTATTTCATTATTGCACCCCTGTTAATCGGGGCGACACCTCCAGATATATGTGCATTCATCTCGCTCCCTGTTAATCGGGGCGACACCTCCATATATATGTGCAGTCATCTCGCTCCCTGTTCATTGGGGCGACACCTCCAGATACGGGGCAACACCTCCATATATGTGTTCATTCATATCGCTCTCTGCTAATCGGGGCGACACCTCCATATATATGTGCATTCATCTCGCTCCCTGTTAATTGGGGCGACAACTCCCATATATGTGTGCATTCATCTCGCTCCCTGTTAATCGGGGCGACACCTCCATATATATGTGCATTCATCTCTCTCCTGTTAATTGGGGCGACAACTCCCATATATGTGTGCATTCATCTCGCTCCCTGTTAGTCGGGGCAGCACCTCCATATATATGTGCATTCATCTCGCTCCCTGTTAATTGGGGCGACACCTCCATATATATGTGCATTCATCTCTCTCCCTGTTAATTGGGGCGACAACTCCCATATATGTGTGCATTCATCTCGCTCCCTGTTAGTCGGGCCAACACCTCCATATATATGTGCATTCATCTCGCTCCCTGTTAATCGGGGCAACACCTCCAGATATATGTTCATTCATCTCGCTCCCTGTTAATCGGGGCGACACCTCCATATATATGTGCATTCATCTCGCTCCCTGTTAATCGGGGCGACACCTCCAGATATATGTACATTCATCTCGCTCCCTGTTAATCGGGGCAACACCTCCATATATATGTACATTCATCTCGCTCCCTGTTAATCGGGGCGACACCTTCAGATATATGTGCATTCATCTCGCTCCCTGTTAGTCGGGGCGACACCTCCAGATATATGTACATTCATCTCGCTCCCTGTTAATCGGGGCGACACCTTCAGATATATGTGCATTCATCTCGCTCCCTGTTAATCGGGGCGACACCTCCATATATATGGGCAGTCATCTCGCTCCCTGTTAATCGGGGCGATACCTCCATATATATGTACATTCATCTCGCTCCCTGTTAATTGGGGCGACACCTCCATATATATGTGCAGTCATCTCGCTCCCTGTTAATCGGGGCAACACCTCCATATATATGTACATTCACCTCAATCCCTGTTAATTGGGGCGACACCTCCATATATATGTGCATTCATCTCGCTCCCTGTTAATTGGGGCGACAGCTCCCATATATGTGTGCATTCATCTCGCTCCCTGTTAATCGGGGCGACACCTCCATATATATGTGCATTCATCTCTCTCCCTGTTAATTGGGGCGACAACTCCCATATATGTGTGCATTCATCTCGCTCCCTGTTAGTCGGGGCAACACCTCCATATATATGTGCATTCATCTCGCTCCATGTTAATTGGGGCGACACCTCCATATATATGTGCATTCATCTCTCTCCCTGTTAATTGGGGCGACAACTCCCATATATGTGTGCATTCATCTCGCTCCCTGTTAGTCGGGGCAACACCTCCATATATATGTGCATTCATCTCGCTCCCTGTTAATCGGGGCGACACCTCCATATATATGTGCATTCATCTCGCTCCATGTTAATCAGGGCAACACCTCCAGATATATGTTCATTCATCTCGATCCCTGTTAATCGGGGCGACACCTCCATATATATGTGCATTCATCTCGCTCCATGTTAATCGGGGCGACACCTCCAGATATATGTACATTCATCTCGCTCCCTGTTAATCGGGGCAACACCTCCATATATATGTACATTCATCTCGCTCCCTGTTAATCGGGGCGACACCTTCAGATATATGTGCATTCATCTCGCTCCCTGTTAGTCGGGGCGACACCTCCAGATATATGTACATTCATCTCGCTCCCTGTTAATCGGGGCGACACCTTCAGATATATGTGCATTCATCTCGCTCCCTGTTAATTGGGGCGACACCTCCATATATATGGGCAGTCATCTCGCTCTCTGTTAATCGGGGCGACACATCCATATATATGTACATTCATCTCGCTCCCTGATAATTGGGGCGACACCTCCATATATATGTGCAGTCATCTCGCTCCCTGTTAATCGGGGCGACACCTCCATATATATGTTCATTCATCTCGCTCCCTGTTAATCGGGGCAACACCTCCATATATATGTTCATTCATCTCGCTCCCTGTTAATCGGGGCAACACCTCTATATATATGTACATTCATCTCATTCCCTGTTAATTGGGGCGACACTTCCATATATATGTGCATTCATCTCGCTCCCTGTTAATCGGGGCAACAACTCCATATATATGTACATTCATCTCGCTCCCTGTTAATTGGGGCGACACCTCCATATATATGTGCAGTCATCTCGCTCCCTGTTAATCGGGGAGACATCTCCATATATATGTGCATTCATCTCGCTCCCTGTTAATCGGGGCGACATCTCCATATATATGTTCATTCATCTCGCTCCATGTTAATTAGGGAGACAACTCCATATATATGTGCATTCATCTCGCTCCATGTTAATTGGGGCGACACCTCCATATATATGTGCATTCATCTCGCTCCCTGTTAGTCGGGGCGACACCTCCAGATATATGTACATTCATCTCGCTCCCTGTTAATCGGGGCGACACCTTCAGATATATGTGCATTCATCTCGCTCCCTGTTAATCGGGGCGACACCTCCATATATATGGGCAGTCATCTCGCTCCCTGTTAATCGGGGCGATACCTCCATATATATGTACATTCATCTCGCTCCCTGTTAATTGGGGCGACACCTCCATATATATGTGCAGTCATCTCGCTCCCTGTTAATCGGGGAAACACCTCCATATATATGTACATTCATCTCACTCCCTGTTAATTGGGGCAACACCTCCATATATATGTGCATTCATCTCGCTCCCTGTTAATTGGGGCGACAGCTCCCATATATGTGTGCATTCATCTCGCTCCCTGTTAATCGGGGCGACACCTCCATATATATGTGCATTCATCTCTCTCCCTGTTAATTGGGGCGACAACTTCCATATATGTGTGCATTCATCTCGCTCCCTGTTAGTCGGGGCAACACCTCCATATATATGTGCATTCATCTCGCTCCATGTTAATTGGGGCGACACCTCCATATATATGTGCATTCATCTCTCTCCCTGTTAATTGGGGCGACAACTCCCATATATGTGTGCATTCATCTCGCTCCCTGTTAGTCGGGGCAACACCTCCATATATATGTGCATTCATCTCGCTCCCTGTTAATCGGGGCGACACCTCCATATATATGTGCATTCATCTCGCTCCCTGTTAATCGGGGCGACACCTCCAGATATATGTACATTCATCTCGCTCCCTGTTAATCGGGGCAACACCTCCATATATATGTACATTCATCTCGCTCCCTGTTAATCGGGGCCACACCTTCAGATATATGTGCATTCATCTCGCTCCCTGTTAGTCGGGGCAACACCTCCAGATATATGTACATTCATCTCGCTCCCTGTTAATCGGGGCGACACCTTCAGATATATGTGCATTCATCTCGCTCCCTGTTAATTGGGGCGACACCTCCATATATATGGGCAGTCATCTCGCTCTCTGTTAATCGGGGCGACACATCCATATATATGTACATTCATCTCGCTCCCTGTTAATTGGGGCGACACCTCCATATATATGTGCAGTCATCTCGCTCCCTGTTAATCGGGGCGACACCTCCATATATATGTTCATTCATCTCGCTCCCTGTTAATCGGGGCAACACCTCCATATATATGTTCATTCATCTCGCTCCCTGTTAATCGGGGCAACACCTCCATATATATGTACATTCATCTCACTCCCTGTTAATTGGGGGACACCTCCATATATATGTGCATTCATCTCGCTCCCTGTTAATCGGGGCAACACCTCCATATATATGTACATTCATCTCGCTCCCTGTTAATTGGGGCGACACCTCCATATATATGTGCAGTCATCTCGCTCCCTGTTAATCGGGGAGACATCTCCATATATATGTGCATTCATCTCGCTCCCTGTTAATCGGGGCGACATCTCCATATATATGTTCATTCATCTCGCTCCATGTTAATTAGGGAGACACCTCCATATATATGGCATTCATCTCTCTCCCTGTTAATTGGGGCGACAACTCCATATATGTGCATTCATCTCGCTCCCTGTTAGTCGGGCCAACACCTCCATATATATGTGCATTCATCTCGCTCCCTGTTAATCGGGGCAACACCTCCAGATATATGTTCATTCATCTCGCTCCCTGTTAATCGGGGCGACACCTCCATATATATGTGCATTCATCTCGCTCCCTGTTAATCGGGGCGACACCTCCAGATATATGTACATTCATCTCGCTCCCTGTTAATCGGGGCAACACCTCCATATATATGTACATTCATCTCGCTCCCAGTTAATCGGGGCGACACCTTCAGATATATGTGCATTCATCTCGCTCCCTGTTAGTCGGGGCGACACCTCCAGATATATGTACATTCATCTCGCTCCCTGTTAATCGGGGCTACAACTTCAGATATATGTGCATTCATCTCGCTCCCTGTTAATCGGGGCGACACCTCCATATATATGGGCAGTCATCTCGCTCCCTGTTAATCGGGGCGATACCTCCATATATATGTACATTCATCTCGCTCCCTGTTAATTGGGGCGACACCTCCATATATATGTGCAGTCATCTCGCTCCCTGTTAATCGGGGCGACACCTCCATATATATGTGCATTCATCTCGCTCCCTGTTAATTGGGGCGACAGCTCCCATATATGTGTGCATTCATCTCGCTCCCTGTTAATCGGGGCGACACCTCCATATATATGTGCATTCATCTCTCTCCCTGTTAATTGGGGCGACAACTCCCATATATGGTGCATTCATCTCGCTCCCTGTTAGTCGGGGCAACACCTCCATATATATGTGCATTCATCTCGCTCCCTGTTAATTGGGGCGACACCTCCATATATATGTGCATTCATCTCTCTCCCTGTTAATTGGGGCGACAACTCCCATATATGTGTGCATTCATCTCGCTCCCTGTTAGTCGGGGCAACACCTCCATATATATGTGCATTCATCTCGCTCCCTGTTAATCGGGGCGACACCTCCATATATATGTGCATTCATCTCGCTCCCTGTTAATCGGGGCAACACCTCCAGATATATGTTCATTCATCTCGCTCCCTGTTAATCGGGGCGACACCTCCATATATATGTGCATTCATCTCGCTCCCTGATAATCGGGGCGACACCTCCAGATATATGTACATTCATCTCGCTCCCTGTTAATCGGGGCAACACCTCCATATATATGTACATTCATCTCGCTCCCTGTTAATCGGAGCGACACCTTCAGATATATGTGCATTCATCTCGCTCCCTGTTAGTCGGGGCGACACCTCCAGATATATGTACATTCATCTCGCTCCCTGTTAATCTGGGCGACACCTTCAGATATATGTGCATTCATCTCTGTCCCTGTTAATCGGGGCGACACCTCCATATATATGGGCAGTCATCTCGCTCCCTGTTAATCGGGGCGACACCTCCATATATATGTACATTCATCTCGCTCCCTGTTAATTGGGGCGACACCTCCATATATATGTGCAGTCATCTCGCTCCCTGTTAATCGGGGCGACACCTCCATATATATGTTCATTCATCTCGCTCCCTGTTAATCGGGGCAACACCTCCATATATATGTTCATTCATCTCGCTCCCTGTTAATCGGGGCAACACCTCCATAAATATGTACATTCATCTCACTCCCGTTAATTGGGGCGACACCTCCATATATATGTGCATTCATCTCGCTCCCTGTTAATCGGGCAACAACTCCATATATATGTACATTCATCTCGCTCCCTGTTAATGGGGCGACACCTCCATATATATGTGCAGTCATCTCGCTCCCTGTTAATCGGGGAGACATCTCCATATATATGTGCATTCATCTCGCTCCCTGTTATCGGGGCGACATCTCCATATATATGTTCATTCATCTCGCTCCATGTTAATTAGGGAGACAACTCCATATATATGTGCATTCATCTCGCTCCATGTTAATTGGGGCGACACCTCCATATATATGAGCATTCATCTCGCTCCCTGTTAGTCGGGCGACACCTCCAGATATATGCATTCATCTCGCTCCCTGTTAATCGGGGCGACACCTTCAGATATATGTGCATTCATCTCGCTCCCTGTTAATCGGGGCGACACCTCCATATATATGGGCAGTCATCTCGCTCCCTGTTAATCGGGGCGATACCTCCATATATATGTACATTCATCTCGCTCCCTGTTAATTGGGGCGACACCTCCATATATATGTGCAGTCATCTCGCTCCCTGTTAATCGGGGCAACACCTCCATATATATGTACATTCATCTCACTCCCTGTTAATTGGGGCGACACCTCCATATATATGTGCATTCATCTCGCTCCCTGTTAATTGGGGCGACAGCTCCCATATATGTGTGCATTCATCTCGCTCCCTGTTAATCGGGGCGACACCTCCATATATATGTGCATTCATCTCTCTCCCTGTTAATTGGGGTGACAACTCCCATATATGTGTGCATTCATCTAGCTCCCTGTTAGTCGGGGCAACACCTCCATATATATGTGCATTCATCTCGCTCCCTGTTAATTGGGGCGACACCTCCATATATATGTGCATTCATCTCTCTCCCTGTTAATTGGGGCGACAACTCCCATATATGTGTGCATTCATCTCGCTCCCTGTTAGTCGGGGCAACACCTCCATATATATGAGCATTCATCTCGCTCCCTGTTAATCGGGGCGACACCTCCATATATATGTGCATTCATCTCGCTCCCTGTTAATCGGGGCGACACCTCCAGATATATGTACATTCATCTCGCTCCCTGTTAATCGGGGCAACACCTCCATATATATGTACATTCATCTCGCTCCCTGTTAATCGGGGCCACACCTCAGATATATGTGCATTCATCTCGCTCCATGTTAATCGGGGCGACACCTCCAGATATATGTACATTCATCTCGCTCCCTGTTAATCGGGGCAACACCTCCATATATATGTACATTCATCTCGCTCCCTGTTAATCGGGGCGACACCTTCAGATATATGTGCATTCATCTCGCTCCCTGTTAGTCGGGGCAACACCTCCAGATATATGTACATTCATCTCGCTCCCTGTTAATCGGGGCCACACCTTCAGATATATGTGCATTCATCTCGCTCCCTGTTAGTCGGGGCAACACCTCCAGATATATGTACATTCATCTCGCTCCCTGTTAATCGGGGCGACACCTTCAGATATATGTGCATTCATCTCGCTCCCTGTTAATTGGGGCGACACCTCCATATATATGGGCAGTCATCTCGCTCTCTGTTAATCGGGGCGACACATCCATATATATGTACATTCATCTCGCTCCCTGTTAATTGGGGCGACACCTCCATATATATGTGCAGTCATCTCGCTCCCTGTTAATCGGGGCGACACCTCCATATATATGTTCATTCATCTCGCTCCCTGTTAATCGGGGCAACACCTCCATATATATGTTCATTCATCTCGCTCCCTGTTAATCGGGGCAACACCTCCATATATATGTACATTCATCTCACTCCCTGTTAATTGGGGCGACACCTCCATATATATGTGCATTCATCTCGCTCCCTGTTAATCGGGGCAACACCTCCATATATATGTACATTCATCTCGCTCCCTGTTAATTTGGGCGACACCTCCATATATATGTGCAGTCATCTCGCTCCCTGTTAATCGGGGAGACATCTCCATATATATGTGCATTCATCTCGCTCCCTGTTAATCGGGGCGACATCTCCATATATATGTGCATTCATCTCGCTCCATGTTAATTAGGGCGACACCTCCATATATATGTGCATTCATCTCTCTCCCTGTTAATTGGGGCGACAACTCCCATATATGTGTGCATTCATCTCGCTCCCTGTTAGTCGGGCCAACACCTCCATATATATGTGCATTCATCTCGCTCCCTGTTAATCGGGGCAACACCTCCAGATATATGTTCATTCATCTCGCTCCCTGTTAATCGGGGCGACACCTCCATATATATGTGCATTCATCTCGCTCCCTGTTAATCGGGGCGACACCTCCAGATATATGTACATTCATCTCGCTCCCTGTTAATCGGGGCAACACCTCCATATATATGTACATTCATCTCGCTCCCAGTTAATCGGGGCGACACCTTCAGATATATGTGCATTCATCTCGCTCCCTGTTAGTCGGGGCGACACCTCCAGATATATGTACATTCATCTCGCTCCCTGTTAATCGGGGCGACACCTTCAGATATATGTGCATTCATCTCGCTCCCTGTTAATCGGGGCGACACCTCCATATATATGGGCAGTCATCTCGCTCCCTGTTAATCGGGGCGATACCTCCATATATATGTACATTCATCTCGCTCCCTGTTAATTGGGGCGACACCTCCATATATATGTGCAGTCATCTCGCTCCCTGTTAATCGGGGCGACACCTCCATATATATGTGCATTCATCTCGCTCCCTGTTAATTGGGGCGACAGCTCCATATATGTGTGCATTCATCTCGCTCCTGTTAATCGGGGCGACACCTCCATATATATGTGCATTCATCTCTCTCCCTGTTAATTGGGGCGACAACTCCCATATATGTGTGCATTCATCTCGCTCCCTGTTAGTCGGGGCAACACCTCCATATATATGTGCATTCATCTCGCTCCCTGTTAATTGGGGCGACACCTCCATATATATGTGCATTCATCTCTCTCCCTGTTAATTGGGGCGACAACTCCCATATATGTGTGCATTCATCTCGCTCCCTGTTAGTCGGGGCAACACCTCCATATATATGTGCATTCATCTCGCTCCCTGTTAATCGGGGCGACACCTCCAGATATATGTGCATTCATCTCGCTCCATGTTAATCAGGGCAACACCTCCAGATATATGTCATTCATCTCGCTCCCTGTTAATCGGGGCGACACCTCCATATATATGTGCATTCATCTCGCTCCATGTTATCGGGGCGACACCTCCAGATATATGTATTCATCTCGCTCCCTGTTAATCGGGGCAACACCTCCATATATATGTACATTCATCTCGCTCCCTGTTAATCGGGGCGACACCTTCAGATATATGTGCATTCATCTCGCTCCCTGTTAGTCGGGGCGACACCTCCAGATATATGTATATTCATCTCGCTCCCTGTTAATCGGGGCGACACCTTCAGATATATGTGCATTCATCTCGCTCCCTGTTAATTGGGGCGACACCTCCATATATATGGGCAGTCATCTCGCTCTCTGTTAATCGGGGCGACACATCCATATATATGTACATTCATCTCGCTCCCTGATAATTGGGGCGACACCTCCATATATATGTGCAGTCATCTCGCTCCCTGTTAATCGGGGCGACACCTCCATATATATGTTCATTCATCTCGCTCCCTGTTAATCGGGGCAACACCTCCATATATATGTTCATTCATCTCGCTCCCTGTTAATCGGGGCAACACCTCCATAAATATGTACATTCATCTCACTCCCTGTTAATTGGGGCGACACCTCCATATATATGTGCATTCATCTCGCTCCCTGTTAATCGGG
>CM026388.1:9932023-9957123 GCA_014843695.1 Archivesica marissinica | reverse complement strand
TTAGAATATATATCAACTCCTTAGAATATCTCCACAACTTAGAATATACATCCACTCCTTAGAATATCACCAACACCTTAGAATATCATCAACTCCTTAGAATATACATCCACTACTTAGAATATCTATCAACTCCTTAGAATATCATTAACACCTTAGAATATCATCCACTACTTAGAATATCACCAACACCTAAAACCCACACCAAACCCACCCAAACACCCACACCTAGAATATCATCAACTCCTTAGAATATCATCCACACCTTAGAATATCTATAACTCCTTAGAATATCTCAACACCTTAGAATATCATCAACACCTTAGAATATCACCCAAACTTAGAATATCATCCACTCCTTAGAATATCATTCACTCCTTAGAATATCTTCACACCTACTTAGAAATCTATTCATCACTCCTTAGAATATCACCCACACTTAGAATATCTCAACTCCTTAGAATATCATCCACACCTTAGAATATCATCCACTCCTTAGAATATCATCCACTCCTTAGAATATCATCCACAACTTAGAATATCATCCACTCCTTAGAATATCATCAACTCCTTAGAATATCATCCACATCTTAGAATATCTATAAACTCCTTAGAATATCATCAACACCTTAGAATATCATCCACTCCTTAGAATATCATCCACTCCTTAGAATATCATCCACTCCTTAGAATATCATCCACTCCTTAGAATATCATCCACTCCTTAGAATATCATCCACAACTTAGAATATCACCCACTCCTTAGAATATCTATCAACTACTTAGAATATCACCCACACCTTAGAATATCATCCACACCTTAGAATATCACCCACACCTTAGAATATCACCCACACCTTAGAATATCATCCACTCCTTAGAATATCACCCACACCTTAGAATATCATCCACTCCTTAGAATATCTTCACTCCTTAGAATCTCTCACACCTTAGAATATCATTCACTCCTTAGAATATCACCCACACCTTAGAATATCATCCACACCGTAGAATATCATGCACTCCTTGAATATCATTCACTCCTTAGAATATCATCCACTCCTTAGAATATCTCCACACCTTAGAATATCATCCACTCCTTAGATCACCCACACCTTAGAATATCACCCACACTTAGAATATCTATTCACTCCTTAGAGTATCACCCACCTTAGAATATCATCCACTCCTTAGAATATCTATTCACTCCTTAGAATATCTATCCACTCCTTAGAATATCTCTTCACACCTTAGAATATCTATTCACTCCTTAGAATATCACCCACACCTTAGAATATCATCCACTACTTAGAATATCTATTCACTCCTTAGAATATCTATCCACACCTTAGAATATCTATTCACTCCTTAGAATATCAACCACACCTTAGAATATCATCCACTCCTTAGAATATATATTCACTCCTAGAATCTCCACACCTTAGAATATATATTCACTCCTTAGAGTATCACCCACACCTTAGAATATCATCCACTCCTTAGAATATCTATTCACTCCTTAGAATATCTATTCACTCCTTAGAATATCTCTTCACTCCTTAGAATATCTATCTACTCCTTAGAATATCTATCTACTCCTTAGAATATCACCCACACTTTAGAATATCACCCACACCTTAGAGTATCACCCACTCCTTAGAGTATCACACACTCCTTAGAGTATCACTCACTCCTTAGAATATCTATTCACTCCTTAGAGTATCACCCACACCTTAGAATATCATCCACTCCTTAGAATATCTATTCACTCCTTAAAGTATCACACACACCTTAGAATATCACCCACACCTTAGAATATCTATTCACTCCTTAGAGTATCACCAACACCTTAGAATATCACCCACACCTTAGAATATCATCCACTCCTTAGAATATCTATTCACTCCTTAGAATATCTCTTCACACCTTAGAATATCTATTCACTCCTTAGAGTATCACCCACACCTTAGAATATCACCCACACCTTAGAATATCATCCACTCCTTAGAATATCTATTCACTCCTTAGAATATCTCTTCACACCTTAGAATATCTATTCACTCCTTAGAGTATCACCCTCACCTTAGAATATCATCCACACCGTAGAATATCATCCACTCCTTAGAATATCTATTCACTCCTTAGAATATCTCTTCACACCTTAGAATATCTATTCACTCCTTAGAGTATCACCCACACCTAAATATCACCCACACCTTAGAATATCATCCACTCCTTAGAATATCTATTCACTCCTTAGAATATCTCTTCACACCTTAGAATATCTATTCACTCCATAGAGTATCACCCACACCTTACAATATCAGCCATTCCTTAGAATATCATCCACTCCTTAGAATATCTATTCACTCCTTAGAATATCTCTTCACACCTTAGAATATCTCTTCACACCTTAGAATATCTATTCACTCCTAAGAGTATCACCCACACCTTAGAATATCATCCACTCCTTAGAATATCTATTCACTCCTTAGAATATCTCTTCACACCTTAGAATATCTATTCACTCCTTAGAGTATCACCCACACCATAGAATATCATCCACTCCTTAGAATATATATTCACTCCTTAGAATATCTCTTCACACCTTAGAATATCTATTCACTCCTTAGAGTATCACCCACACCTTAGAATATCACCCACACCTTAGAATATCTATTCACTCCTTAGAGTATCACCCACACCTTAGAATATCATCCACTCCTTAGAATATCTATTCACTCCTTAGAATATCTATTCACTCCTTAGAATATCTCTTCACACCTTAGAATATCTATTCACTCCTTAGAGTATCACCCACACCTTAGAATATCATCCACTCCTTAGAATATCTATTCACTCCTTAGAATATCTCTTCACACCTTAGAATATCTATTCACTCCTTAGAGTATCACCCACACCTTAGAATATCATCCACTCCTTAGAATATCTATTCACTCCTTAGAATATCACCCACTCCTTAGAATATCTATCCATTCCTTAGAATATCACCCACATCTTAGAATATCATCCACTCCTTAGAATATCATCCACTCCTTAGAATATCTCTTCACACCTTAGAATATCTATTCACTCCTTAGAGTATCACCCACACCTTAGAATATCATCCACTCCTTAGAATATCTATCTACTCCTTAGAATATCTATCCACTCCTTAGAATATCACCCACTCATTAGAATATCACCCACACCTTAGAATATCATCCACACCTTAGAATATCACCCACACCTTAGAATATCTATCTACTCCTTAGAATATCACCCACACCTTAGAATATCATCCACTCCTTAGAGTATCACCCACACCTTAGAATATCACCCTCACCTTAGAATATCTATTCACTCCTTAGAGTATCACCCACACCTTAGAATATCATCCACTCCTTAGAATATCTATTCACTCCTTAGAATATCTCTTCACACCTTAGAATATCCATTCACTCCTTAGAGTATCACCCTCACCTTAGAATATCATCCACACCGTAGAATATCATGCACTCCTTAGAATATCTATTCACTCCTTAGAATATCTATTCACTCCTTAGAATATCTCTTCACACCTTAGAATATCTATTCACTCCTTAGAGTATCACCCACACCTTAGAATATCACCCACACCTTAGAATATCTATTCACTCCTTAGAGTATCACCCACACCTTAGAATATCATCCACTCCTTAGAATATCTATTCACTCCTTAGAATATCTATTCACTCCTTAGAATATCTCTTCACACCTTAGAATATCTATTCACTCCTTAGAGTATCACCCACACCTTAGAATATCATCCACTACTTAGAATATCTATTCACTCCTTAGAATATCTCTTCACACCTTAGAATATCTATTCACTCCTTAGAGTATCAACCACACCTTAGAATATCATCCACTCCTTAGAATATATATTCACTCCTTAGAATATCTCTTCACACCTTAGAATATATATTCACTTCTTAGAGTATCACCCACACCTTAGAATATCATCCACTCCTTAGAATATCTATTCACTCCTTAGAATATCTATTCACTCCTTAGAATATCTCTTCACACCTTAGAATATCTATTCACTCCTTAGAGTATCACCCACACCTTAGAATATCACCCACACCTTAGAATATATATTCACTCCTTAGAGTATCACCCACACCTTAGAATATCATCCACTCCTTACAATATCTATTCACTCCTTAGAATATCTATTCATTCCTTAGAATATCTCTTCACACCTTAGAATATCTATTCACTCCTTAGAGTATCACCCACACCTTAGAATATCATCCACTCCTTAGAATATCTATTCACTCCTTAGAATATCTCTTCACACCTTAGAATATCTATTCACTCCTTAGAGTATCACCCACAGCTTAGAATATCATCCACTCCTTAGAATATCTATTCACTCCTTAGAATATCACCCACTCCTTAGAATATCTATTCATTCCTTAGAATATCACCCACATCTTAGAATATCATCCACTCCTTAGAATATCATCCACTCCTTAGAATATCACTTCACACCTTAGAATATCTCTTCACTCCTTAGAGTATCACCCACACCTTAGAATATCATCCACTCCTTAGAATATCTATCTACTCCTTAGAATATCTATCCACTCCTTAGAATATCACCCACTCCTTAGAATATCACCCACACCTTAGAATATCATCCACACCTTAGAATATCACCCACACCTTAGAATATCTATCTACTCCTTAGAATATCACCCACACCTTAGAATATCATCCACTCCTTAGAATATCTATCTACTCCTTAGAATATCACCCACACCTTAGAATATCATCCACTCCTTAGAATATCTATCTACTCCTTAGAATATCACCCACACCTTAGAATATCACCCACACCTTAGAGTATCACCCAAACCTTAGAGTATCACCCACTCCTTAGAGTATCACCCACTCCTTAGAGTATCACCCACTCCTTAGAATATCATCCACTCCTTAGAGTATCACCCACACCTTAGAATATCACCCACACCTTAGAATATCTATTCACTCCTTAGAGTATCACCCACACCTTAGAATATCATCCACTCCTTAGAATATCTATTCACTCCTTAGAATATCTCTTCACACCTTAGAATATCTATTCACTCCTTAGAGTATCACCCTCACCTTAGAATATCATCCACACCGTAGAATATCATGCACTCCTTAGAATATCTATTCACTCCTTAGAATATCTATTCACTCCTTAGAATATCTCTTCACACCTTAGAATATCTATCACTCCTTAGAGTATCACCCACACCTTAGAATATCACCACACCTTAGAATATCTATTCACTCCTTAGAGTATCACCCCACCTAGAAATCATCCACTCCTTAGAATATCTATTCACTCCTTAGAATATTATTCACTCCTTAGAATATCTCTTCACACCTTAGAATATCTCTTCATTCCTTAGAGTATCACCCACCCTTAGAAATCATCCACTCCTTAGATATCTATTCACTCCTTAGAATATCTCTTCACACCTTAGAATATCTATTCACTCCTTAGAGTATCACCCACACCTTAGAATATCATCCACTCCTTAGAATATCTATTCACTCCTTAGAATATCACCCACTCCTTAGAATATCTATTCATTCCTTAGAATATCACCCACATCTTAGAATATCATCCACTCCTTAGAATATCATCCACTCCTTAGAATATCTCTTCACACCTTAGAATATCTATTCACTCCTTAGAGTATCACCCACACCTTAGAATATCATCCACTCCTTAGAATATCTATCTACTCCTTAGAATATCTATCCACTCCTTAGAATATCACCCACTCCTTAGAATATCACCCACACCTTAGAATATCATCCACACCTTAGAATATCACCCACACCTTAGAATATCTATCTACTCCTTAGAATATCACCCACACCTTAGAATATCATCCACACCTTAGAATATCACCCACATCTTAGAATATTTATCTACTCCTTAGAATATCACCCACACCTTAGAATATCATCCACTCCTTAGAATATCTATCTACTCCTTAGAATATCACCCACACCTTAGAATATCATCCACTCCTTAGAGTATCTATCTACTCCTTAGAATATCACCCACACCTTAGAATATCACCCACACCTTATGGTATCACCCAAACCTTAGAGTATCACCCACTCCTTAGAGTATCACCCACTCCTTAGAGTATCACCCACTCCTTAGAATATCACCCACTCCTTAGAGTATCACCCACACCTTAGAATATCACCCACACCTTAGAATATCACCCACTCCTTAGAATATCACCCACACCTTAGAATATCATCCACTCCTTAGAGTATCACCCACACCTTAGAATATCATCCACTCCTTAGAATATCTCTTCACACCTTAGAATATCTATTCACTCCTTAGAGTATCACCCACACCTTAAAATACCATCCACTCCTTAGAATATCTATCTACTGCTTAGAATATCTATCCACTCCTTAGAATATCTATCTACTCCTTAGAATATCTATCTACTCCTTAGAATATCACCCACACCTTAGAGTATCACCCAAACCTTAGAGTATCACCCACTCCTTAGAGTATCACCCACTCCTTAGAGTATCACCCACTCCTTAGAATATCATCCACTCATTAGAGTATCACCCACACCTTAGAATATCACCCACACCTTAGAATATCTATTCACTCCTTAGAGTATCACCCACACCTTAGAATATCATCCACTCCTTAGAATATCTATTCACTCCTTAGAGTATCACCCACACCTTAGAATATCACCCACACCTTAGAATATCTATTCACTCCTTAGAGTATCACCCACACCTTAGAATATCATCCACTCCTTAGAATATCTATTCACTCCTTAGAATATCTCTTCACACCTTAGAATATCTATTCACTCCTTAGAGTATCACCCTCACCTTAGAATATCATCCACACCGTAGAATATCATCCACTCCTTAGAATATATATTCACTCCTTAGAATATCTCTTCACACCTTAGAATATCTATTCACTCCTTAGAGTATCACCCACACCTTAGAATATCATCCACTCCTTAGAATATATATTCACTCCTTAGAATATCTCTTCACACCTTAGAATATATATTCACTTCTTAGAGTATCACCCACACCTTAGAATATCATCCACTCCTTAGAATATCTATTCACTCCTTAGAATATCTATTCACTCCTTAGAATATCTCTTCACACCTTAGAATATCTATTCACTCCTTAGAGTATCACCCACACCTTAGAATATCATCCACTCCTTAGAATATCTATTCACTCCTTAGAATATCACCCACTCCTTAGAATATCTATTCATTCCTTAGAATATCACCCACATCTTAGAATATCATCCACTCCTTAGAATATCATCCACTCCTTAGAATATCTCTTCATACCTTAGAATATCTATTCACTCCTTAGAGTATCACCCACACCTTAGAATATCATCCACTCCTTAGAATATCTATCTACTCCTTAGAATATCTATCCACTCCTTAGAATATCACCCACACCTTAGAATATCATCCACACCTTAGAATATCACCCACACCTTAGAATATCTATCTACTCCTTAGAATATCACCCACACCTTAGAATATCACCCACACCTTAGAGTATCACCCACACCTTAGAGTATCACCCACACCTTAGAATATCATCCACTCCTTAGAGTATCACCCACACCTTAGAATATCATCCACTCCTTAGAATATCTCTTCACACCTTAGAATATCTATTCACTCCTTAGAGTATCACCCACACCTTAAAATACCATCCACTCCTTAGAATATCTATTCACTCCTTAGAATATCTATCCACTCCTTAGAATATCTATCTACTCCTTAGAATATCTATTTGTGCAGCACATTTTAAGTAAGCGCATAGTGTGACTTTAATGCGATTGTCCAGTCACGAGAAACCGACTACAGAATGTCATCCATCAGATTACGTTACCAATCTCCGCCTATCGGGTGACATGGAGTGTTATTGTAAGCTATTAGACGATACCCGATGTGTCTCTCCGTTATAGTTGGCCTCCCCAGAGCCATGTAAAGTAGGTCAATCGTAAGCATGCCTATTATTATGATAAGAACGTGATTTTTTTCCCTAACTTATTTTTAGTCGCAGACTGGAGCCGGTGTCTTTATTTATAGTCTGTGTTTTACAAAAACAATCGTTGGATGGGTGGTAATGAATAGATTTTCCTGCTGCGGTCAGTTGTCTGTTGTTAAAATTAGTGTGTGTTTTACGTTTATTTATCCGATATGAGCGACGCCTCCTGAAGAGATTAGTAATTTTTGATTTATGGAGGATAGTGCGATGATACAGACAGTGACTCATTCCAGAGTCTCCTCTGGTTCTTTTACGTACACGGTGTACAGCACCGACACGAGACCTCGGTTTAAAGTCCCATCTGAAAGACTGTTCATTTATTAGGGTCAGACGGGGGATCGAACCTGCGATCCCTGGATTACCAGTCCAGCGTGTTACCACTAGATCCGTCTAGTGGTAACATTTTTGGCCGGTGTCGTTATTTATATTCTGTTTTTGGTATTGTCAGCAATAGCGAAAATGACTTCTAAGTATTAAAATACAATATATGAGCTGCATTTTGGAATATTTGCAGACTAGTTGGTGTGGCAGCCGTGGTCCAATGGTAGAGCGTCGGATTTGGATAATTGCTGTCCTATTGGAGTAGTGGTTAGTGAGCTTCCTTCTCACATATCCAGCATGGGAAGTATGTGAGATGGCACGGTGGTTTTCTCCGGGTACCCCTGTCTCCACCCACACGAATGACCATATACATATATATATATGGTCATTCGTGTGGGTGGAGACATATATATATGGGCATTCGTGTGGGTGGAGACAGGGGTACCCGGAGAAATATATATACGCTCTCACCCGTGCCAATCTCGATATCAAATATAATAATAATTTTTTTGTGTGCATAAAACATGTATATATATATATATATATAAATGTATGTTTATAGCAAATACAAACATGTTCAATACAAAGACATGCATTATTAATAAAGAGCATATAATTCCAGTTCCAATTGCAATGTTATTGGCATATAACAGTAATTGTGTAAATAATACCATTGGTTCTCTCTGGAAGTCAGGGTTTTAGTTAATACATAAACTACTATTTACAGAATGTATCTTCGTTTGTTTTTGTGGCCTACAGTCGCACACACAGTTTAGGTCATATGTCCATCCTCCAGCTATAGCTGCCCTGGTGACGGAAGACCACTGGTGCTACTGCGAGCAGAGATTTAAACAACACTAAAGCTTAACCCTTCACCTGCCAATCACGACTACAGTTGCTTTTGCAAACAACATAGAGCCAGATCAGACGGTACAGAACGTGCTGTTTGCTATTCGGATAGTGGTACTTTTTACATCAGCACACACACTTAATTTAGTGAGTAGGAGTTAGCACTGAACTTTCTGTAGACTTTCTTATCTCAACCCGTAACCTGCCAATCACGACTAAAGTCTGATCAGGCTCTATGCTGTTTGCTATTCGGATAGTGGAGCCTCAAACACTTGTCTGAATAGCAAACAACATAGATCCTGATCAGACGCGGCGTTACGACGATGCTGATCTGGATCTATGTTGTTTGCACATTCCGTCCAATTTATTCAACACAAACAGGAACTGAAAAAGTGGCCCCTTGATAGATGTGGTCCTTCGAGCAAGTTGCACTGTATTCTTCAATGTATTAGTTTCCGTGTACTATTATTTCAAACATGTTTGATATGAATGACATGTAAACTGAGAAAAGAATTGAAAGTTGAAACCAATTAATGAATTAGACAGAAACGTCTAAGTAAGACATGAATTCACAATTTCACAATTTCTACTACAAAAAATGACGATTTTCAACTTCGCGCATTCACGATTTCAACTAACGAATTCATGATTTCAACTTCACGATTTCACGAGTTCAATTTCATGAATTGAAATCTTCAAGTTGAACTCGTGAAGTCGAAATAATGAATTCGTCTCAAGTTCAATTCGTGAAGTTGAAATAGTGAATTCGTGAAGTTGAAATAAAAAAAAAAACCAAACAAAAAAATAGTGAATTCGTCAAGTTGAAATCATGAAGTTGAAATCGTGAATTTGTGAAGTTCAAATCGTTAATTCGTGAAGAAGAAATAGTGAATTCGTGAAGAAGAAATCGTGAAATGATGAAATAGCGAATGTCTCCACAGGTATTTCGTATAGAAATTATGAAATAGCGAATGTCTCCACAGGTATTTCGTATAGAAATTATGAAATAGCGAATGTCTCCACAGGTATTTCGTATAGAAATTATGAAATAGCGAATGTCTCCACAGGTATTTCGTATAGAAATTATGAAATAGCGAATGTCTCCGCAGGTATTTCGTATAGAAATGATGAAATAGTGAATGTCTCCACAGGTATTTCGTATAGAAATGATGAAATAGCGAATGTCTCCACAGGTATTTCGTATAGAAATAATGAAATAGCGAATGTCTCCACATGTATTTCGTATAGAAATGATGAAATAGCGAATGTCTCCACAGTTATTTCGTATAGAAATGACGAAATAGCGAATGTCTCCACAGGTATTTCGTATAGCAATGATGAAATAGCGATTGTCTCCACAGGTATTTCGTATAGAAATGATGAAATAGTGAATGTCTTCACAGGTATTTCGTATAGAAATGATGAAATAGCGAATGTCTCCACAGTTATTTCGTATAGCAATGATGAAATAGTGAATGTCTCCACAGGTATTTCGTATAGAAATGATGAAATAGTGACTGTCTCCACAGGTATTTCGTATAGAATTTATGAAATAGTGAATGTCTCCACAGGTATTTCGTATAGCAATGATGAAATAGCGATTGTCTCCACAGGTATTTCGTATAGAAATGAGAACTAGTTGTTCTCTACTTTCTAAACCGTTTACGCAAACAAGCCACGGAACGACCATTTACAAGCTCGTTGATCTCTTTTAATATAGGAAATATGAGGAAATATATAGTGCATTTGCATATATAGCACGCCATTATTATATGATATTTGAGTAAAATTGCTACACCGTGAGTAGAACGAATTTGAAAACAAAATAAAATCAAAGAAAAAGTTAATAAGAAAAACTATATAATAAGGTAAAAACTACACGGTGAACGAGAGGAGAAACAAACAGGATCAAAGAACTACGAGCCGTGATCATTCTTTGGAAAATTGTAAATGAAAATGTCGCCAGAGATGGAACTTGTGATAGGTGATTGTGTACAGATATTCCAAATATTGTAGATGGAATTTATGAACTTCCGCCGTAGGATCGGGGATATTGTTTTTTGGCGCGATTGTCTGTCTGTCTGCCTGCCTGCCTGCCTGCCTGTCTGTCTGTCTGTCTGTCTGTCTGTCTGTCTGTCTGTCTGTCTGTCTGTCTGTCTGTCTGTCTGTCTGTCTGTCTGTCTGTCTGTCTGTCCCGTCCGTCCGTCCGTCCGTCCGTCCGTCCGTCTGCCTGACACAGCGTTATTGCTGGATTTTGACGAAACTTTGTTGATTTATATGGTTAGTTTAGGAGGAACGGTTCATTTTGGGATTTTTCGGTTAATTAAACGGAGAGGACATTTCGTTGATCGCCTTGACAACAGCTCTCTGTTGATTTCTCCTCAAAATCATTTTCTCGTATATCAACCTTCCATATATCCATACAGTTTCTTCAACATCCGTTTTCACTTATGGTCCTATCTTTTGATCGCATTTTGATTTGTATATATGTTGAGAGCCTCATGGTAGATTAACTTTTGAGTTATCTCGTAACATGTATATACAAACCATGTAGCACAGAAGCTTGAAAAGCGGCCAGGCAGTTAAACACCTATGCGTCGCATGCCGGATTTCCGTTACATGAGATGCGTGCGCACACCATTAGAGAGTGCGACACGATGCATATGTTGCTTCTGCTGTGAGATTAACAGTCTTTCAGATGGTACTTTAAACTGAGGTCTCGTGTCGGTGCTTTACACCGTGCACGTAAAAGAACCAGATGAGACTCGGGTATGGGTTTCTGTTTGTATCATTGCACTAGCCTCCAAACATCTAAAATGACTAATCTCTTCTGGAGGCGTCGCTCATATGGTGACCGGTAGCGACGATAAATAAACGTAAAACACACAGAGATTAACAGTCTTTCAGATGGGACTTTAAACTGAAGTCTCGTGCCGGTGCTTTACACCGTGCACGTAAAAGAACCAGAGGAGACTCTGGTATGGGTCTCAGTTTTTATCATTGCACTATCCTCCAAACATTTAAAATGACTAATCTCTTCTGGAGGCGTCGCTCATATGGTGACCGGTAGCGACGATAAATAAACGTAAAGCACACACTGCTGTGAGATGTGCACACCGTGAGGACAGCTGGGCAACACGTTTAGATGTTCATTTAGTAGCGTAGCTTCCAATAGACAAGCGCCTACGCAAATTCTTCAACATTTGAAATGCGGTAAATGCAATAAATGTGATGGGTAAAGGGGTTGCGGTATGTTTATAGTCTATACAAATATATATTTATTTTAGCTCGAGTGCGAAACAGGTTCTTACAACTTGTATTAATCACCCTCGAAACCTCATTCCTGATGGAGTCCATCGCCACGAGGGAGAGGGGAACAGGCAATGTGGAATTTAAATGCCTTGTCTGAGGGCACAATCATAACGGCCCCAGCGGGGCTCGAACTCCGGACCTTTCGCACCTGAAGCGAACGTGCTTAACACTGCGCTATCACGGATTCCACACTGGCGGTATGTGACGTGCAACGAACCCATCGATTTATATGAAAATAAGTCGGTATTTCAATACTTTTTAAGTTATAACAGAACATTCACCAGAACTGTATACACATAATGGCATATTCTTCGTCCCAACATGCTTTAAAATTCCTCCGAATGCAGCTACGGCGATGAGACATTCTGCGGGAAGAAACTGACAGTTTGGAGATGATTGTGACAATATGTTAACCGGCACATTTAAAAGAATGAAATATTTCCTATATTTTTTACGACATCAGCTTTTTTGTGGCAATTAATACATCCGGTTATGTCTAATATATTACAAGCAGACAAACGCGACCGGTAATTGGATGTAATTTGATTTGTGAAGTTTGAGCGATCTCCAATTATGTGTGCACATAATAGTGAAATGTCAAGAGCTGGGATACTCCGTGCATGCACAATTGGATTTGGAAACTGGTGGAGTGTGTTGTGGAATCGTATAGACCGTACATACGGAATCAGTACCGTAGCCAGAGAACAATTTCAACCAAAGCAATCTAGGGTGGGGGGGCATGTTCCCCTTTACACTTGTTGGGGCATTGAAGCGACTTCCTGCGTTTTCTGATTTAATGAGTTTAGACGTAAACTTATTTACTGACCTTTCAGGTCTCTAGCAGTCAGCATTTTATACAGCAAAAAGGGATATTTGTTTGTTTATTTTTTTATGTATTAGGTGGTTTCCGTTGGAAATTTTAATCGAGGCAGCTGCCCCGGTGTGCCTCAGTGTGGCTACGGGCCTGTGAATAGAAAACGAGAATGGAACTTCATTTAGGTGGTGGATCTTCGGTGGCGTAATGAATACGATGTTGGTCTCATAATCGAGAGGTTGTGAGTGCGAACCACACCAGAGCCAATGTAAGGTATTTATATTCACAACCCTTCTTTGTGAGGGAGCTATCCGGCTAGCTTGGGAAATGTCGGGGGGTTCTACCCGGGTGACCGCCCGTGCATGGAATACTGCACAGAGATACACCTAGTGCTTTCCTCCGCATACAATAGTTGCAGACTTAAGCTGTGGTGGTTATATAATACACCCACTCCCTCTAAAAAAAGGGGTTATAATTTTTATTAGCAGAAAAATATACGGAGAAAAATGTGTCAGTAAATCTATTTATCAAGTACGAAATATTTAAGAAATAATATTATAATATTCTGCGATATACCACGGTTGATACTTATTATTTCGATTCTAACACGACTTACTTCTAATAATTTTAAAGGAGTGTTTTCTTCAAACGCCGCTGCATTTGGCTTTCGAAATTTACTCCTGACCTTATTTTTTATGGAAAATATCAATCTAGTGCATAAATGAACAAAAGTTGTAACTGATCAATAATTTTATTTATTTTGTCAAATAAAACTGTACAGAATAGTATAAACTGAAACGTTACTTAACAGAAAAACAAGACGGACAATTGATTATCTGATTCTAAAAATAACTCACTTCCGTGAATTCCCACGGTATTTTTTACAAACATCACGTGCCTTTCATTCATAAAACTGTACACGCATTGTATAAATGGAATAGCCAAAACACGGTGCGCGCGCAGCATAGTTCAAGGTAGGTATATTGCAGAATAACCCGAGATAGTATTTACTCTACAAGTATGTATGTTATTAGCTGGGTCGTGTTAGAATTATATTTACCCCGGCGTTAGAAGCAAATACGTAACGCAATGGCTCCGACGTCTTGCAAAATTGTGTAGAAAAAATTCGATTATTTTTTTGTTCAGCGGGTAGATATTAAAGATCAGCGACTGCTCGATGTATATTTTTGTTTCCTTCAACTAACAAGCCCCGGGAGTGTGGCTGTCACACGGTGTTAGTTAGCATTTATATGTCGTGAGTAGTGGGTGGGGTATTGTTTACGTTGCATTCCTGTATTTTTTTTAATAGAAGGGGGGGTCCTAGGATAGAGGTACATGCTCTTTGGTGGCTTATCGATACAATTTCAAGTTCCTGTGGTATTATATAGGCAATTTATTTGTTGTTTTACAACCTGGAAATCGCGTCTGGTATCAGGTGCCGGGTTGTATGGAAACTGCTACAGGTCCTTGGTGCCAGATAGCAGGGAAATTACTTCTAGTATCAGGTACCGGGTTTATGGAAACTGCTACAGGTCCTTGGTGCCAGATAGCAGGGAAATTACTTCTAGTATCAGGTACCGGGTTTATGGAAACTGCTACAGGTACTTAGTGCCAGATAGCAGGGAAATTACTTCTGGAATCAGGTGCCGGGTATTATGAAAATTAATCTAGTACTAGGTGCCGGGTAGTTTGAAAATTACTCTAGTACTAGGTGCGTTTATTTATCGTCGCTACCGGTTGCCCATATGAGCGACGCCTCCTGAAGAGATTAGTAATTTTAGAGGATAGTGCAATGATACAGACAGCGACCCATTCCAGAGTCTCCTCTGGTTCTTTTACGTGCACGGTGTACAGCACCGACACGAGACCTCGGATTAACGCCCCATCTGAAAGACTGTTAATTGTATTAGGGTCAGACGGGGGATCGAACACGGGACGCGTCTACTATCTATCAGAGTATTAGTACTTACCCAGGTAAACCCGATACAGTTGATTGCGTCTGCCAGCATGTCTCCGAGCAAAGATGGAAAACTGGTGAGGGCGGGAAAGTAAGCGTGCATAGATGGACTCTGCCAGTGCGTTATCTGAAAGATACAGAAAATACTAGTTGAAGTGTAGAAAAGATGTTATATAAAAAACAGTCAATGGGAAGCTGAAAGCAGGTTGTATGTATGTATGCATGTATGTTCCTTTAATGTCAAACCCCTCGTGGGGACTTAGACATGTTTTCCTGGGCAGGCTTAGCCGACTTAAGCGATTAACCAGTACTAAGCAATGTGTGTGAGGTGCCTTGCTCAATGACACTACATACGTGGCCTGACCGAGTATCGCACCCGGGACCGTTCGATTCCAAATCCGACGCTCTACCACTGGACCACGGACGCCACCAGGTTATACGATTACATGTGGCGGAAGAATACCGTGTGTAAACACAGTGACGTTATTCACAGATAAATAGTATACACGGTCGTGTTATATAATCCAGAACTAAGATTTGTTTTTCCGTTGTTTAATGGCGAATAAAACATGGTTTGGAGTACTGACACGCAGGAATTAACCACACAGGCCGTAGGCCTAAGTGGTTAATTCCACACAGGCCGTAGGCCTAAGTGGTTAATTCCGGCACTCAGAACGACACACGATGTTTTATTCGACTAAATAACGCAAATACATATAATGTTTCGACCGAAATATCAAAAAGCGTTTTTTATTTAGAGTGCGTAAATGACTTCATAAAACTACAAAACAATGACGTCACGTTTGACACCACGCGCTAAGCACCGGTGGTAGATTAGCTTACGCGTTTGACATCACACGCTAAGCACCGGTAGTATATTAGCTTACGCGTTTGACACCACGTGCTAAGCACCGGTAATAGATTAGCTTACGCGTTTGACACCACGAGCTAAGCACCGGTAGTATATTAGCTTACACGTTTAACACCACACGCTAAGCACCGGTAGTAGATTAGCTTACGCGTTTGACACCACGCACTAAGCACTGGTAGTAGATTAGCTTACACGTTTGACACCACGTGCTAAGCACCGGTAGTAGATTAGCTTACGCGTTTGACACCACGTGCTAAGCACCGGTAGTAGATTAGCTTACGCGTTTGACACCACGTGCTAAGCACCGGTAGTAGATTAGCTTACGCGTTTGACACAACGTGCTAAGCACCGGTAGTAGATTAGCTTACACGTTTGACACCACGTGCTAAGCACCAGTAGTAGATTAGCTTACGCGTTTGACACCACGCACTAAGCACCGGTAGTAGATTAGCTTACGCGTTTGACACCACGTGCTAAGCACCGGTAGTAGATTAGCTTACGCGTTTGACACCACGTGCTAAGCACCGGTAGTAGATTAGCTTACACGTTTGACACCACGCACTAAGCACCGGTAGTAGATTAGCTTACACGTTTGACACCACGTACTAAGCACCGGTAGTAGATTAGCTTACGAGTTTGACACCACGCACTAAGCACCGGTAGTAGATTAGCTTACACGTTTGACACCACGCACTAAGCACCGGTAGTAGATTAGCTTACACGTTTGACACCACGTGCTAAGCACCGGTAGTAGATTAGCTTACGCGTTTGACACCACGTGCTAAGCACCGGTAGTAGATTAGCTTACGCGTTTGACACCACGCACTAAGCACCGGTAGTAGATTAGCTTACGCGTTTGACACCACGCACTAAGCACCGGTAGTAGATTAGCCTACGCGTTTGACACCACGCACTAAGCACCGGTAGTAGATTAGCTTACGCGTTTGACACCACGCACTAAGCACCGGTAGTAGATTAGCCTACGCGTTTGACACCACGCACCAAGCACCGGTAGTAGATTAGCTTACGCGTTTGACACCACGCACTAAGCACCGGTAGTAGATTAGCTTACACGTTTGACACCACGTGCTAAGCACCGGTAGTAGATTAGCTTACACGTTTGACACCACGTGCTAAGCACCGGTAGTAGATTAGCTTACGCGTTTGACACCACGCACTAAGCACCGGTAGTAGATTAGCTTACGCGTTTGACACCACGTGCTAAGCACCGGTAGTAGATTAGCTTACGCGTTTAACACCACGCACTAAGCACCGGTAGTAGATTAGATTACGCGTTTGACACCACGTGCTAAGCACCGGTGGTAGATTAGCTTACGCATTTGACACCACGTGCTAAGCACCGGTAGTAGATTAGCTTACGCATTTGACACCACGTGCTAAGCACCGGTAGTAGATTAGCTTACGCGTTTGACATCACGTGCTAAGCACCGGCGGTAGATTAGCTTACGCATTTGACACCACGTGCTAAGCACCGGTGGTAGATTAGCTTACGCATTTGACACCACGTGCTAAGCACCGGTAGTAGATTAGCTTACGCGTTTGACACCACGTGCTAATCACTGGTGGCAGATTAGCTTACGGGAATGTGAGTATTTTGTAGAATCATGCCACAAATACGTAATGAGCCATTTAGTTGGTGAAGCAGTATGAAAATAGCTTAACAACGTGTCACATTGTTAACAGTTTTTCAGATGGGACTTTAAACCACAAGAGCTTGACATTTTATCCATAAGCCACCAAAGGTCTTATACTTCTATTCTAGGACAACTCTCCCTCTATGTTAATTTTTTAATAGAGAGGGGTGTCCTAGGATAGAGGTACAATACCTTTGGTGGTGACTTATGGATAACATTTCAAGTTCCTGTGTTTAAACCGAGGCCTCATGTCGGTACTTTGCACCGTGCACGTAACGAACCAGATGAGACTCTCGAATGGGTCTCTGTCTGTTTCATTGCACTATCATCCAACAAATCTAAAATGACTAATCTCTTGAGGAAGCGTCGGTCATATTGGCAACCGGTAGCGACGATGAATAATACGTAAAACACACACACGTGTTACATTGACTGACCATAGTTTTGTGAAAGCGTAGTAAGTATATAGAGGATATTTGTTTGTTTTGAGTGAATATGGAAGTGAGAAAATTTCAAATATTTTCACGAGCGCATAGCAAAAGCAGTGAGTGATATGGATTATATCTCACTGAGAAGTGAGAAAATTTCAAATATTTTCACGAGCGCGTTGCAATATACAGTGAGTGATATGCAGTGAGTGATATGGATTATATCTCACTGATAGAACACTGTATTTCCTCAATTAGCATAAAATAAAATATACATATATAAAATGACTTACACCCGGCATAATAACGCGCTCGATGTCATTTATAATGACGTTCCAATCTTCTCCTTCATGTGGTGCTGTGTCGGGTACCAGCTGCCGCATGTAGCCAGGTTTCACATTCGGCAGCACTCGGCGGTTACGGATGTTCTGTAAGTAATCCGCTATATAATCCACCATTTCTTTTCCTAGAAATAGGAAAAACCTATACAAGTTTACAAGGCTACGGTCCCATAGTAAATTTCAGGGTTCCCGCTGTCGGTCGCCAATGGCGTCAATTGCGTCAAATAACAAATATTGGCGCTAAATTATGTGAATTTGCGAAAATATTTGGCGCAACCTTTGTAAAAAAATAATTTTCGGCACATGTTTTGTCAAATATATGGCTTCATCTATTTATTTGTCAACTACATGTATATGACTCTTTGTTGGCTCCAAGTTATTTTAAATTGGCTCCAGTATTTTTCAATTGGCGACAGAAGTGGTGGAGACAAACATTCAGACAGCGAGGGAACCCTGCATACCAAACATACAGTCAAACCTGCGTTAGTGGTCACCTCCATTAAACAATCAACATGTATTAAGCAGCCAGATTCCCAATATGCTGTTTTATTATACATTTAAACCTTTAAACTTTATTTATTTTACAACGATTGGGAAGCAACAACTTATATTAATCACTCTCGTTGGCGCTGATGAAAGCGTAAATGTGGTCATTCATGTGGGAGGAAACCGGAGTACTCGGAGAAATCCCACCTGTCCGATCTGGCGACCACCCTACCATCTCACATACTTCCCGGTCTGAGGATCGAACCGGGGTTGCATTATTATACATTTGCCACCTATTAAGCAGTCGTATGTGCTAAGCAGCCACGTTCTGTGATTCCCTTGGCTGGCTGCTTAAGACAGGTTTGACAGTATTAATAAGAAAGTGCCCATAATCATAGACTTACAAGCCTGGTGAGATATTGCCAAGCAACGAAGATATCCTTACGATAAGTGTGGTCCTACCAAGAATACTCTGTCGTCAAGTGTACGCCAGGTACATACAGAAGGCAACGGATATTGCCCATATTTCCAAAGATGATAAATCTACATCACCTATGAGATTCGAAGCTACAGCGGTTTTTGTGTTGTACGATATGTATGCATCATCGAGGTGAATAGGGTGACGCCATTGCTGATATTTCTATTACCTCCCTTTGGTAGATAAAGTCCGATTTATCCCGAAATGTAGATGTGATATGATGTTTGTGTCGGAATTCAAGGAAAATAGCTACAAAGAACTGGAATTGCCGGATAAGAATTTAGACTACGATGTATTTACCCAAACACGTTCACTCCGGTGTCTGACAAGCATGCATTGAGCATTCTTCCGCTTGTGGATGAATATCAAGCTGCCCATTTAAAAAATCAGATGTGAAATGGTTCTGTTAGATAGGATGCAACCAGAAACACCCGCAGACGTGCTACTCCAGCTTTTGAGGGAAGCAGGCCTCTACCATTTGAGAGATCTGAGAGAAGGCCTTTACCATTTGAGAGATCTGAGAGAAAGATGTGTTACACTTGCTTCCGTAAAAAACAGAGAACTAGATGCTGTCAATGACAATTGTCGGCTGAAACATTGGTTGACATATTTCGTCAGCTGAATACGTATACAAAGATCAAAGAACTTGAAGCACCAGATGTTGAAGAAATGATTGAATTGTTGAAGGAATAATTAGCAGTGGATATGTAGGCCTATACATCTAAATATCTGAAATGGGATGGAAGACTAAACTGGAACACATGCATTAACAATGGGAGCGGTGGACAAATGTAAGACTGACACGGAAGTTGTTGTTTGGGGTGTTCCACGAGTTATATGGGTAGTGCGGACAGACAGGAATATTCTTATCACAAAAGAACTAGTTGACTTTGGATAGGAATTAAAGTTTAAAGTTTAAACTTTATTTATTTTACAACGATAGTGAAGCAAGTTCTAACAACTTATATTAATCACTCTCGTTGGCGCGGATGAAAGCGTAACTATGGTCATTCGTGTGGGAGGAAACTGGAGTACCCGGAGAAAACCCACCTGTCCGATCTGGCGACCATCGTACCATCTCATATACTTCCCGGTCCGAGTATCGAACACAGGTTGCATTGGTGAGAAGCGAGCGCGCTAACAACTGCGCTAATCGGACAACCTATAGGATAGGAATTAGAAACAGCGGCCAGAAAACAATCTGTTGTGAATTGAAGGTGTGGTATATTCTTATAAGCAAGCAACCCAGAGGAGAAACTAAAACATGTTGCAGGGAAGCAGAGTATACAACTGGAATACAACAGATAATAGAGTATATTAACCAGATGTCGATGATAGTGTATATTACACAGATGTCGAATGATAGAGTATATTAAACATATGTCGATGATAGAGTATATTAAACAGATGTCGATGATAAAGTATATTACACAGATGTCGATAATATTACACAGATGTCGATAATAGAGTATATTAAACAGATGTCGATGATAAAGTATATTACACAGATGTCGATAATATTACACAGATGTCGATAATAGAGTATATTACACAGATGTCGATGATAGAGTATATTAAACAGATGTCGATGTCGATAATAGAGTATATTACACATATGTCGATGATAGAGTATATTAAACAGATGTCGATAATAGAGTATATTACACAGATGTCGATGATAGAGTATATTACACATATGTCGATGATAGAGTATATTACACAGATGTCGATGATAGAGTATATTACACAGATGTCGATGATAGAGTATATTACACAGATGTCGATGATATAGTATATTACACAGATGTCGATAATAGAGTATATTACACAGATGTCGATGATAGAGTATATTACACAGATGTCGATGATAGAGTATATTACACAGATGTCGATGATAGAGTATATTACACAGATGTCGATGATAGAATATATTACACAGATGTCGATAATAGAGTATATTACACAGATGTCGATGATAGAGTATATTACACAGATGTCGATAATAGAGTATATTACACAGATGTCGATGATAGAGTATGTTACACAGATGTCGATGATAGAGTATATTAAACAGCTGTCGATGATAGAGTATATAAAACAGATGTCGATGATAGAGTATATTAAACAGATGTCGATAATAGAGTATATTAAACAGATGTCGATATCGATAATAGAGTATATTAAACAGATGCCGATGATAGAGTATATTAAACAGATGTCGATAATAGAATATATTAAACAGATGTCGATAATAGAGTATATTAAACAGATGTCGATATAGATAATAGAGAATATAAAACAGCTGTCGATGATAGAGTATATTAAACAGATGTCGATGATAGAGTATATTAAACAGATGTCGGTGTCGATAATAGAGTATATTACACATATGTCGATGATAGAATATATTACACAGATGTCGATGATAGAGTATATTACACAGATGTCGATGATAGAGTATATTACACATATGTCGATGATAGAGTATATTACACAGATGTCGATGATAGAGTATATTACACATATGTCGATGATAGAGTATATTACACAGAGGTCGATGATAGAGTATATTACACAGATGTCAATAATAGAGTATATTACACATATGTCGATGATAGAGTATATTACACAGATGTCGATGATAGAGTATATTACACAGATGTCAATAATAGAGTATATTACACAGATGTCGATCATAGAGTATATTACACAGATGTCGATGATATAGTATATTACACAGATGTCAATGATAGAGTATATTACACAGATGTCGATGATAGAGTATATTACACAGATGTCGATGATAGAATATGTTACACAGATGTCGATGATAGAGTATATTAAACAGCTGTCGATGATAGAGTATATTAAATAGATGTCGATGATAGAGTATATTACACAGATGTCGATGATAGAGTATATTAAACAGATGTCGATGTCGATAATAGAGTATATTACACATATGTCGATGATAGAGTATATTAAACAGATGTCGATAATAGAGTATATTACACAGATGTCGATGATAGAGTATATTACACATATGTCGATGATAGAGTATATTACACAGATGTCGATGATAGAGTATATTACACAGATGTCGATGATAGAGTATATTAAACAGATGTCGATGATAGAGTATATTAAACAGATGTCGATAATAGAGTATATTAAACAGATGTCGATGATAGAGTATATTAAACAGATGTCGATAATAGAGTATATTAAACAGATGTCGATGATAGAGTATATTAAACAGATGTCGATGATAGAGTATATTAAACAGATGTCGATGATAGAGTATATTAAACAGATGTCGATGATAGAGTATATTAAACAGATGTCGATGATAGAGTATATTAAACAGATGTCGATGATAGAGTATATTAAACAGATGTCGATGATAGAGTATATTACACAGATGTCGATGATAGAGTATATTACACAGATGTCGATGATAGAGTATATTACACAGATGTCGATGATAGAGTATATTACACAGATGTCGATGATAGAGTATATTACACAGATGTCGATGATAGAGTATATTACACAGATGTCGATGATAGAGTATATTACACAGATGTCGATGATAGAGTATATTACACAGATGTCGATGATAGAGTATATTACACAGATGTCGATGATAGAGTATATTACACAGATGTCGATGATAGAGTATATTACACAGATGTCGATAATAGAGTATATTACACAGATGTCGATGATAGAGTATATTACACAGATGTCGATGATAGAGTATATTAAACAGATGTCGATGATAGAGTATATTAAACAGATGTCGATGATAGAGTATATTACACAGATGTCGATGATAGAGTATATTACACAGATGTCGATGATAGAGTATATTACACAGATGTCGATAATAGAGTATATTACACAGATGTCGATGATAGAGTATATTACACAGATGTCGATGATAGAGTATATTACACAGATGTCGATGATAGAGTATATTACACAGATGTCGATGATAGAGTATATTAAACAGATGTCGATGATAGAGTATATTAAACAGATGTCGATAATAGAGTATATTAAACAGATGTCGATAATAGAGTATATTAAACAGATGTCGATATCGATAATAGAGTATATTAAACAGATGCCGATGATAGAGTATATTAAACAGATGTCGATAATAGAATATATTAAACAGATGTCGATAATAGAGTATATTAAACAGATGTCGATATCGATAATAGAGAATATTAAACAGCTGTCGATGATAGAGTATATTAAACAGATGTCGATGATAGAGTATATTAAACAGATGTCGTGTCGATAATAGAGTATATCACACATATGTCGATGATAGAATATATTACACAGATGTCGATGATAGAGTATATTACACAGATGTCGATGATAGAGTATATTACACAGATGTCGATGATAGAGTATATTACACAGATGTCGATGATAGAGTATATTACACAGATGTCGATGATAGAGTATATTACACAGATGTCGATGATAGAGTATATTACACAGATGTCGATAATAGAGTATATTACACAGATGTCGATGATAGAGTATATTACACAGATGTCGATGATAGAGTATATTAAACAGATGTCGATGATAGAGTATATTAAACAGATGTCGATAATAGAGTATATTACACAGATGTCGATGATAGAATATTACACAGATGTCGATGATAGAGTATATTAAACAGATGTCGATGATAGAGTATATTAAACAGATGTCGATGATAGAGTATATTAAACAGATGTCGATAATAGAGTATATTAAACAGATGTCGATAATAGAGTATATTAAACAGATGTCGATAGATAGAGTATATTAAACAGATGCCGATGATAGAGTATATTAAACAGATGTCGATAATAGAATATATTAAACAGATGTCGACAATAGAGTATATTAAACAGATTTCGATATCGATAATAGAGAATATTAAACAGCTGTCGATGATAGAGTATATTAAACAGATGTCGATGATAGAGTATATTAAACAGATGTCGATAATAGACTATATTAAACAGATGTCGATAATAGAGTATATTAAACAGATGTCGATATCGATAATAGAGAATATTAAACAGCTGTCGATGATAGAGTATATTAAACAGCTGTCGATGATAGAGTATATTAAACATATGTCGATGATAGAGTATATTAAACAGATGTCGATAATATAATATATTAAACAAATGTCGATAATAGAGTATATTAAACAGATGCCGATGATAGAGTATATTAAACAAATGTCGATGATAGAGTATATTACACAGATGTCGATGATAGAGTATATTACACAGATGTCGATGATAGAGTATATTACACAGATGTCGATAATAGAGTATATTACACAGATGTCGATGATAGAGTATATTACACAGATGTCGATGATAGAGTATATTACACAGATGTCGATGATAGAGTATATTACACAGATGTC
>CM026388.1:9900651-9931023 GCA_014843695.1 Archivesica marissinica | reverse complement strand
ATAGTAACAGTGAGATCTACAGTCCCTGTGCGTAAACACCACATGTTTATTCAAGAAGTGGTGTTTATTTGACATGTTGTCTTTGTAGACTGCCTCCGTGGTCGAGTGGTTACGGTCGCTGACTTGTATATCACTGTAACCTATCATCACTGATGGTCACTGGTTCGTGCCCCACTCAGGCTGTGTATTTTTATATGAAAAAGGTGGCCTTTTCTTACGGAGATTGGTGCACCAAGTACTTGTTAGCAGCTGGAGCCTGCCTAAGAAAGGTGTTGTTGGGTAAACTGCCCGCCGGCGATATAGCCCAAAATTGTGCTGATGCAGGCGTAAAACCCAAACAAACAAACATTATTGACAGGTTAAATGCAGTGATGCTATTATAAACGTGGAATGATTTGAATGACGTCCTACTTTCTAGGAAAAATAAGAAAAATATTTCACATTTGTTATCTGCTCATTTCGCCTACAGTGTGCTGAAAGTTAATGTGCACGTGCTCTGGTGGGTTGGCACGGCTTCTTGTGGATCAGATGCTTATTCAAGTTTATATTACTGTCAATCCAGCATTAGTCGTCACCTCCAGTAAGCAGCCAACCTGTATTAAGCAGCCAGTTTCCAGATTCCCAATATGTTGTTTTATTATACATTTGACCTCTATTAAGCAGCCACCTGTGCTAAGCAGCCACATTCTGTGATTCCCCTGGCTGGCTGCTTAAGACAGGTTTGACTGTATTCCAGTATTTGTTACCTCCGTCAAGGAGGATACCATCTCCGTTTGGTTGTTTATCTGTAAGTAGGATTACGCAAATAAGTTACGGACGGATTTTCATGAAATTTGGTGGATGGGTGGGCCTTGGGTCAAGGACGAATCCATTAGATATTGGACGATCTGGATCCGGATCCAGGATTCATAAAAGCATTCTTACCATTGTGAGATATGGAAAATACTGACATTTAGCATCGTGGCGGAGGTTTTGTTTTCGCGCATTGCTCTTGTTTTATGAAGTGTACGGTAGCATGTGATATTATTTGTATTGCAACAGGTGGAGGAGAAGTTTGCTCAGATTGAGGAGTTTCTGATCGGGAAGCCGTACGTCCAGCACGTTGTCACGCCGTTCTTTGCTGTAAACACAACATCAGAGGATACAATTGTACGCATTTTTTTACATTTTGTCACTTTAAACCTTTCCGATGTGGAAGTCATGATAGTGCAGTTGATGCTAGTTAGCTTCAGGTGCGAAAGGTCCGGAGTTCGAACCCCGCTGGAGCCGTTACGATTGTGCCCTTAGGCAAGGCATTTAAATTCCACATTGCCTCATCTCTCTCCCTTGTGGCGGTGGATTCCATCAGGAATGAGGTCTCGAGAGTGATTAATAAAGTTGTAAGAACTTGTTTCGCAATCGTGCTAAAATAAATTTGTTAAACTAAGCCTTTCCCCCTAAGAAGTATTCTACATAGTAACTGCATAGTAACTGCATAGTAACTGCATAGTAACTGCATAGTAACTGCATGGTAACTGCATGGTAACTGCATAGTAACTGCATGGTAACTGCATAATAACTGCATAGTAACTGCATGGTAACTGCATAGTAACTGCATAGTAACTGCATAGTAACTGCATAGTAACTGTGAGACCTACAGTCCCTATGCATAAACACCATCCGCATATTAATTCCACAACCTTCTAACTGGCTTTTGGATAGTTTTGAGAAAATCGCCATTTAATGATCGTAAATTAAGCGAAACAAAGGCACATGGAACATTGTGGACACTGGAGTTCTCCTACGTCTAGACGTTCCACAATCAAACGACCAGTATGAAGAGCTCATCGAACAAAAGAAACGCTGCCAAAACCTCATATTTTAAAAAAAGTAGTTAGAAAGTTGTGGAACTTTGCCGACATATTATAACTGAAATTGACCAATCGTATGCAATGGATACTACATCTTCATTGAAGTTACTAGGAAATATTAAGGGTTACTTATCTTACTTATGGGGAAAGGGTTAAAATAGAGCTCATAATGGGTAGACGTCAAAATAGGGAGACATCAAAATAGAGAAATGCCAAAATAGGGAGATGTCAAAATAGAGAAATGTCAAAATAGGGAGATGTCAAAATAGAGAGATATCAAAAGAGGGAGATATCAAAATAGGGAGTTGTCAAAATAGAGAGATGTCAAAATAGAGAGATGCCAAAATAGGGAGATGTCAAAATAGGAATACGTCAAAATAGGGAGCTATAGGGAGAGGTTTGTCTCAACCAAGGGTCCTATATATATTTTCTCACGTTTCCCTATAATTTAAGTATTGAATGGGATGTTCAAATTAATGGTACGTATTTGTAATATCTGCAATTAATGTATTTGTAATATCTGCAATTAATGTATTTGTAATATCTGCATTTAATGTATTTGTAATATCTGCATTTAATGTATTTGTAATATCTGCATTTAATGTATTTGTAATATCTGCATTTAATGTATATATAATATCTGCATTTAATATATTTGTAATATCTGCATTTAATATATTTGTAATATCTGCATTTAATGCATTTGTAATATCTGCATTAAATATATTTGTAATATCTGCATTTAATATATTTGTAATATCTGCATTTAATGGTACGTATTTGTAATATCTGCATTTAATGGTACGTATTTGTAATATCTGCATTTAATCATACATATTTGTAATATCTGCATTTAATATATTTGTAATATCTGCATTTAATATATTTGTAATATCTGCATTTAATATATTTGTAATATCTGCAATTAATATATTTGTAATATCTGCATTTAATGTATTTGTAATATCTGCATTTAATTGTGCATATTTGTAATATCTGCATTTAATGTATTTGTAATATCTGCATTTAATTGTGCATATTTGTAATATCTGCATTTAATTGTGCGTATTTGTAATTGCTGCATTTAATGTATTTGTAATATCTGCATTTAATGGTGTGTATTTGTAATATCTGCATTTCATGTGTATTTGTACATTCGTTGTTATTTCTACTTGTTAGCTGGAAGATCTGAAAAGAAAGGTAGAAGACGTTTCTTGCCAGGAGCCGTATATTGGTGAACGTATGCCCATACGCTGGATCAAGTTTGAACAGGAAATAAACACCCTCAAAACCCAGGGAACACACTATGCCTCCTATGATCAGGTGAGGAATTGGTCAACTATGACGGCGTATCCACAATTCTAAGGTTCACGTGAGCAAAACGGCGTCCAAATAACATTTTGTCTTAAGAATTAAGGCCCATCGAGAACACGAGGAACCATTATAAAATTATGTGGTATTAGTACTGGCGTTGAAAGGTGCTTCTATGTGGGAATTGATAATGGTGTCGAGAGGCACTTCCAAGTGGGAGAGGGTTAACATAAGTGCTGCAATTTGCAAAATAAAACCAAGTCATATAAAAGTTTGTTGAAATTTATTTTAGCTCAATTACGAAACAAGTTTTGGCATCGTTTGATTAATCGCTCTAGAGACCTCATTCATGATGAAATCCATCGCCACGAGAGAGAATAGTAAATGTGGAATTTAAGTGCCGTACGGTACCTAAGGGCACAATCTTAGCTAATACAGCTGGGCACGAACTCGGGCCTTTCACACCTGAAGCGATGGCGCTACCACAACATTTGTAAATAGAAGTAGCAAGCTAAAATTACTATATAGCTCGGTTATAATGTGGTAGTTTTCCTGTGTGTAATTTTCTATGACAGTTAGTTTTAAAAATATTTCCCCCCCCCCCCCCCAATATTTTATAGTTTGTACAATGCATATAATATACACGTATCAATTTACAGAAAAAGGTTAGATAGTCGTGTATTATTCTTCTCGACAGATGTAAATGTATATCATGCAAATGAAATGGGATCCAATGTGTATATTATTAGTTTAGTTTATACAAATTTATTTTAGCTCGATTGCGAAACAATTTCTTACAACTTATATTAATCACTCTCAAGACCTCATTCCTGATGGAATCCATCGCCACGAGGGAGAGAGAAGAGGCAACATGGAATTTAAATGCATTGCCTAAGGGCACAGTCGTAACTGCTCCAGCGGGGCTCAAACTCCAGACCTGTCGCACCTGTTTCGAATGCACATCCACTGCGCTATCACGACTTCCACTCAACCTGTTTTATACGCGGGTCTATGCAAAATACCACTGATTTAAGACCAACTTTGGGGGGGGGTAGTCTTATAATCAAGATCGTCCTATACGCGAGGAAATACGGTAAGAACAAATATACTCATACTATACAATATGTTATGGTACTGATAATATGTATGTATGTTATGGTACTGATAATATGTATGTATGTTATGGTACTGATAATATGTATGTATGTTATGGTACTGATAATATGTATGTATGTTATGTGTTTTGACCAGGTGACTGAGGTAGCGGGGCATGTTGGTGTGACAGACTACAAGGAAGTGATGACAATGCTCGAGTTTTACCATGATCTTGGTACCATTATATACTATGGCAGCGGCAAGACGGCCATCGATAATCTGCTGCGCAACACAGTTATACTTAATCCCCAGTGGCTTATAGACATGTTTAAGCATGTCATCTCGTCTGCTTGGAGACCAGACGACAAGGTAATCATACTTACTTATAATCTTGCCCAAACTGTGAATGATGGAGTCTACATTCGTATGAATTTCCTCACTAATGATATGCAGCTGACATGCACACTAGAATATACGCGTGTTGGACAACATGGCTCGCAAGAAAAGGCGTATCTTACAGTTTACTCTGTTCCAAGGATGATCACATGGTAAGTCGCAAATCTGGACTAAATTATTTTAAATGCAAAGTGTGCTATTGTTTTCTTGGTGTCAGTGAGAAGATAATTAAATGTAAATCTAAGTAATGAATCGCGGGTTAATAATTTCCATTAGGGTATGAACTACATTGGGAGTGTTTAAAGTTAGCGTGGATGGCCCTTTCTTGTAGACGTTAAACTTATTTGCAGAAATCCCTGATACATGAGTCTGGGATGATTAAGTTATTAAATCGTATTCCAGAATGACAATGATTTCTAAATCATGCAGCGCTTTGTCTTATTTCATAGAGCGTCTGTAAGTTGTGATGAATTGGATGTCGTGAACAAGTCCAAGTGGTGGCATCGTGTAATTGACATCTACTGTGAGAGTGATTGGACCAAAAATATATTATTTCCTAGTATTGTAGATTTGAATAATTGATTATTTTTCATATATATTTTGTGTAAGCATGCCTCTATAGGCGATACAAGCCTGACCAGGCTTTCCCCGTATTATGATTAGATCTGATAATATGATGCATGCGAGTGTCATAAGTGTACTTTCGAGAATCTATGAGAAATATTAGTCAGTTACTTCCCCTGAATACTCTTAAAAATAGTTTGGTCGTCTTAATTGGTTTCCTCTGTTTTTATCATTGTTTCCTTTGTACCACATGCTATCCATTATCATCCGTTTTCTCATCTTATAATTATTATATTATTAAATCTCGACAGATAGCCTACAGCATATCCAACGGATACTTTTACTGTAAACATTGCATTGGTTTTCAATAAATTAACATGATTTTTATAAAGTTACATTTATCAAACCGCAACATCTGGTTAGAAAACAACAGTAAGAACAAAGGATTCCAACTAAAAGTAATGATATACATTTCAGGATAAATCAGACTTTATCTGTCAAGGGAGGTAATAGAACTACAAATGAACAATTTGAGTACTCTATGTTTACACATTATTGAAAAGCAATGTTACAATGGTCTACAACTGTTATATGGATTTGTCCTTCAGTGGAATTTGATCCGTGACAAGTGGACGAGATTGGAGGAGTTTGGCATCCTGGAAGAAGCGTTGCTGGAGACGCTGTGGCACGAGGCTCTGGATCAGAAACTACTCTTACTAGGCCTGCTCGAGAAATTTGATCTTGTTTGTCAACGTCTGCCGAGTGTCGCTGAGGTATTTGCTAGATGTGTGTTCAATCAAACATGTGTTAGTGGTCACCTCTATTAAGCAGCCAACCTGTATTAAGCAGCCAGTTTTCAAATTCCAAATACAGTCTACATCCGGTATGTCAAAGTCGGTTATGTCGGATTCTCCGGTTATCTTGAAGTCAGATCAAAGCCCCGTTCAGACACTTATCTTTTTTTATATAACTCAATATAAGTCAAACTTCGGTTATGTCAAAGTATTTTGTTCGGTCCGACGGAATTCGACATAACGGATGTAGACTGTATGTTACTTTGTATAAATTTGACCTGTTAAGCGGCCACCTGGGCTAAGCAGCCACTTTCTGCGATTCTGTTGCTGGCTGCTTGAGACAGGTCTGTCTGTAAATCATCGTACAGGGATGCTGGATCCTCGTGTAGTATCGGGTGAATGCCAGCTAGGCTGTGAATAACCTAGTCTAGTCATCCGCTTCACGAACACAAGACTTGCAATAGAGTGTATTCATGAATAATGAATACCGTAATCATTGATGTAGAGGTCGCAGTTAAAAAACAGAGAAATTCCAGGGGACAAAACTTATTTGCTGTATAAAACGCATCTTTGAAGAAAAGGACCAAATGTCGCCAAAACTAATAATAAATACATAAACACTGAATGTGATTTGTAAGCGTTACTAGTCGTGATAATGACTGGTGTATGACCACGAAATCGTTAATATGCCATATTCTCTCTCTGAGCATGGCGCTGTGTACCCATGTGCTTCGACGTAGGCAGCTAACTTTTTATTCGCCGGGTACGACCATCTGCTCATGACTCCATTTATACAATCAGTATAATAGCGTGTTTGACATGCGTCAGTGAGTGAGTAAATCTCAACAAGTTCTCGTATTTAAAGTGAATTGATTTCATCATGTCAGCACCTAGTCAAACTTGTCAATCTCAACACATTAATAATAATAATTAGCGGCACATACGCCAAACAGCAGTCGGTAATTGGTTTTTTGCAAAACTTGATAAATGTGAACCATCAATAATTTTCCTTCAATAAAAGTTGCTTTTATTGATTTTAATATTTTTTAATAATCTATTTTCTAACTAGATTTTCTATTTTTTATCATAAATTAAATAACGGTTTTAACTTTGGATGATTTTCCACATGATATAGACTCGAACGAATTCCGGAACAAATACGGTACGTTACGGGACTTATAATAAAATAGTATGGAACATTTATTTCCCTTTGTCGTAATACGCCATTTGTCGTGTTGAGTCTTTGAAACAATGGAATTTAGTTTTAAACGGAAGTATAAGACACACCAGACTTTTGGATACTATTTTGGAGGGGGAAAAAAAGTGCGTCTTATACATACACGATTATGGTAACAAATAACGTGTGACACCACCATATTGTATGTCAAATGTGTAGAAATCTTTTTAATAAAGTGAAAACAAACAGGATGACCCGCTAAATATGTTCTTGTAATTTATATATGTGAGTGTACAAAACCTGTGTATGCCAGTCTATGGGAGTGGTTGTACCCATACTCTAGCCGACACTGCCGGTCAAACAAGATAACCTGATCTACACTACAGAATACTTGACTGATACGATATGTGAGATGGTACTGTTGTCGCCAGATTGGACAGGTGGGTTTTCTCCGGGTACTCCGGTTTCCTCCCACACGAATAACATATACTCTTTCATCTGTGCCAACGAGAGTGATTAATATAAGTTATTGAAGCTTGTTTCGCAATTGTTGTCAAATAAATAAAGTTTATATCTTTTACTGCATGTGATGTGCCACAGTGTTGTTTCGTATATTTTAGATGCAGACGGCAGACCACATGAACAACAGATCATTCTTTGTTCCCGCTCGGCTCGGTCGTTATAGTGGTGCCAATAAACTGTTCACTGTTGGCCAGAATGATGTTACATTCTTCATCAATTTTCACGGATTTCTACCGAGTACGTAATCGATTTGTAGATGGAATTTAATACTGGATTTCTATTTCTTGTCAATTTTAATGGATTTCTACCGAGTATATAATAGATTTGTAGATGGCATTAAATGCTAGATTTCTACTTGTGTTGATTAAACTGGTTTGTTGTGTTGCATAGAATAAAGCAGAGGCAAACATACATATCCTGTCTGTTTGTTGTGTTGCATAGAATAAAGCAGAGGCAAACATACATATCCTGTCTGTTTGTTGTGTTGCATAGAATAAAGCAGAGGCAAACATACATATCCTGTCTGTTTGTCTCAGAAATCCTATTATAAGAGTTGTCCAATTAAAAATTCGAAAGAAAAAAACTTACCGTTTCTAGAAAATTATCTGTTTGTTTTTACAATTACTTTACCAAGCATTATCCTCTACCATTGTTAATTTCAGGTGGGTTGTTTCAGAGAATACTGACTCGCACTACGAGATGGACTCAAGACATTGGCGGACAGAATCCATACTTCCTGTATAAACAAGTGGTGAGATTTTACCTGGATATGGAGCATGACTTTGTGCTTGAGATGGTGCCAAAGAAATACAGTAGAATCAAGGTATATACTTACCTCTGAGAATAAGGGATTTCTTGTGTTTGTTTGGCTCATTGCAAGATGATGCACACGATTAATGTTGTAATATTCTCACCAATGCAACCCTGGAGGGTCTACAGTATAATTGATTCGGTGTCGGCCTTGTAACCGAGAAGTTTGAGCCACGTCAGCACCACAGTGGAAGTTGTGATAGCGCAGTGGATGCGCGTTCGCTTCAGGTGTGAAAGGTCCGGAGTTCGAGCCCCGCTGGAGCCGTTACGATTGTGCCCTTAGGCAAGGCATTTAAATTCCACATGCCTTTTCTCTCTACCTAGTGGCGATGAATTCCATCAGGAATGAGGTCTCGAGAGTGATTAATATATAAGTTGTAGGAACTTGTTTCGCAATCGAGCTCAAATAAATTTATACAAACTAAGTGGTAGTATCCAGAGACAATACACATTCCCTGTTCTCTCTCCCTCATGGCAATGGATTCCGTCGGGAATGAGGCATCGAGAGTGATCCTTGTATTCCAGTTTCCACCCATACAAAAGACCACATGTACGCTTTCAACTAACGAGAAAGTTTAGTATAATTTGTTGAAGCTTGTTTCGTAATTCTTTTAATATAAATACATGATTTAAAACTTGTAATGTCTAATTTTGTTATCTGATAGTCGATCGTTGGGCCCAGAAAAAAATCTGCCTCTGTGCCCACAACTGCATTGAAACACTGAAGTTACACCCGACTAATAAAGCGTTATTATTTCTACTGATTTATGGTTTAGTCATTTGTTTCCTTGTAGGTCATAGTACTGAGAGTGTCCGACTCCGATAAAGATCAAACATTGGAAAAATTGTCTGCACCTAGTCCGCAAGCATGTGCCAAAGTAAGTAAATGATGTCACTTCTGTACTTCAATTTGATAAAGGGCCTCCGTGGCCTAGTGGTTACAGTCATTGACCCTCAAATCACTGGCCCCTCGCCGATGTAGATTCGAATCCCAATGAGGGTGTCAAATTCTTAAAAGTGAGGAAGCTATCCAGATTGCTTACGGTAGGTCAGTCGTTCTACCCGTGTGCCTGAAATATGTTTGCCCAGTGGTGCATTCTGGGTCTTCCTCCTCCAATACTGTAATACCTCGCAGTCAGTCAGACATACCCTGCATAACTGCTTTCATTTCAATTTACGTCTTGGATATTGCCAAGATGTTCGGGCACATTTATTTAACTGATATAGTGAATTTAGTTTCAATTGTCGTTATGCATAGTAATCTGAATGCTATACAGGGTAGATGCTACCTACAGTGTGTGTGAATCTAGTCATTACGGGTAGAAATGCTCCGTTAAATTCTTGTTTACAATTGAATTGTCACATGATTTTGCGACTAGAAAATCACCGAGTTACACTGATTCCTTCATTCGTTAATGAGAACTCCACTTGTATCTTATAGGTACACCTTTAGTTAGTGTTATTGCCAAATAACACTGGAAACTGTTAAGCACAAGCATTATTATCCGACTTTTCCTTTTTCATACGTGTTTCACAGTATCTGATCTGCATCAGCCATTGTGTTTTTCATGGTGAATAGTCGCTAGGCGACCTGTGTAAATACCGAGTGCAGTTCGTTGTAGTTTGCAGACCGACTCGGGTGAATTATTTAATATGTACAGTTTGAATACAAACGTAAATTTGAGGTTAATATTCATGTTTATGTGTTTAGTTCATGTTTTTATTGCTCTCATTGGGTGTTTCAAGCGAGTTTTAGTCACGCGCACCTGTCCCACACATAAATCTGTGGCCACCGAGTTTTGTGTGGAGCGTTCTTCCACAGCTTTTACTGTGGGATTCACAGCCACACTTGTGGAATCCACCAACACACCTGTGGCCACACATAGATGTGTGGGGAGATGCTCTGTGGGTATATAAGCACTGCAGAAGTTCATTCCTGACTCCGCAGCTTCTAAAATTTTCATAGCACACCCGTTTCGGAACAATTTTCATAGCACATCCGTTTCGGAACTTTCAGCCATAATAAACTCTAAGGTGTGCTATTTTGTTAACAAATTATTTAATAAGTAGTGCTTTTGGGAAATGGTTGTGAAACTTGATAGTAATATTTTTAGTTGTTTTTAGATAAATTATTTATGAAATAAATAATTGTCTGTCTATTGTTCAATGCCAAGTTTTGGGTACTGACAGCTTGTATAGTGCATATGACTACTGTGCGAATATTTGGCCACAGCATTCTCTGTTCACACTACGATATTACTAAATAAACATTATAATTATTAGAAACGGTCTAATATTCTTTGTCCCCCCCCCCCATAAACATTGCGGAGTCACCCCCCAACAAGGAGACCAGCATCGGAGAGTGTACTGTTGCCGCGGGGCTAACGTCACCTGGGCGTATCGGGGACAACAGTCGTTTACCTCCCAAAATCTGTCGTCGTCGACTGTACTCCCGGCCAAGTACAACGTAGTCCAGTACGAGCCACAGGTCGGCCCATCCACCGGCGCGTAACATTTTTTGGTGTCAGAAGTGGGATCTGTTACACAACAGGTCCAGCGATACGAATCTACAGCCTTTTTGAAGAGTAATTAAATTGGAGAAGATGGAGGACAACACAGTCACACTGTCCTACCGTGATGAGGAGGTTTCCTTTACTACCGAACATGACTACATGACATTAAACTAAGAAAACAGGCAAAACAAACAACACATGAACACATGATGGTTATATAATTCATGTATTACTTGCAGGTGCGTAACTTCTTGGAAGCTAGTTTGTCCGAGTTGCGTGAAATGTGGATGAAGAGAATATCGCACACTGTGAGCATATCCTGTCCCTGCGAGAGAGTGTGCGAGACCCACAAAACCGAGGGATGTACTGACCAAGCATGCATACATTTCTTAAACCTTGATGAATGTATAGCAAATAAGGTAGGTCAGTAAAACGTGGCAAACTTTGAACATAATATCCTCCTAACTGAACAAGTTAATTACCTCGGCCAAGTAGTCTGTTGATTTGTTTATCTGTCAGCAGAATTGTGAATCAACTGGGTCTATGGCTTTCCTCAGACGAAACCATCTATCAATCAGACGCCATACGCACAGACTTCCAGCATTTCATCATCAATATGCGGAAACAGCACGAATCTACGACCTAAGTCAGATAGTGAATGCTGACCAATCGCTGTTAACCTTCGACCTACCGTCCAACACTACAGTACACGATGAAGGGGAGTTTGAAGGGTTGAACGAAGAAGGGGAGTTTGAAGGGTTGAACGATGAAGGGGAGTTTGAAGGGTTGAACGACGAAGGGGAGTTTGAAGGGTTGAACGATGAAGGGGAGTTTGAAGGGTTGAACGATGAAGGGGAGTTTGAAGGGTTGAACGATGAAGGGGAGTTTGAAGGGTTGAACGACGAAGGGGAGTTTGAAGGGTTGAACGATGAAGGGGAGTTTGAAGGGTTGAACGACGAAGGGGAGTTTGAAGGGTTGAATGATGAAGGGGAGTTTGAAGGGTTGAACGACGAAGGGAAGTTTGAAGGGTTGAACGATGAAGGGGAGTTTGAAGGGTTGAACGATGAAGGGGAGTTTGAAGGGTTGAACGATGAAGGGGAGTTTGAAGGGTTGAACGATGAAGGGGAGTTTGAAGGGTTGAACGACGAAGTGGAGTTTGAAGGGTTGAACGATGAAGGGGAGTTTGAAGGGTTGAACGATGAAGGGGAGTTTGAAGGGTTGAACGATGAAGGGGAGTTTGAAGGGTTGAACGATGAAGGGGAGTTTGAAGGGTTGAACGATGAAGGGGAGTTTGAAGGGTTGGACGACGAAGGGGAGTTTGAAGGGTTGAACGATGAAGGGGAGTTTGAAGGGTTGAACGATGAAGGGGAGTTTGAAGGGTTTAACGACGAAGGGGAGTTTGAAGGGTTGAACGATGAAGGGGAGTTTGAAGGGTTGAACGATGAAGGGGAGTTTGAAGGGTTGAACGATGAAGGGGAGTTTGAAGGGTTGAATAACGAAGGGGAGTTTGAAGGGTTGAATAACGAAGGGGAGTTTGAAGGGTTGGACGACGAAGGTGAGTTTGAAGGGTTGAACGATGAAGGGGAGTTTGAAGGGTTCGAAGAGGACAACCATCCACTCATAGATCTCGGATGCCCGCAGTAACATGATTCTACGATCACAAACAGTCCTTTTTAAGGCTACACAAATCATTTTGAAAGAAATATCTCGGATTGTCACAAAATATTAAATCCATACAAACTAGAAATATATATTTGAAATTTATTTTAATTTACCGGTACATCAGTAGATATGTATTGTCGATTTTGTGGTTTATACACCAGACTACTTACGAATCACATGAAGGAAAATATCCTGTTTATAAATTCACGAGTTATACAGCAAATAAGTTTTTTTCCCTGGAATTTTTTAAAACTGCGTCTTATGTTATATTATATTTCGGTTTTACGCCTACATCAGCACCATTTTGGGCTATATCGCCGGCGGGCAGTTTACCTAACAACACCTTTCCTGGGCAGGCTCCAGCGGTTAACCAGTACTTGGGTACACCAACCTCCGTAAGAAACTGCTAACTTTTTCATATAAATGAGACACGGCCTGAGCGGGGCTCGAACCTGTGACCATCAGTGATGATAGGTTACAGTGGTATACAAGTCAGCGACCTTAACCACTCGACCACTGAGGCAGAAAACTGCGTCTTATACTCCTGTGTGATCTATATATAGACGTTTACAGTACATTCTTTATTTAGGTTGTTATGCATACTTTATATAGGTTGCTATGCATTCTTTATATAGGTTGTTATGCATACTTTATATAGGATGTTATGCATACGTTGTTATGCATACTTTATATAGGTTGTTATGCATACTTTATATAGGTTGTTATGCATATTTTATTTAGGTTGTTATGCATACTTTATATAGGTTGTTATGCATACTTTATATACATTGTTATGCATACTTTATATAGGTTGTTATGCATACTTTATATAGGTTGTTATGCATACTTTATATACATTGATATGCATACTTTATTTAGGTTGTTATGCATACTTTATATAGCTTGTTATGCATACTTTATTTAGGTTGTTATGCATACTTTATATAGGTTGTTATGCATACTTTATATAGGTTGCTATGCATACTTTATATACATTGTTATGCATACTTTATATAGGTTGTTATGCATACTTTATATAGGTTGTTATGCATACTTTATATAGGTTGTTATGCATACTTTATATACATTGATATGCATACTTTATTTAGGTTGTTATGCATACTTTATATAGCTTGTTATGCATACTTTATTTAGGTTGTTATGCATACTTTATATAGGTTGTTATGCATACTTTATATAGGTTGCTATGCATACTTTATATACATTGTTATGCATACTTTATATAGGTTGTTATGCATACTTTATATAGGTTGTTATGCATACTTTATATAGGTTGTTATGCATACTTTATATACATTGATATGCATACTTTATTTAGGTTGTTATGCATACTTTATATAGGTTGTTATGCATACTTTATTTAGGTTGTTATGCATACTTTATTTAGGTTGTTATGCATACTTTATATAGGTTGTTATGCATACTTTATTTAGGTTGTTATGCATACTTTATATAGGTTGTTATGCATACTTTATTTAGGTTGTTATGCATACTTTATTTAGGTTGTTATGCATACTTTATATAGGTTGTTATGCATACTTTATTTAGGTTGTTATGCATACTTTATATAGGTTGTTATGCATACTTTATTTAGGTTGTTATGCATACTTTATTTAGGTTGTTATGCATACTTTATATAGGTTGTTATGCATACTTTATTTAGGTTGTTATGCATACTTTATATAGGTTGTTATGCATACTTTATTTAGGTTGTTATGCATACTTTATTTAGGTTGTTATGCATACTTTATATAGGTTGTTATGCATACTTTATATAGGTTGTTATGTATACTTTATTTAGGTTGTTATGCATACTTTATATAGGTTGTTATGCATACTTTATGTAGGTTGATGCATACTTTATTTATGTTGTTATGCATACTTTATTTAGGTTGTTATGCATACTTTATATAGGTTGTTATGTGTGACTATAGAAGAATAAAGACAGCAGAAATCAAGAAATGTTTTCCTGAGCCGCTGTCATTAGGTAGGTAGAGATTTATGCTGTCATTAGGTAGGTAGAGATTTATGCTGTCATTAGGTAGGTTGAGATTGATGCTGTCATTAGGTAGGTAGAGATGTATGCTGTCATTAGGTAGGTTGAGATTTATGCTGTCATTAGGTAGGTTGAGATTTATGCTGTCATTATGTAGGTTGAGATTTATGCTGTCATTTGGTAGGTTGCAATTTATATTGTGGGAGGCGAGTGGATTAGTGGTTCTTCTGTGAACTTGTGAATGGGTGAGCCTAGCTGTTGTAGGGAGGTCGATAGGTAGGGTCTGTGGGTTAACAGTCTGTGGCTGTTGTAGGGAGGTCGATAGCTAGGGTCTGTGGGTTAACAGTCTGTTGCTGTTGTAGGGAGGTCGATAGTTAGGGTCTGTGGGTTAACAGTCTGTGGCTGTTGTAGGGAGGTCGATAGCTAGGGTCTGTGGGTTAACAGTCTGTTGCTGTTGTAGGGAGGTCGATAGCTAGGGTCTGTGGGTTAACAGTCTGTGGCTGTTGTAGGGAGGTCGATAGCTAGGGTCTGTGGGTTAACAGTCTGTTGCTGCTGTAGGGAGGTCGATAGCTAGGGTCTGTGGGTTAACAGTCTGTGGCTGTTGTAGGGAGGTCAATAGCTAGGGTATGTGGGTTAACAGTATGTTGCTGTTGTAGGGAGGTCGATAGCTAGGGTCTGTGGGTTAACAGTCTGTGTCTAAAGGAGACTTTAGTTATACACATTTATTTTAGCTCGATTGCGAAACAAATTTTTACAACTTATATTAATCACTCTCGAGACCTCATTCCTGTTGGAATCCATCGCCAATAGGGAAAAAGAAGAGGGAAAGTGGAACTTAAATGCCATGCCTAAGGGTACAATCGTACGGGCTGCAGTGGGATTCGAACTCTGGGCCTTTCTCGACCGCGCTATCACGACTTCCACTTTCTTTAATAGCTTAACATGATTTGACCTATCTTTGTTAAACTTGGTAGTGAGGTTGATTGTGCCAGTAGATGACCTCTATTGTGATTTGTTTCAGAATTTCCAGGAATTGCCACATGTTAAATTTCCACTATTGCCATACATGTGTTATTCCAGGATTTAATGGCCCGGTATTGCCACACATGTTATTTCAGGATTTAATGGCCCGGTATTGCCACATGTGTTATTTCAGGATTTAATGGCCCGGTATTGCCACATGTGTTATTTCAGGATTTAATGGCCTGTTATTGCCACATATGTTATTTCAGGATTTAATGACCCGGTATTGCCACATGTGTTATTTCAGGATTTAATGGCCCGGTATTGCCATACGTGTTATTTCAGGATTTAATGGCCCGGTATTGCCACATGTGTTATTTCAGGATTTAATGGCCCGGTATTGCCACATATGTTATTTCAGGATTTAATGGCCCGGTATTGCCATACGTGTTATTTCAGGATTTAATGGCCCGGTATTGCCACATGTGTTATTTAAGGATTTAATGGCCCGGTATTGCCACATGTGTTATTTCAGGATTTAATGGCCCGGTATTGCCACATGTGTTATTTCAGGATTTAATGGCCCGGTATTGCCACATGTGTTAATTTCAGGATTTAATGGCCCGGTATTGCCATACGTGTTATTTCAGGATTTAATGGCCCGGTATTGCCACATGTGTTAATTTCAGGATTTAATGACCCGGTATTGCCACATGTGTTATTTCAGGATTTAATGGCCCGGTATTGCCACATATGTTATTTCAGGATTTAATGGCCCGGTATTGCCACATGTGTTATTTCAGGATTTAATACCCGGTATTGCCACATGTGTTATTTCAGGATTTAATACCCGGTATTGCCACATGTGTTATTTCAGGATTTAATGGCCCGGTATTGCCACATGTGTTATTTCAGGATTTAATGGCCCGGTATTGCCATACTTGTCATTGAAAGAATCAAGTGGCAATATTGAAAAACACTTTCCATCACTGCCTAGTTGGGTGAAAAGTGCTGCAAAACTTCTCAACTTGTCTGAAATAGGAAAGGACTGGAATGCCCTAGCCCACGAATTAGGTAAGAGTTTCTACTTTATATTAAAAACTACACAATTATTAGTTCCCTGTTTGTTGTTTTCTGGAGGGGACTATAGGTTTACCTCCCCTCCCGGGTTTACCCCCCCTCCCCGACCCGACATGGTATTGACATCAGCCATATCTGTTGTAATAGGTCATCCAACTTCATAGCTGTTTCCTCACTGCTGTAAGTTCAAATCCCACCAGGGGGTGTCAGATTCTTTCAAATGATGTAACTATCCAGCTGACTTGCTGTAGGTTGGTGGTTCTAACTGGGTGCCCGTCCATGCATGAAATACTGGGATCCTCCTCCACCAATAGTAGCTGGAGAGTCACCATATGTCCTAAATCCCAAAACAAACAAAGAAAACAAAATCTACTGCTGGGCGTCAGAGGCACAACTGGATCTACATCCACCAATAAAAGTTGGAAATTTACCATAGTGTTTCCCCTAAGCAGGAATAGGAGGGTGGCCCGCCTTGCCCCTTTTTGGGGCCGCCCGAAATTCCGAAAATGCCCACCCTTGTGTGCCTAAATTCTCAATAAAACTTGATAAGTATTGCAATATTGTCTGAAATCCCCCAACAATCACCAATCCTGTGTTAGACTGATGCTATAATCTGGAATAGACAGGTTTACGCTCAATATGCTGTGCTATGCTGTCCACCTATGCACTGTGCATAGCCTAGGGGCAACATTGACTTTACTCTAGATATATTGTGTTTTTACGTTTATTTATCGTCGCTACCGGTTGCCCATATGAGCGATGCCTCCTGAAGAGATTAGTCATTTTGGAGGATAGTGCATGATACAGACAGACCCATTCCAGAGTCTCCTCTGGTTCTTTTACATGCACGATGTAAAGCACCAATACGATACCTCGGTTTAAAGTCCCATCTGAAAGACTGTTAATTTTATTAGAGTCAGACGGGGGGTCGAGATATATTCCCCAGTTCTAACTGACTGTGTCATATCTTTCCCACCAACGCAATGGGGCTGCGCCCTGTTCTTTTTTCAGTCTGGGGGAAACACTATACCATTTGCAAATGCTGTTTGTATTTGACATGAGCAGTCTCTCATCTAAATGATACACCTACATTGTAATATTTTATAAATACAGTGTGGTTACGTGGATTGTCAGTACTGTTTTGAGACTATTTATTTCTTACTTTCATTTACAGGTTATAAACATAACCAGATCAACAGGTTTAATGATGACCTAAACCCTGGTCTGGCACTGTTGGCCGATTGGATCATCAGTAGCGGGAACACGGGTCTGTCTGTAGACATGCTGACAGTGTACCTTGAGAAGATAGACCGCGAGGATGTCGTAGAAGTCATCCAGAAAGCTCAAGGTATGAAACTTACATGCAGAAAGCTCAAGGTATAAAAAAAAATCCAGAAAGCTCAAGGTATGAAACTTACATGCAGAAAGCTCAAGATATGAAACTTACATCTAGAAAGCTCAAGGTATGAAACTTACATGCAGAAAGCTCAAGGTATGAAACTTACATCCAGAAAGCTCAAGGTTTGAAACTTACATGCAGAAAGCTCAAGGTATGAAACTTACATCCAGAAAGCTCAAGGTATAAACAAAAATCCAGAAAGCTCAAGGTATGAAACTTACATCCAGAAAGCTCAAGGTATGACACTTACATCCAGAAAGCTCAAGGTATGAAACTTACATGCAGAAAGCTCAAGGTATGAAACTTACATGCAGAAAGCTCAAGGTATGAAACTTACATCCAGAAAGCTCAAGGTATGACACTTACATCCAGAAAGCTCAAGGTATGAAACTTACATGCAGAAAGCTCAAGGTATTAAAAAAATCCAGAAAGCTCAAGGTATGAAACTTACATCCAGAAAGCTCAAGGTATAAAAAAAATCCAGACAGCTCAAGGTATGAAACTTACATCCAGAAATCTCAAGGTATAAAACTTACATGCAGAAAGCTCAAGGTATAAAACTTACATGCAGAAAGCTCAAGGTATGAAACTTACATGCAGAAAACTCAAGGTATGAAACTTACATGCAGAAAGCTCAAGGTATGAAACTTACATGCAGAAAGCTCAAAGCTCAAGGTATGAAACTTACATCCAGAAAGCTGAAGGTATGAAACTTACATCCATAAAGCTCAAGGTATGAAACTTACATCCAGAAAGCTCAAGGTATGAAACTTACATACAGAAAGCTCAAGATATAACACTTACATACAGAAATCTCAAGATATAACACTTACATACAGAAATCTCAAGATATAACATTTACATACAGAAATCTCAAGATATAACATTTACATACAGAAATCTCAAGATATAACATTTACATACAGAAAGCTCAAGATATAACATTTACATACAGAAATCTCAAGATATAACATTTACATACAGAAATCTCGAGATATAACACTTACATACAGAAACCTCGAGGTATGACACTTACATACAGAAATCTCGAGGTATAACACTTACATACAGAAATCTCGAGGTATGACACTTACATACAGAAATCTCGAGGTATGACACTTACATACAGAAATCTCGAGGTATGACACTTACATACAGAGTGGTTATGGTCGTTGACTTCAAATCACTTGCCCCTCACTGCTGTAGGTGCGAACACAAAAACTTACATACAGACATCTCAATATATGACACTTTTTGGTGGAAGAGTGTGCCTTGGTGGAACCCATTAGATATTGGAGATGGTACGGATCCAGGATTGGTTTAATAGGAACCCATTAGATATTGGAGATGGTACGGATCCAGGATTGGTTTAATAGGAACCCATTAGATATTGGAGATGGTACGGATCCAGGATTTATTTAATAGGAACCCATTAGATATTGGAGATGGTACGGATCCAGGATTGGTTTAATAGGAACCCATTAGATATTGGAGATGGTACGGATCCAGGATTTATTTAATAGGAACCCATTAGATATTGGAGATGGTACGGATCCAGGATTTATTTAATAGGAACCCATTAGATATTGGAGATGGTACGGATCCAGGATGCTTTACCAATTTGAGATGGATAAATGGATATTTAGCAGCGTGGCGGAGGTTTGCTGTCTTGGATTTCTCTTTCTATGATATGAAATATTGGACCTGTGCTATAGGTAACACTCTACTACCTTACTGTATATGTATTCACAGATTTAGATCATGAAGCAGCTCAGGTTTTCATCAGTTATCAATGGGATAGTCAGGACGAGGTGAAACTTATACGTGACACACTCGAGCGCTCAGGATTCACGTGCTGGATGGATATAGGTCAGCTAGGCGGCGGAGATCAGCTGTATAATAGAATAGATGAAGCTGTGAGACACTGCAAGGTAATAGAAGCACTCAGGCTGTGATTGTAGAAACAGTTCTTGTTGGTAGATACCATTCTTGCTGTAGATACCGTTCTTGTTGGTAGATACTATTCATGCTGTAGATACCATTCTTGTTGGTAGATACCATTCTTGCTGTAGATACCGTTCTTGTTGGTAGATACCATTCTTGCTGTAGATACCGTTATTGTTGGTAGATACCATTCTTGCTGTAGATACCGTACTTGTTGGTAGATACCATTCTTGCTGTAGATACTGTTCTTGTTGGTAGATACCATTCTTGCTGTAGATACCGTTCTTGTTGGTAGATACTATTCTTGCTGTAAATACCGTTCTTGTTGCTTGGTTGTGTCGTTTACTTGTATAATAGAAAAGATGTGAGACACTGCAAGGTAATAGAAGCACTCATGCTGGTAGATATCATTCTTGCTTGTAGATACTTTACCATTCTTGCTGTAGATACCGTTCTTGTTGCTTGGTTGTGTAGTTTACTTGTATAGTAGAATAGATGAATGAAACTGTGATATTGGATTTCATCTGCCATGTCGCTCATTGGAATGATGAAAGGATAGGACAGGTACATGACTTGTGTGTTTACACAATACTTAAATTCAATGCAATTCAATATATTTATTGCATTAAATATAGCAACATATTTATAGCAAACATTACATAAACAAAGTACAATGGAAAGGCGTGGATACATTTTCAAAAGAACATAGGTGTTTGAAGTTTCTTAAAAAAGCTGTTAATTTCTTGCTAGATTTGCGAAATTTATAAATTTGCATAGATTTTGAACAATTTTCCTAATATTCTCCGTAAGTGACTATTCATCCATGTCATTGGCATATATGCAGCCATGGTATGTATGTTTTTACGTTTATTTATTGTCGCTACTGGTTGCTCATATGAGTGACGCCTCCTGAAGAGATTAGTCATTTTAGATTTTGGAGCATAGTGCAATGATACAGACAGAGACCCATTCCAGAGTCTCCTCTGGTTCTTTTACGTGCATGTGTTAAGCACCGACACGATACTTCGGTTTAACGTCCCATCTGAAAGACTGTTAATTTTATTAGGGTCAGACGGGGGATCGCCTGCAGCCGAGGTTTATTGGTATATTGGAGGTTGGGTTATAAAAATGTTTCAGATATTGTTTTCTTATATCTCTAATTTAGTGAAAATAAGAAAAAATGTTACTCATTTTCGATCAATGTATGGTTATAATAGGATGAACATCAGTGGAAGTCGTGATAGCGCAGAGGTAGCACGCTCGCTTCGGGCGCGAAAGGCCCTGAGTTTGTGCCCAGCTGTAGCCGTTACGATTGTGCCCTTAGGCAAGGCATTTAAATTCCACATTGCCTCTTCTCTCTCCCTTGTGGTGATAGATTACATCAGGAATGAGGTCTCGAGAGTGATTAATACAAGTTGTAATAACTTGTTTCGCAATCAAGCTAAAATAAATTTGTATGAACTACATCTCTGTAGAACTACATCTGCCGTATGAACTACATCTGCTGTATGAACTACATCTGCTTTCTATATCATTAACAGGCTGTAATATCGTGTGTCAGTCCCAAGTACGTCGTATCATCACACTGCATGAAGGAACTCAGTTTAGCTGACCTGCTGCGTAAACCTATCATACCCATCATGGTGGATAAGACGATATGGCCACCACCAGGGGGCATGGCACTCATCTTTTCTCAACTGATTTATATAAACATGAAAGGTAGGACTGTAATTCCGTCTCTCTCAACTACTTATGCTCCATTAACATGTCATTGAAAGTGGAAGTCGTGATAGCGCAGTGGTAGAGCATTCAGGAGTGACAGACCTGGAGTGAGCGCCCAGCTGTAGCCGTTACGATTGTGCCCTTAGGCAAGCAAGGCACTTAAATTCCACATTGTCTCTTCTCTCTCATGGTGATGGATTCCACCAGGATTGAAGTCTCGAAAGAGAGAGAGAGAGCGATTTAACTAATGTGGTAAGATCTTGTTGCGCAATCGAGCTAATATTTTAAGAATTGTATAAACTAAGCTGTCATAGAGTATATTGTTGCTGGTTTGTCTGTCTGTCTGTCTGTCTGTCTGTCTGTCTGTCTGTCTGTCTGTCTGTCTGTCTGTCTGTCTGTCTGTCTGTCTGTCTGTCTGTCTGTCTGTTTAGCTATCGGTGGATAAACTATTGGTGGGTAAACTATCGGGTGGATAAACTATCGGGTGGATAAACTATCGGGTGGATAAACTATCGGTGGATAAACTATCGGGTGGATAAACTATCGGTGGGTAAACTATCGGATGGATAAACTATCGGGTGGATAAACTATCGGGTGGATAAACTATCGGTGGGTAAACTATCGGATGGATAAACTATCGGGTGGATAAACTATCGGTGGATAAACTATCGGTGGATAAACTATCGGTGGCTAAACTATCGGTGGGTAAACTATCGGTGGGTAAACTATCGGTGGGTAAACTATTGGTGGATAAACGATAAACTATCGGTGGATAAACTATCGGGTGGATAAACTATTGGTGGATAAACGATAAACTATCGGTGGATAAACTATTGGTGGATAAACTATCGGGTGGATAAACTATCTATCGGTGGATAAACTATCGGTGGATAAACTATCTATCGGTGGATAAACTATCGGGTGGATAAACTATCTGTGGATAAACTATCTATCGGTGGATAAACTATCGGTGGATAAACTATCTATCGGTGGATAAACTATCAGTGGATAAACTATCAGTGGATAAACTATCAGTGGATAAACTATCGGGTGGATAAACTATCTGGTGGATAAACTATCTGGGATAAACTATCTGGTGGATAAACTATCGGTGGATAAACTATCGGTGGATAAACCATCGGTGGATAAACTATCGGGTGGATAAACGATAAACTATTGGTGGATAAACTATCGGTGGATAAACTATCGGTGGGTAAACTATCGGTGGGTAAACTATCGGTGGGTAAACTATCGGTGGATAAACTATTGGTGGATAAACGATAAACTATCGGTGGATAAACTATTGGTGGATAAACTATCGGTGGATAAACTATCGGTGGGTAAACTATCGGTGGATAAACTATCGGTGGATAAACTATCGGTGGATAAACTATCGGTGGGTAAACTATCGGTGGATAAACTATCGGTGGGTAAACTATCGGTGGATAAACTATCGGTGGGTAAACTATCGGTGGATAAACTATCGGTGGATAAACTATCGGTGGGTAAACTATCGGTGGATAAACTATCGGTGGGTAAACTATCGGTGGATAAACTATCGGTGGGTAAACTATCGGTGGGTAAACTATCGGTGGGTAAACTATCGGTGGATAAACTATTGGTGGATAAACGATAAACTATCGGTGGATAAACTATTGGTGGATAAACTATCGGTGGATAAACTATCGGTGGGTAAACTATCGGTGGGTAAACTATCGGTGGATAAACTATTGGTGGATAAACGATAAACTATCGGTGGATAAACTATTGGTGGATAAACTATCGGTGGATAAACGATCGGTGGATAAACTATCGGTGGGTAAACTATCGGTGGATAAACTATTGGTGGATAAACGATAAACTATCGGTGGATAAACTATCGGTGGATAAACTATCGGTGGATAAACTATCTGGTGGATAAACTATCGGTGGGTAAACTATCAGCATATCTACATGAGTATGTAGTACAGCATGTCTATTACTTATAGGTAAGCAGTATAGAATGAGTAAATGTCCTCTTCTGTTGTGGAGTATCGGGGTAAGCAACCTACCTCGGCTAAGTATTAAAATAGACTGATTACTGATGTCATAAACCGCTGTAATAATACCAGGAACCACCTCTTGACACTTGATTAGCTGCTTCAGTCAGGTGGCCGAGTGGTTACTTGCCCCTCACCACTGTAGGTTCGAATCCCACTGGGGATGTGGAATTATTTCATGTGAGGAAGCTGTCCAGCTGGCTAGGAATACTGCACGGAGAGGCAGCCGAGGTCTTCCTCCACCAATAGTTGGAGAGTCGCAGGATGAACTAAACTGTGACCCCAAAAACAAAATAAAACTTCAGTCAGACTTAAAGCAGCATTACATCGTATGAAATAAAAGATATTTGAAAAATTCAAATTTTACGTATGGGTAGCAATGCTGCTACACATTCTAACATTATACTTTGTATGCTTATGTTCATTTGGTAAACAGTGTTTTTTGCGATAAAACAAACTCGAATTCGAAAGTAGGACTTTCCGAGTCGATCTGTCACGCACTTGTTTACAACTGGAACGCATCGTCCGCACTTGTTTACATTCGGAATGCATCGTCCCCATTTGTCCCACGTTGTCTTTTTAATTAAATTACTTGATATGTTGATTCATACCTCTGTTAGCTAAGTCTTTTAGGGACATTTCTACATCCCCGCTAGGGGTTCGACATTAGAGGAAGATAGATAGATAGTCTTTCATGTTCAAAATATATACGTTGTTTTCTACATCCTCTGTTGTTTCACGCATGCGCGCTGTACGTGTTTTATTTCGTGTGTTGATAAACAAATTCGCGTATACGACGGTTTAAATTTATTGGAATTTTATCATTTCTGAGCGGCTATTTCGATTTTTGTAAACATACGCACATTAGTATTTATATTTTACCCAAAACATCCTTTATTACGATGTAATGCTGCTTTAAATGCATGCTTTTCAAACATCCAGTCTAAAACCAATGGAGTTAACAGGCTTATATTATTATCTCACAAGTAAGGCATATGGAATGTATAAGTTCAGTGTGATGTTTTGTCAGCATATGTATGCACAGCGTATGTTTACATAATTACAGGGGTTGGCGGTCACGGAGGGACTGGTATACATGCTGATAAACAGGACAAGTACTCGGAGATAGTACAGAGAATCAGTCTGTACGCCACACCAGATCTGTCGCGCTGTATTGAAACAGAGACCGATGCCGAGAATAAAAGCCAGTATAATGAACATGATATAATGAGTTCAAACTGCTCCATGACAGAGGCCGGGGACCACTACAGCATGGGAACCAGAAGTACGGTGAACTCCGCATATACTTCACAAAGAATGTATACACGTGATGCAACAGAGAATGCTGGTGTGGAGAGAGTAACACCGAGGACGGTGGAGGAGGTACACGTTCATCAATGTCGGATCTGTACCATACTATGATATAGAGAGATGCCGAGGCTGGTGGGGGGGGGGTAGGAGTGAACGTTCACCAATGTCGGATCTGTACCATACTATGATAGAGAGAGATGTCGAGGCTGGTGGGGGGGGGGGGAGTGAACGTTCACCAATGTCGGATCTGTACCATACTATGATAGAGAGAGATGTCGAGGCTGGTGAGGGGGGGGGGAGGAGTGAACGTTCACCAATGTCGGATCTATACCATACTATGATAGAGATGTCGAGGCTGGTGGGGGGGGGGAGGAGTGAACGTTCACCAATGTCGGATCTGTACCATACTATGATAGAGAGAGATGCCGAGGCTGGTGGGGGGGGGGGGGTGTAGGAGTGAACATTCACCAATGTCGGATCTGTACCATACTATGATAGAGAGAGATGCCGAGGCTGGTGGGGGGGGGGGAGGAGTGAACGTTCACCAATGTCGGATCTGTACCATACTATGATAGAGAGATGCCGAGACTGGTGGCGGGGGGGGTAGGAGTGAATGTTCACCAATGTCGGATCTGTACCATACTATGATAGAGATGCCGAGGCTGGTGAAGGAAGTGAACGTTCACCAATGTTGGATCTGTACCATACTATGATAGAGATGCCGAGGCTGGTGCAGGAAGTGAACGTTCACCAATGTCGGATCTGTACCATACTATGATAGAGAGAGATGCCGAGCTGGTGGAGGAAGTGAACGTTCACCAATGTCGGATCTGTACCATACTATGATAGAGATTCCGAGCTGGTGGAGGAAGTGAACGTTCACCAATATCGGATCTGTACCATACTATGATAGAGAGAGATGCCGAGGCTGGTGAAGGAAGTGAACGTTCACCAATGTTGGATCTGTACCATACTATGATAGAGATGCCGAGCTGGTGGAGGAAGTGAACGTTCACCAATGTCGGATCTGTACCATACTATGATAGAGATTCCGAGCTGGTGGAGGAAGTGAACGTTCACCAATATCGGATCTGTACCATACTATGATAGAGAGATGCCGAGACTGGTGGAGGAAGTGAACGTTCACCAATGTCAGATCTGTACCATACTATGATAGAGAGATGCCGAGGCTGGTGGAGAAAGTGAACGTTCACCAATGTCAGATCTGTACCATACTATGATATAGAGAGATGCCGAGGCTGGTGGGGGGGGGTAGGAGTGAACGTTCACCAATGTCGGATCTGTACCATACTATGATAGAGAGAGATGTCGAGGCTGGTGGGGGGGGGGGGAGTGAACGTTCACAATGTCGGATCTGTACCATACTATGATAGAGAGAGATGTCGAGGCTGGTGAGGGGGGGGGAGGAGTGAACGTTCACCAATGTCGGATCTATACCATACTATGATAGAGATGTCGAGGCTGGTGGGGGGGGGAGGAAGTGAACGTTCACCAATGTCGGATCTGTACCATACTATGATAGAGATTCCGAGCTGGTGGAGGAAGTGAACGTTCACCAATATCGGATCTGTACCATACTATGATAGAGAGAGATGCCGAGGCTGGTGAAGGAAGTGAACGTTCACCAATGTTGGATCTGTACCATACTATGATAGAGATGCCGAGCTGGTGGAGGAAGTGAACGTTCACCAATGTCGGATCTGTACCATACTATGATAGAGATTCCGAGCTGGTGGAGGAAGTGAACGTTCACCAATATCGGATCTGTACCATACTATGATAGAGAGAGATGCCGAGGCTGGTGAAGGAAGTGAACGTTCACCAATGTTGGATCTGTACCATACTATGATAGAGATGCCGAGCTGGTGGAGGAAGTGAACGTTCACCAATGTCGGATCTGTACCATACTATGATAGAGATTCCGAGCTGGTGGAGGAAGTGAACGTTCACCAATATCGGATCTGTACCATACTATGATAGAGAGAGATGCCGAGGCTGGTGAAGGAAGTGAACGTTCACCAATGTTGGATCTGTACCATACTATGATAGAGATGCCGAGCTGGTGGAGGAAGTGAACGTTCACCAATGTCGGATCTGTACCATACTATGATAGAGATTCCGAGCTGGTGGAGGAAGTGAACGTTCACCAATATCGGATCTGTACCATACTATGATAGAGAGATGCCGAGACTGGTGGAGGAAGTGAACGTTCACCAATGTCAGATCTGTACCATACTATGATAGAGAGATGCCGAGGCTGGTGGAGAAAGTGAACGTTCACCAATGTCAGATCTGTACCATACTATGATAGAGAGATGCCGAGGCTGGTGGAGGAAGTGAACGTTCACCAATGTCAGATCTGTACCATACTATGATAGAGAGATGCCGAGGCTGGTGCAGGAAGTGAACGTTCACCAATATCGGATCTGTACCATACTATGATAGAGAGATGCCGAGGTTGGTGCAGGAAGTGAACGTTCACCAATGTCAGTTCAGTACCATACTATGACAGTGGGTGTAGCTGGACCAGTACCATACTATGACAGTGGGTGTAGCTGGACCAGTACCATACTATGACAGTGGGTGTAGCTGGATCAGTACCATACTATGACAGTGGGTGTAGCTGGATCAGTACCATACTATGACAGTGGGTGTAGCTGGATCAGTACCATACTATGACAGTGGGTGTAGCTGGTTCTGTACCATACTACGATGGTGGGTGTAGCTGGACCAGTACTCTACTAAGTTTCCCAATCTTACTCATGTATATAGTTTATTCCCCATGTATCTATAAACTGCAGACTTGCCAAATATTGCTTGGGACTAAGTCATTGTGTCTTCTTTTAATACTTTATTTCACCATTTTGTGTATTGAAAATGTACAAAATGGGTAAAGTATACAACGGGTCTGTTTTGGCCCAATATTGTAAATTTATGATACTTTCAAATTCTTAAAGAGTTTGCATGCAATATGTTGATGCCTGGACTGTTCACACACCAGTGTTGTCATCTAGTTGCCATGGCCACCACCCTCACACACCAGTGTTGTCACATAGTTGCCATGGCCACCACCCTCAAACACCAGTGTTGTCATCTAGTTGCCATGGCCACCACCCTCAAACACCAGTGTTGTCACCTAGTTGCCATGGCCACCACCCTCAAACACCAGTGTTGTCACATAGTTGCCATGGCCACCACCCTCAAACACCAGTGTTGTCACATAGTTGCCATGGCCACCACCCTCAAACACCAGTGTTGTCACATAGTTGCCATGGCCACCAAACTCGCACATCCACACGTGTCGTCACTTAGTTGCCATGCCCACCACCCTGGATCTTACATACAATATATTTTCATATTTTATTTCATTAATCTACGAAATTGTGTCATGGCAATTATTGATCAGTAAAATATTAATAATAAAATATATTTCAAAAATATGACCAGTTAATAAATTTATCATCGCAGAACTGATATACTGGCATAGAACTTAAAAGCATGGAAAACTAATAAATTTCTCATAAATAAATAGGGTGTTGTGACTGACATGTTCAATTTTATTAAAATATAATTTATAAACTTAACTGTCCCACATAATGACGACACTGGTACTATGTGTGTACGGTGTAAAGGGGAAAAGTAATGAAAATATGTTTTGAGAATTGTTGATATTTTAGCTTACCATGTACTGTAACGCATATATTAATTCATCCATGTCACAGGGTTAATGTTTGTCTCTGATCTCAAGTCTAATTCAAGATGCTCTGTTAAAAATTAATAGCAATTATTAACCTTATTAACCATTATTATAAACATATTTAACCATTATTTCTAATTACTAACAATATACCCCATAATGTTCTATATACCCCATAATGTTCTATATACCCATCATGTTCTATATACCCCATCATGTTCTATATACCCCATCATGTTCTATATACCCATAAGGTTCTATATACCCCATAATGTTATATATATATATACCCAATAATGTTCTATATACCCCATAATGTTCTATATACCCCATAATGTTCTGTATACCCCCATAATGTTCTGTATACCCCCATAATGTTCTGTATACCCCATCATGTTCTATATACCCCATCATGTTATATATACCCGTCATGTTCTATATACCCCATCATGTTCTATATACCCCATAATGTTCTATATATCCCCATAATGTTCTATATACCCCATAATGTTCTATATACCCCATAATGTTCTATATACCTCATCATGTTCTATATACCCATAATGTTCTATATACCAAATACTGTTCTATATACCCCATAATGTTCTATATACCCCCATAATGTTCTATATACCCCCATAATGTTTAATATACCCCATAATGTTTAATATACCCCATAATGTTTAATATACCCCATAATGTTTAATATACCCCCATCATGTTCAATATACCCCCATAATGTTCTATATACCCATAATGTTTAATATACCCCATAATGTTTAATATACCCCCATAATGTTCTATATACCCATAATGTTCTATATACCCATCATGTTTAATATACCCCATAATGTCTATATACCCCCAAATGTTTTATATACCCCCATAATGTTCTATATACCCATAATGTATATACCCCATAATGTTCTATATACCCCCATCATGTTCTATATACCCATAATGTTCAATATACCCCATCATGTTTAATATACCCCATCATGTTCTATATACCCCATCATGTTCTATATACCCCATAATGTTCTATATACCCCATCATGTTTATATACCCCATAATGTTTAATAACCCCATCATGTTTTATACCCCATAATGTTTATATACCCCCATCATGTTTAATATACCCCATAATGTTCTATATACCCCATCATGTTAATATACCCCATAATGTTCAATATACCCCCATAATGTTCTATATACCCCATAATGTTCAATATACCCCATCATGTTTAATATACCCCATAATGTTCTATATACCCCATCATGTTTAATATACCCCATAATGTTCTATATACCCCATCATGTTTAATATACCCCATAATGTTCAATATACCCCCATCATGTTTAATATACCCCATAATGTTCAATATACCCCCATCATGTTTAATATACCCCATAATGTTCAATATACCCCATAATGTTTAATATACCCCCATAATGTTCAATATACCCCATAATGTTCAATATAC
>CM026388.1:9874929-9899651 GCA_014843695.1 Archivesica marissinica | reverse complement strand
TAGTTAGGTATGTGCTATCCACTGGTGTATTCTGGTATTCTCTCTAGTTAGGTATGTGCTATCCACTGGTGTATTCTCTCTAGTTAGGTATGTGCTATCCACTGGTGTATTCTGGTATTCTCTCTAGTTAGGTATGTGCTATCCACTGGTGTATTCTGGTACTCTCCCTAATTAGGTATGTGCTATCCACTGGTGTATTCTGGTATTCTCTCTAGTTAGGTATGTGCTATCCACTGGTGTATTCTGGTACTCTCCCTAGTTAGGTATGTGCTATCCACTTGTGTATTCTGGTATTCTCCTAGTTAGGTATGTGCTATCCACTGGTGTATTCTGGTATTCTCCCTAGTTAGGTATGTGCTATCCACTGGTGTATTCTGGTATTCTCCCTAGTTAGGTATGTGCTATCCACTGGTGTATTCTGGTATTCTCTCTAGTTAGGTATGTGCTATCCACTGGTGTATTCTCTCTAGTTAGGTATGTGCTATCCACTGGTGTATTCTGGTATTCTCTCTAGTTAGGTATGTGCTATCCACTGGTGTATTCTGGTACTCTCCCTAGTTAGGTATGTGCTATCCACTGGTGTATTCTGGTATTCTCTCTAGTTAGGTATGTGCTATCCACTGGTGTATTCTGGTACTCTCCCTAGTTAGGTATGTGCTATCCACTGGTGTATTCTGGTATTCTCTCTAGTTAGGTATGTGCTATCCACTGGTGTATTCTGGTACTCTCCCTAGTTAGGTATGTGCTATCCACTGGTGTATTCTGGTACTCTCCCTAGTTAGGTATGTGCTATCCACTGGTGTATTCTGGTATTCTCCCTAGTTAGGTATGTGCTATCCACTGGTGTATTCTGGTATTCTCCCTAGTTAGGTATGTGCTATCCACTGGTGTATTCTGGTATTCTCTCTAGTTAGGTATGTGCTATCCACTGGTGTATTCTGGTATTCTCTCTAGTTAGGTATGTGCTATCCACTGGTGTATTCTCCCTAGTTAGGTATGTGCTATCCACTGGTGTATTCTCTCTAGTTAGGTATGTGCTATCCACTGGTGTATTCTGGTATCTCCCTAGTTAGGTATGTGCTATCCACTGGTGTATTCTGGTATTCTCCCTAGTTAGGTATGTGCTATCCACTGTGTATTCTGGTATTCTCCCTAGTTAGGTATGTGCTATCCACTGGTGTATTCTGGTATTCTCCCTAGTTAGGTATGTGCTATCCACTGGTGTATTCTGCTATTCTCCTAGTTAGGTATGTGCTATCCACTGGTGTATTCTGGTATTCTCTCTAGTTAGGTATGTGCTATCCACTGGTGTATTCTGGTATTCTCCCTAGTTAGGTATGTGCTATCCACTGGTGTATTCTGGTATTCTCTCTAGTTAGGTATGTGCTATCCACTGGTGTATTCTGGTATTCTCCCTAGTTAGGTATGTGCTATCCACTGGTGTATTCTGGTATTCTCCCTAGTTAGGTATGTGCTATCCACTGGTGTATTCTGGTATTCTCCCTAGTTAGGTATGTGCTATCCACTGGTGTATTCTGGTACTCTCCCTAGTTAGGTATGTGCTATCCACTGGTGTATTCTGGTATTCTCCCTAGTTAGGTATGTGCTATCCACTGGTGTATTCTCCCTAGTTAGGTATGTGCTATCCACTGGTGTATTCTGGTATTCTCCCTAGTTAGGTATGTGCTATCCACTGTGTATTCTGGTATTCTCCTAGTTAGGTATGTGCTATCCACTGGTGTTTGTATTCTGTTCTCTGTTAGGTATGTGCTTTGGTGTTTCTGGTTCTCTCAGTTAGGTATGTGCTATCCACTGGTGTATTCTGGTATTCTCTCTAGTTAGGTATGTGCTATCCACTGGTGTATTCTCCCTAGTTAGGTATGTGCTATCCACTGGTGTATTCTGGTATTCTCTCTAGTTAGGTATGTGCTATCCACTGGTGTATTCTGGTATTCTCCCTAGTTAGGTATGTGCTATCCACTGGTGTATTCTGGTATTCTCTCTAGTTAGGTATGTGCTATCCACTGGTGTATTCTCCCTAGTTAGGTATGTGCTATCCACTGGTGTATTCTGGTATTCTCTCTAGTTAGGTATGTGCTATCCACTGGTGTATTCTGGTACTCTCCCTAGTTAGGTATGTGCTATCCACTGGTGTATTCTGGTATTCTCTCTAGTTAGGTATGTGCTATCCACTGGTGTACTCTCTCTAGTTAGGTATGTGCTATCCACTGGTGTATTCTGGTATTCTCCCTAGTTAGGTATGTGCTATCCACTGGTGTATTCTCCCTAGTTAGGTATGTGCTATCCACTGGTGTATTCTGGTATTCTCCCTAGTTAGGTATGTGCTATCCACTGGTGTATTCTGGTACTCTCCCTAGTTAGGTATGTGCTATCCACTGGTGTATTCTGGTATTCTCCCTAGTTAGGTATGTGCTATCCACTGGTGTATTCTGGTACTCTCCCTAGTTAGGTATGTGCTATCCACTGGTGTATTCTCTCTAGTTAGGTATGTGCTATCCACTGGTGTATTCTGGTATTCTCCCTAGTTAGGTATGTGCTATCCACTGGTGTATTCTGGTATTCTCCCTAGTTAGGTATGTGCTATCCACTGGTGTATTCTGGTATTCTCTCTAGTTAGGTATGTGCTATCCACTGGTGTATTCTGGTATTCTCCCTAGTTAGGTATGTGCTATCCACTGGTGTATTCTGGTATTCTCCCTAGTTAGGTATGTGCTATCCACTGGTGTATTCTGGTATTCTCTCTAGTTAGGTATGTGCTATCCACTGGTGTATTCTGGTACTCTCCCTAGTTAGGTATGTGCTATCCACTGGTGTATTCTGGTATTCTCCCTAGTTAGGTATGTGCTATCCACTGGTGTATTCTCTCTAGTTAGGTATGTGCTATCCACTGGTGTATTCTGGTATTCTCCCTAGTTAGGTATGTGCTATCCACTGGTGTATTCTCTCTAGTTAGGTATGTGCTATCCACTGGTGTATTCTGGTATTCTCCCTAGTTAGGTATGTGCTATCCACTGGTGTATTCTCTCTAGTTAGGTATGTGCTATCCACTGGTGTATTCTGGTATTCTCTCTTAGTTAGGTATGTGCTATCCACTGGTGTATTCTGGTATCTCCCTAGTTAGGTATGTGCTATCCACTGGTGTATTCTGGTATTCTCCTAGTTAGGTATGTGCTATCCACTGGTGTATTCTGGTATTCTCCCTAGTTAGGTATGTGCTATCCACTGGTGTATTCTGGTACTCTCCCTAGTTAGGTATGTGCTATCCACTGGTGTATTCTGGTATTCTCCCTAGTTAGGTATGTGCTATCCACTGGTGTATTCTGGTATTCTCCCTAGTTAGGTATGTGCTATCCACTGGTGTATTCTGCTATTCTCCCTAGTTAGGTATGTGCTATCCACTGGTGTATTCTGGTATTCTCTCTAGTTAGGTATGTGCTATCCACTGGTGTATTCTGGTATTCTCCCTAGTTAGGTATGTGCTATCCACTGGTGTATTCTGGTATTCTCCCTAGTTAGGTATGTGCTATCCACTGGTGTATTCTGGTACTCTCCCTAGTTAGGTATGTGCTATCCACTGGTGTATTCTGGTACTCTCCCTAGTTAGGTATGTGCTATCCACTGGTGTATTCTGGTATTCTCCCTAGTTAGGTATGTGCTATCCACTGGTGTATTCTGGTACTCTCCCTAGTTAGGTATGTGCTATCCACTGGTGTATTCTGGTACTCTCCCTAGTTAGGTATGTGCTATCCACTGGTGTATTCTGCTATTCTCCCTAGTTAGGTATGTGCTATCCACTGGTGTATTCTGGTATTCTCCCTAGTTAGGTATGTGCTATCCACTGGTGTATTCTGGTATTCTCCCTAGTTAGGTATGTGCTATCCACTGGTGTATTCTGGTATTCTCTCTAGTTAGGTATGTGCTATCCACTGGTGTATTCTGGTATTCTCTCTAGTTAGGTATGTGCTATCCACTGGTGTATTCTCCCTAGTTAGGTATGTGCTATCCACTGGTGTATTCTGGTATTCTCTCTAGTTAGGTATGTGCTATCCACTGGTGTATTCTGGTATTCTCCCTAGTTAGGTATGTGCTATCCACTGGTGTATTCTGGTATTCTCTCTAGTTAGGTATGTGCTATCCACTGGTGTATTCTCCCTAGTTAGGTATGTGCTATCCACTGGTGTATTCTCCCTAGTTAGGTATGTGCTATCCACTGGTGTACTCTCTCTAGTTAGGTATGTGCTATCCACTGGTGTATTCTGGTATTCTCCCTAGTTAGGTATGTGCTATCCACTGGTGTATTCTCCCTAGTTAGGTATGTGCTATCCACTGGTGTATTCTGCTATTCTCCCTAGTTAGGTATGTGCTATCCACTGGTGTATTCTGGTACTCTCCCTAGTTAGGTATGTGCTATCCACTGGTGTATTCTGGTACTCTCCCTAGTTAGGTATGTGCTATCCACTGGTGTATTCTGGTATTCTCCCTAGTTAGGTATGTGCTATCCACTGGTGTATTCTCTCTAGTTAGGTATGTGCTATCCACTGGTGTATTCTGGTATTCTCCCTAGTTAGGTATGTGCTATCCACTGGTGTATTCTGGTACTCTCCCTAGTTAGGTATGTGCTATCCACTGGTGTATTCTGGTATTCTCTCTAGTTAGGTATGTGCTATCCACTGGTGTATTCTGGTACTCTCCCTAGTTAGGTATGTGCTATCCACTGGTGTATTCTGGTATTCTCTCTAGTTAGGTATGTGCTATCCACTGGTGTATTCTGGTACTCTCCCTAGTTAGGTATGTGCTATCCACTGGTGTATTCTGGTACTCTCCCTAGTTAGGTATGTGCTATCCACTGGTGTATTCTGGTATTCTCTCTAGTTAGGTATGTGCTATCCACTGGTGTATTCTGGTATTCTCCCTAGTTAGGTATGTGCTATCCACTGGTGTATTCTGGTATTCTCCCTAGTTAGGTATGTGCTATCCACTGGTGTATTCTGGTATTCTCTCTAGTTAGGTATGTGCTATCCACTGGTGTATTCTGGTATTCTCCCTAGTTAGGTATGTGCTATCCACTGGTGTATTCTGGTATTCTCTCTAGTTAGGTATGTGCTATCCACTGGTGTATTCTGGTATTCTCCCTAGTTAGGTATGTGCTATCCACTGGTGTATTCTGGTATTCTCCCTAGTTAGGTATGTGCTATCCACTGGTGTATTCTGGTATTCTCCCTAGTTAGGTATGTGCTATCCACTGGTGTATTCTGGTACTCTCCCTAGTTAGGTATGTGCTATCCACTGGTGTATTCTGGTACTCTCCTAGTTAGGTATGTGCTATCCACTGGTGTATTCTGGTATTCTCCCTAGTTAGGTATGTGCTATCCACTGGTGTATTCTGGTATTCTCTCTAGTTAGGTATGTGCTATCCACTGGTGTATTCTGGTATTCTCCCTAGTTAGGTATGTGCTATCCACTGGTGTATTCTGGTATTCTCCCTAGTTAGGTATGTGCTATCCACTGGTGTATTCTGGTATTCTCTCTAGTTAGGTATGTGCTATCCACTGGTGTATTCTGGTATTCTCCCTAGTTAGGTATGTGCTATCCACTGGTGTATTCTGGTATTCTCTCTAGTTAGGTATGTGCTATCCACTGGTGTATTCTGGTATTCTCTCTAGTTAGGTATGTGCTATCCACTGGTGTATTCTGGTATTCTCCCTAGTTAGGTATGTGCTATCCACTGGTGTATTCTGCTATTCTCTCTAGTTAGGTATGTGCTATCCACTGGTGTATTCTGGTATTCTCCCTAGTTAGGTATGTGCTATCCACTTGTGTATTCTGCTATTCTCTCTAGTTACGTATGTGCTATCCACTGGTGTATTCTGGTATTCTCCCTAGTTAGGTATGTGCTATCCACTGGTGTATTCTGGTATTCTCCCTAGTTAGGTATGTGCTATCCACTTGTGTATTCTGCTATTCTCTCTAGTTAGGTATGTGCTATCCACTGGTGTATTCTGGTATTCTCCCTAGTTAGGTATGTGCTATCCACTGGTGTATTCTGCTATTCTCTCTAGTTAGGTATGTGCTATCCACTGGTGTATTCTGGTATTCTCCCTAGTTAGGTATGTGCTATCCACTGGTGTATTCTGGTATTCTCCCTAGTTAGGTATGTGCTATCCACTTGTGTATTCTGCTATTCTCTCTAGTTAGGTATGTGCTATCCACTGGTGTATTCTCTCTAGTTAGGTATGTGCTATCCACTGGTGTATTCTGGTATTCTCCCTAGTTAGGTATGTGCTATCCACTGGTGTATTCTGGTATTCTCTCTAGTTAGGTATGTGCTATCCACTGGTGTATTCTCTCTAGTTAGGTATGTGCTATCCACTGGTGTATTCTGGTATTCTCTCTAGTTAGGTATGTGCTATCCACTGGTGTATTCTCTCTAGTTAGGTATGTGCTATCCACTGGTGTATTCTGGTATTCTCCCTAGTTAGGTATGTGCTATCCACTGGTGTATTCTCTCTAGTTAGGTATGTGCTATCCACTGGTGTATTCTGGTATTCTCTCTAGTTAGGTATGTGCTATCCACTGGTGTATTCTGGTATTCTCCCTAGTTAGGTATGTGCTATCCACTGGTGTATTCTGGTATTCTCCCTAGTTAGGTATGTGCTATCCACTGGTGTATTCTGGTATTCTCCCTAGTTAGGTATGTGCTATCCACTGGTGTATTCTGGTACTCTCCCTAGTTAGGTATGTGCTATCCACTGGTGTATTCTGCTATTCTCCCTAGTTAGGTATGTGCTATCCACTGGTGTATTCTGGTATTCTCCCTAGTTAGGTATGTGCTATCCACTGGTGTATTCTGGTATTCTCCCTAGTTAGGTATGTGCTATCCACTGGTGTATTCTGGTATTCTCTCTAGTTAGGTATGTGCTATCCACTGGTGTATTCTGGTATTCTCTCTAGTTAGGTATGTGCTATCCACTGGTGTATTCTCCCTAGTTAGGTATGTGCTATCCACTGGTGTATTCTCTCTAGTTAGGTATGTGCTATCCACTGGTGTATTCTCCCTAGTTAGGTATGTGCTATCCACTGGTGTATTCTCCCTAGTTAGGTATGTGCTATCCACTGGTGTATTCTCCCTAGTTAGGTATGTGCTATCCACTGGTGTATTCTGGTATTCTCCCTAGTTAGGTATGTGCTATCCACTGGTGTATTCTGGTATTCTCTCTAGTTAGGTATGTGCTATCCACTGGTGTATTCTCCCTAGTTAGGTATGTGCTATCCACTGGTGTATTCTGGTATTCTCTCTAGTTAGGTATGTGCTATCCACTGGTGTATTCTGGTACTCTCTCTAGTTAGGTATGTGCTATCCACTGGTGTATTCTGGTATTCTCCCTAGTTAGGTATGTGCTATCCACTGGTGTACTCTCTCTAGTTAGGTATGTGCTATCCACTGGTGTATTCTGTTATTCTCCCTAGTTAGGTATGTGCTATCCACTGGTGTATTCTCCCTAGTTAGGTATGTGCTATCCACTGGTGTATTCTGGTATTCTCCCTAGTTAGGTATGTGCTATCCACTGGTGTATTCTGGTACTCTCCCTAGTTAGGTATGTGCTATCCACTGGTGTATTCTGGTACTCTCCCTAGTTAGGTATGTGCTATCCACTGGTGTATTCTGGTACTCTCTCTAGTTAGGTATGTGCTATCCACTGGTGTATTCTGGTACTCTCTCTAGTTAGGTATGTGCTATCCACTGGTGTATTCTCTCTAGTTAGGTATGTGCTATCCACTGGTGTATTCTGGTATTCTCTCTAGTTAGGTATGTGCTATCCACTGGTGTATTCTGGTATTCTCTCTAGTTAGGTATGTGCTATCCACTGGTGTATTCTGGTACTCTCCCTAGTTAGGTATGTGCTATCCACTGGTGTATTCTGGTATTCTCCCTAGTTAGGTATGTGCTATCCACTGGTGTATTCTGGTATTCTCTCTGGTTAGATATGTAGTATTTTACAGTATGTGGTTATCATGTTGTTTGTGTAGTATTTTACATTATATGGTTATCATGTTGTTTGTGTAGTATTTTACATTATATGGTTATCATGTTGTTTGTGTAGTATTTTACAGTATATGGTTATCATGTTGTTTGTGTAGGAGTCTGCCTCCGTGGTCGAGTGATTAAGGTTGCTGACTTGTATACCACTGTAACCTATCATCACTGATGGTCACGGGTTCGAGGCCCGTTCAGGCCGTGTCTCATTTATATGAAAAAGTTGGCGGTTTCTTATGGAGGTTGGTGCACCCAAGTACTGGTTAACCGCTGGAGCCTGCCCAGGAAAGGTGTTGTTAGGTAAACTGCCTGCCGGCGATATAGCCCAAAATGGTGCTGATGAAGGTGTAAAATCCGAAATATAATAATAATGTTTGTGTAGGTGATGTTGAAGCATTAGAGGAGGAATATAATCAAGCATTGGCTACCAACATTGTCCAGGAGTTGCTGTATCAGAAACGACGTAAATCATCATCATCATCATCGCAGAAACCGAAACCAAACTCTCGTGACTCACAGAGAAATGCAGCTACTACTGGTGGTAAAAAGGTAAGTTGTACGGACTCCATCTGCTACTGGTATATACATGATGTAAAATGGTGTAGTCTCAGAACTCTCAGACAATTCCAGCTGCCGACTAGATGAGGTCTAGATGAGGTCTAGGGATTCCCAGGAATTTCCAGCTGCTGACTAGATGAGGTCTAGGGATTCCCAGGGAATTCCAGCTGCCGACTAGATGAGGTCTAGGGATTCCCAGAGAATTCCAGCTGCTGACTAGATGAGGTCTAAGGATTCCCAGGGAATTCCAGCTGCTGACTAGATGAGGTCTAGGGATTCCCAGGGAATTCCAGCTGCCGACTAGATGAGGTCTAGGGATTCCCAGGGAATTCCAGCTGCTGACTAGATGAGGTCTAGGGATTCCCAGGGAATTCCAGCTGCCGACTAGATGAGGTCTAGGGATTCCCAGGGAATTCCAGCTGCCGACTAGATGAGGTCTAAGGATTCCCAGGGAATTCCAGCTGCTGACTAGATGAGGTCTAGGGATTCCCAGAGAATTCCAGCTGCTGACTAGATGAGGTCTAGGGATTCCCAGGGAATTCCAGCTGCTGACTAGATGAGGTCTAAGGATTCCCAGGGAATTCCAGCTGCTGACTAGATGAGGTCTAGGGATTCCCAGAGAATTCCAGCTGCTGACTAGATGAGGTCTAGGGATTCCCAGGGAATTCCAGCTGCTGACTAGATGAGGTCTAGGGATTCCCAGGGAATTCCAGCTGCTGACTAGATGAGGTCTAGGGATTCCCAGGGAATTCCAGCTGCTGACTAGATGAGGTCTAGGGATTCCCAGGGAATTCCAGCTGCTGACTAGATGAGGTCTAGGGATTCCCAGGGAATTCCAGCTGCTGACTAGATGAGGTCTAGGGATTCCCAGGGAATTCCAGCTGCTGACTAGATGAGGTCTAGGGATTCCCAGGGAATTCCAGCTGCTGACTAGATGAGGTCTAGGGATTCCCAGGGAATTCCAGCTGCTGACTAGATGAGGTCTAGGGATTCCCAGGGAATTCCAGCTGCTGACTAGATGAGGTCTAGGGATTCCCAGGGAATTCCAGCTGCTGACTAGATGAGGTCTAGGGATTCCCAGGGAATTCCAGCTGCTGACTAGATGAGGTCTAGGGATTCCCAGGGAATTCCAGCTGCTGACTAGATGAGGTCTAGGGATTCCCAGAGAATTCCAGCTGCTGACTAGATGAGGTCTAGGGATTCCCAGAGAATTCCAGCTGCTTGATTTGTTGATAAAATGATATTGTCTTGGAACTCATAAGCTGTTCATTTTATAAATGCCAGAAGCACTACAGAGAATGGACCTTCTTCCAGCTGTCTTTTCAGCAATGATGATACACAGTATGAAAAATTCACTTATATACCTGCAAGGTCACACTTAGGGGTCAAAGGTCAATAACTTCCAAGTAACTCTTAGGGGTCAAAGGTCAGACCTGGCCTCGAGGTTATAAAACTGTTCTCAAAACTCAATCTCCTGATTGGTTCAGCTGACGATTAAAACTCAGAATCAACCAATCAAACCATTTGATCTTGAGTTTGAGATCTGAGAATAGTTTTATAACCTCGGGGCCAGGTTTCAGTCATTACTCTCCTTAGTACCGGACAAAATTTTATGCATAAATACATGACGTGATCATTAACATAAAACACATGATACACATGTATTGAATCTTCGCATTAAATCAGTGAGCAATAGGTCGTTACGATCCGTGGCTCAAATTACACGCCCCTCAAATTCTTTTATGTGAGGAAGCTATCCAGATGGTGTGCGGAATGTCGGTGGTTCCCGGTCGTGCCTGGCAATACTCCAGACGGTGTGCGGAATGTCGGTGGTTCCCGGTCATGTCTGACAATACTCCAGACGGTGTGCGGAATGTCGGTGGTTCCCGGTCATGTCTGACAATACTCCAGACGGTGTGCGGAATGTCGGTGGTTCCCGGTCATGTCTGACAATACTCCAGACGGTGTGCGGAATGTCGGTGGTTCCCGGTCATGCCAGACAATAATCCAGACGGTGTGCAGAATGTCGGTGGTTCCCGGTCATGCCTGACATACTCCAGACGGTGTGCGGAATGTCAGTGGTTCCCGGTCATGCCTGACAATACTCCAGACGGTGTGCGGAATGTCGGTGGTTCCCAGTCGTGCCTGACAATACTCCAGACGGTGTGCGGAATGTCGGTGGTTCCCGGTCATGCCTGACATACTCCAGACGGTGTGCAGAATGTCGGTGGTTCCCGGTCATGCCTGACATACTCCAGACGGTGTGCGGAATGTCAGTGGTTCCCGGTCATGCCTGACAATACTCCAGATGGTGTGCGGAATGTCAGTGGTTCCCAGTCGTGCCTGACAATACTCCAGACGGTGTGCGGAATGTCGGTGGTTCCCGGTCATGCCTGACATACTCCAGACGGTGTGCAGAATGTCGGTGATTCCCGGTCATGCCTGACAATACTCCAGACGGTGTGCGGAATGTCGGGTGGTTCCCGATCGTGCCTGGCAATACTCCAGACGGTGTGCAGAATGTCGGGTGGTTCCCGGTCATGCCTGACAATACTCCAGACGGTGTGCGGAATGTCGGTGGTTCCTGGTCGTGCCTGACAATACTCCAGACGGTGTGCGGAATGTCGGTGGTTCCCGATCGTGCCTGGCAATACTCCAGACGGTGTGCGGAATGTCGGTGGTTCCCGATCGTGCCTGGCAATACTCCAGACGGTGTGCGGAATGTCGGTGGTTCCCGGTCATGCCTGACAATACTCCAGATGGTGTGCGGAATGTCGGTGGTTCCCGGTCATGCCTGACATACTCCAACCAATAACAGTTGGAGAGTCGCCATATGACCTCAGCTGTTTGGGCGACTTTAAACCCCCAAAACTCACAACCACTACCTGTACATGTATTTTGTTTTCTTCCTAATTATCGCAACTAGAACTTTAAGGTTGTATTAAAGACATATTCCTGCATAAAAAAGAGTGTCCCGTTTTGTATGCCAGGAATATTAATAATACATGCTAAAAATGATGTGCACAGGGATCATTCTAGAGCCTCACTTTGCCCTCTGGGGGCCCCACTTCTCCCTAAAATACAATTTTCATACAACATGTTGTCCAATAAGATACACTGGCCCATTACATCTATTCAAATGTTGTATTTAATGGTCATACTGTGCATTTTAACAACATTTTGTTGAAATTTATTAAATAACACCATTTAAGGATGCGAGAATGCGCTTACTCACTTCTCCCAAAAATTCTGACCTAGACTGAACCCTGACCTAGACTGAACCCTGACCTAGACTGAACCTGACCTAGACTGAACCCTGACCTAGACTGAACCATGTGTGCTCATTAATTTCATTGCTGTTGTGATTTGCTATGGAGAAACAGAACTACGTAGAGAGCCAAATGCAAAAATGGCCAGTCAAAATAAGATTATATAGATCTATCTTCAGGACATTAAATATGTTAGTTTATACAAATTTATTTTAGCTCGATTGCGAAACAAGTTCTTTCAACTTATATTAATCACTCCCGAGACCTCATTCCTGATCAAATCCATCTGCACAAGGGAGAGAGAAGAGGCTACATGGAATTTAAATGCCTTGCCTAAGGGCACAATCGTAATGGCTCCAGCGGGGCTCGAACTCGGGACCTTTCTCACCTGAAGCGAACATGCATCCACTGCGCTATCACGACCTCCACTTCCATTAAATATGTTGAAACGGATGGATTTCATTACTGAAAATCTTGGGTAATACTTGTTTTCGTAACGTAGACAAGTTTATGAGGGCAACATTTTTGGGGGTTGTGACGGTCAATTTGTACAGGACTATAACTTTTATAGTTGATCTTTGTTTTCTAGTTATCAGGTAAGCCGTCGTCTGCAACACAGTCGGCAAAATTCAGTGAGATTCCAGCAGAAATGATTAAGGAAGTTCCTGACAGGGTCGTTGAGTTAGTGCAAAAGATGTTAGACAATTCTTCTATCGAAGTGAAATCCCAGGAATCTGTTTCCATGACCACAAGGCCAGCAGACGGAGCAAAAATGGTGATAAATATATGGGATTTTTCTGGAAAGGAAGTTTATTATGCGACACATCAAGTGTTTCTGACGAGTCGAGCTTTATACGTGATTGTGTTCAATTTGACCCATGACCTCGAAGAAGTTAACATGGACTCTGAGGTATGATAATATCTTTAAGGACAAAGGTTTTGCACGGATAGATTTTATATCGGCAATTAAAGTCAATAACAAGCAGTACCACATTAAATACCATGTATTCTAAGTTGTCAATGTATCCTACACATTCTAGTATTAATGTGAACCTGATGAAACTGTCAACGTTGCCCCTTGTCACTTTCTTGAGTACAGCAGTTGTAGTAGCCGTAATGTGTGATATTGTTTTTTTTTTTCTCTTTGGAATTGCCTACTGGCAGTCCGTTTATTCACATATAATACAAGTCATTTACAAGTAAATATATAATAACAAATGACAATTAGCAAAACAGATATAGATGTTTCAAAAACTTTAGAATAAACTGGTAAGGTTTGTTAACCTTCTTCATGTATTCACTTGTCACAAGCAAGTCATAGTATAGAGTTGTTATCATATTGAATGGCATCTTTCGTCTATCGCTTAAGAAGTATGTTTTATAAATACAATATGATATATGGCTAAGTACAATATTGACATCTTGGTACTCTCTTAGTTCAATTTTGTAACCAATGACAATAGATTCTAGATCTTTAAAAGTTCTTGAAATTCCGCATTGTTTGAAAACTTCAGCGATAATTTCCCAAAAATGTTTCAAATATCTGCAGTCTAGGAAAAAATGGGAATAGTCTTCTATATTGTTGCAGTGAAATATTTTCCAGGTGAATAAATTTTGATTTGTTGCAACAATGCGATGTAAAAGTTTAAATTTGAATTGTTTTATTTTATTATCGCATGTTATTTTATTCATGACAAAGTAAAAAGAATTCCACATTAACGTTTTGTTAAAACGTTGTTCCCAGTATTTATGGATATATGGCCGTTCGGCTTTTTGTTTCAGTAATATATTGTAAATATCCTTATTCGTCATAACATTGAAACATCTATTATGTTCCATAAATATAGTTAATTCAGTCTTCACTTTTGTTAAGTATGAATTTCTTGATTTTAATTGAGTTTTCCAAAGATTAGGTATTGCCTTTCTGATTATTTGCATTTCAGAGATCCAGTCATGTTTTGATTGAAGAGAATTTAATATTCTCTGTACATCTATTTCTCCAGTTTCTGAGATAATATCATTAACAAATAAAATGTTTGAGTCAATCCATGATTTAAACACGAGACACTTATTTTTGTCTTTGATGAAACGATTTCCCCACAATATTTGTTTACGAATTTCACGAAAATGTTCCAGTTTATTTGTTGCAATTTTACATGATACCCTTTTGAATTCAAGCCACATGTCTAATAGCGATTTATAAAATGTTGGCATTATGTATTTAGTGCGTGGCAATGATTTATAGGAATCTAGATTCATGGAAAAGACAAGGAAATTATTTCCATATTGGTTAAGAAAGAACTTGGGTATAACTTTCCAATTTGCATTTCCATTTGATAAAAGATTGTGTACCCATTTTATTTTCATTGTTTTTGCAAATATATTTATATCTACCATGTCTAGCCCGCCATCATTTTTATGGCCAATTGTTATGTTTCGTTTTACTTTATAATTTTTACCACCCCAAAGAAACTTGAAGAACATTGCATTTATTGTATTTAAGACATCTTTTGGAATATCTATGTTTTGAATAAGATATATGAACTTAGGTAAAATCAGGGACTTTATTACAAGGATTTTGCCATAAAATGTTAGATTTCTCTTGTTCCAGTTATTAAGTAATAATTGACATTGTAGTATTTTATTATTCCAGTTTAGTTCATTGCATGAATACTTGTCATTTCCAAAGAATACACCTAGTGCTTTAACGGATTTGTTCGTAAATTTAATGTCAAATTCAGTAGTACAATTATTATGTTTTAGCTTTCCAATCCATAGGCCTTCTGTTTTAGATTTATTTAACTTAAGACCCGAGTATTTTCCAAAGTCTTCGACAATTTTAATAGCAAAAGGAATATCTGACTTATCTTTTAAAAAGAGAGTAGTATCATCTGCTAACTGGGTTATCTTTAGGTGTTCTAGTTGTTCCAGTTTAACTGTTATACCATTTATGTTTGGACATTGACGAATTTTTATTGCCATAATTTCGGCTACAGTGATAAAAAGTAACGCGGATAACGGACAACCTTGACGTATACCTCTAGATATACTAAAGCAGTCTGATTTCCAACCGTTGTTTATTACGCATGATGATATATTGTTATATAGTGTCTTTACCCATGTTATAAATGTTTCTTTAAAGCCAAATTTTGTAAGTACCTTGAACATAAAGTTCCAGTTTACGGTATCAAAAGCTTTCCTAAAATCTAAAAATAGCATGGCGCCGTTAATTTCAATTGATTCGGCATAGTCTATTGTATCTTGAATTTGACGAATGTTGTATCCAATATATCGATTTTTTATATATCCTTGTTGGTCAAGGTTAATTATTGTAGGAAGTACATATTGTAATCTGTTCGCGAGAACTCTCGCTACTAATTTGTAATCAATGTTTAAGAGCGAGATAGGTCTCCAGTTTTCAATATTTTCAGGATTACCTTTTTTGTAAATCAAAGAAATTACGCTTTGTTTTTGCGATCGTGACATTTCTTTATTTGTAAAACCTTGATTAAGCGCATTAACGACTAAGTTGCAGAACAGATTCCAAAACTTAACGTAAAACTCAACGGTTAAACCGTCTAGACCCGGACTTTTGTTCAGCTTCATTTCGTGAATAGCCTTAGTACATTCTTCATGAGTTAAAATACCTTCACATTTATCAGAAAGTTCATTAGTTAATTTGTGCTCTAAAGTGACGGAATCTAGATATGACTGTATATTTGCATTGGTCGACTCTGCGCTATATAATTTTTCATAGAACAATACTTCTTGTTTTAGAATTTCAATTTTGTCTGTTATTCTATTATTATTGACAATCAGAGAATTCATGCCTTTTCTACATTGTCGTGATTTTTCTAAACTAAAAAAATATTTGGAGTTTCTTTCACCTTCCTCTAGAAACGAGACTCTTGAGCGAACCTGTGCCCCAATAGTTTTAAAATTATATATGATTTCAATTTCCCTTTCAAGTTCGTGTATTCTGTTTTTAATGTTGATGTTGAGGTTTGGTACTTGTAGCAATATTTTAAGTTCATTTTCTAAATTGTACAACCGGTTGTGTCGTTCACGAGATGCTTTTTTTGAAAAATTAATAGACGCTTCACGAATTTCTAGTTTACACAATTCCCATTTCACTTGTGGATTTTTTATATTTGATACCATTATAGAGTTGATAATTTTGGATATGTATGCCACATAATTTTCATCAGCCAATAGAGAGTTATTGAATTTCCAGAAGCCTGGTCCTCGTTTGCTAGGTATTTGTAGTTTTAAGGAGATTGCTAGGTGGTCAGTAAATTTAATTTGAGCCGGTCTAATATCAGTTGAAAGTATAAGGGGTATAGTATTACCATCAATTAACCAAAGGTCTATTCTACTCTTTTCAATGTTATTTTTTCTGCGCCAGGTAAATTGCTCTGTTTTTTCATTTTTCTGCCTCCATATATCAATTAAATTGTGAGCTTTCATTAGTTTTGTCAAGTTTTCTACAGGATTATTTTTATTATTATTATTATTACTATTATTATTATTATTATTATTACTATTATAAATATTATTATTATTATTACTATTATTATTATTGTGTCTGCGTAGTCTATCATTTATCGTTAGAGTATCATTGAAGTCGCCCCCGACTAATTTCAATCCTTGACTTTTATCTGTAAGTATCTCATTTAAGTTGTTAAAAAATATGTTTCGAAATTTTTTATCATTCGGTGCATAAATATTAACAAGTGTATGCGTGTTATCGTTTAGTTCGATATTTAAAATTACGTATCTACCTTCTTTATCAAAGTATTTATCGATGAGTTTATAACTAACATGCTTAAGTATAAAAATAGAACACCCTCTACTATTTGTTGTTCCAAAAGAATGAAAAACATCCCATTCTGATGTTTGCAAAAGTGTATCATTTATAATGTTTGGCGAGAAGTGGGTTTCTTGTAAAAATACAATATGTGCCTTTTGTTGCTTTAACCATACTAGTAACCTTGACCTTTTATTTATATCGTTCAAACCTTGTGTATTTAAAGAAAGAAAGTGATTATTCGAAAGGCTAGGAGCTTTATCATTCATGGATATAAATGAGAATATTTAAAAAGTATTCATCTGTATATACAATATACAATAACAACAACAAACAATAGACGGTTGAAATAGGTGTCCAAATAAACCCCTATATAGAGATACATACAATGTACAAAAGGAGTTTTACGATTCTGTAGAAATATTGCGTTGGATAGAATGTATTTGCTGTGTTCTATCAGTAAACAACGCAATATCAACAGATAACATTCTATTGAATTCATCACTGCATTCAAGTCACGTTTATGAATGAAGTCTAAAATAAGAATATCCGCTAAATATAACCAGTGTATCAATTGCAGATTACAACGCAAGAGTATTCCGTGATGAGCCGTTATAATTTGTATGACGTTAGCATTTGACCGAGATAGGGATATGTACACTTCGTGCAGTAATTTAGCCCGAGATACAGTGCATTTTACTTTTTTCACGAAAGTATACACTTTCAAGATATACTGTTTAATAACAGATGTATGTAATACGTAGTTCACGTGATACATTAGAATAGGGCATATATTATATAATTCCACTTGCATTGTGATTACGACCCGTGCTATATAAATGAACTTCAGCAAATTTATGCAGCCAATAAGTCTTACGAAACGAAAACAAGAAACATATATGCAAATTTGCAGAACATATACCTGTGAATACATAATTATAATTTCCTTGGTCATATTTAAATAACACATTAAGGAAAAAACATATGTTATGGAGTGGGCATACATACACGGTTCTGAAAAATATACACCGGGTATGTTATGAATTGCGCTCACTATGCTTTCAAGTGCGGAGCGTAATTGACCTAATAACACACAATAATGAATAGTAGTATACATCAATGTAATTAATGATTTATGTGTATCACTAGTGGATTACATTTATACAATTTAAAAGTGTATACATAGATGTGCCGATTACATTCGTGTTTATGTTTTACATGTCTAAACATGATTTTAACAAAGTTCCTAACAATCGTAAGGTGAATCCGCTGTTCAATATTCAAAGTCCATAAGACGGTATCAAAGTTCAGTTTGTTATGAGAGAACATTCCAGTGCAATGAAAGTTATTTATTTCGTTTGCTTTTCTTTTTCACGGGCGTCTGCCTGTCATGTAGGATTTCAGTCGGCGTGGGTGGTGATCTTTCTGGTGCGTTCAAGTGTCTGCCTTTGTTCGGCGTCTGGCTTTTATTGACGAGAAATCTTTCCATGTGCTGTTGGACTGTTATATCTGATTTGGTCGATTTCTCGGGATCCACGGTTTTCACCGGATTTACGGGATTTATTGATTGTGGATGTATTGTTTTCGGTTGTCTAGTAGGCGAGACCGATTCAATCGTTTGGTCCAAGTTCGCGTCGTTGTTGTCGTTGTCAGAATCTGCTTGCTCCGTTACGTACGTATCGGAATTGTCGGTTAGCATGCAATCAGATTGCTTGTGTCCATTGAGTTTGCACCGTGTACACACCCAGTCATTAGTGCATGCAGAAAACACATGCCCAGTTTTGAAACATTTTGTACATTCCTTTGGCCTATCGATTGTGGGTTTCTTTTGTCCATAATGTATAACACGACCTTTGAATTGGTCGAATTGCATAAAGTTAGGGAGGGGAGTTGTAAGGGAAGAAGCCTTCACAGTCAAAAGCCTGTCACCAGTTGCGCAGTTTGTGAGCTTCCCTCGCACTCTTAATTTTTCTCTGACACAAGCAATTGGGTCAATCTTATCAAGTGTAAACCTCCTGGTTATGACCCCATCGTCAACAGATAGGGGTATATTCTTGATACGTATACGAATAACGTTTTCACTGTCTAGACGGTTAGGATTCGTACCAAGTACAGGAATTATCTTTCCCCTTAAAGGTACCCCTTCGGCCATCAAAGTGACCTTATCATTAATGTTGTCGAGATAGATACGCCATGTACCTCCTATACGTTGAAGCCCTTTGATATGAGACTCATCAATTCTCTCACCAATTGCGAAGTACAAGTCCACATGTTTTATCCACTCAGCTTCGGTTGGAATTCGATTGCCGAATAGATCTTGTTGAAGTGATATTGTTTGTAATAGAGAATACATGTAATGCACATACTAAATGCAACATACCTATCTTACTGTTTTGTGCTCAGCTTTTACGTTATTGCTTGCAGGGCAACTGTGAGAAGTTATCAACTATAGAGTACATGGACTTCTGGATGCGTTCTATCTATGCTCACGCTTCAATAGCCAACAAAACCACCGCCGACCACAGTACTTTCTCTCCTCCAATACTGATTGTAGGCACCCACAAAGATTGTCTGCACTCGGAGAAAGAACTCGTTGACAAAGCCGTAAGTGCTGTTTCAATAATGTATCGAAAAGAAAGCACATTGTATCTGCACAGTGACTGTGAGATCTACAGGCCATGTGTATAAACACCATCCACATTGTATCTGCACAATGACTGTGAGATCTACAGGCCATGTGTATAAACACCATCCACATTGTATCTGCACAATGACTGTGAGATCTACAGGTCATGTGTATAAACACCATCCACATTGTATCTGCACAATGACTGTGATATCTACAGGCCATGTGTATAAACACCATCCACATTGTATCTGCACAATGACTGTGAGATCTACAGGTCATGTGTATAAACACCATCCACATTGTATCTGCACAATGACTGTGAGATCTACAGGCCATGTGTATAAACCCATCCACATTGTATCTGCACAATGACTGTGAGATCTACAGGCCATGTGTATAAACACCATCCACATTGTATCTGCACAATGACTGTGAGATCTACAGGCCATGTGTATAAACACCATCCACATTGTATCTGCACAATGACTGTGAGATCTACAGGCCATGTGTATAAACACCATCCACATTGTATCTGCACAATGACTGTGAGATCTACAGGCCATGTGTATAAACACCATCCACATTGTATCTGCACAATGACTGTGAGATCTACAGGCCATGTGTATAACACCATCCACATTGTATCTGCACAATGACTGAGATCTACAGGCCATGTGTATAAACACCATCCACATTGTATCTGCACAATGACTGTGAGATCTACAGGTCATGTGTATAAACACCATCCACATTGTATCTGCACAATGACTGTGAGATCTACAGCCATGTGTATAAACACATCCACATTGTACCTGCACAATGACTGTGAGATATACAGGTCATGTGTATAAACACCATCCACATTGTATCTGCACAATGACTGTGAGATCTACAGGTCATGTGTATAAACACCATCCACATTGTACCTGCACAATGACTGTGAGATCTACAGGCCATGTGTATAAACACCATCCACATTGTATCTGCACAATGACTGTGAGATCTACAGGTCATGTGTATAAACACCATCCACATTGTATCTGCACAATGACTGTGAGATCTACAGCCATGTGTATAAACACCATCCACATTGTATCTGCACAATGACTGTGAGATCTACAGGCCATGTGTATAAACACCATCCACATTGTATCTGCACAATGACTGTGAGATCTACAGGTCATGTGTATAAACACCATCCACATTGTATCTGCACAATGACTGTGAGATCTACAGATCATGTGTATAAACACCATCCACATTGTATCTGCACAATGACTGTGAGATCTACAGGCCATGTGTATAAACACCATCCACATTGTATATGCATAGTAACAGTGAGATCTACAGGTCATGTGTATAAACACCATCCACATTGTATCTGCACAATGACTGTGAGATCTACAGGTCATGTGTATAAACACCATCCACATTGTATCTGCACAATGACTGTGAGATCTACAGGCCATGTGTATAAACACCATCCACATTGTATCTGCACAATGACTGTGAGATCTACAGGTCATGTGGATAAACACCATCCACATTGTATCTGCACAATGACTGTGAGATCTACAGGCCATGTGTATAAACACCATCCACATTGTATCTGCACAATGACTGTGAGATCTACAGGTCATGTGTATAAACACCATCCACATTGTATCTGCACAATGACTGTGAGATCTACAGGCCATGTGTATAAACACCATCCACATTGTATCTGCACAATGACTGAGATATACAGGTCATGTGTATAAACACCATGCACATTGTATCTGCACAATGACTGTGAGATCTACAGGTCATGTGTATAAACACCATCCACATTGTATCTGCACAATGACTGTGAGATCTACAGGTCATGTGTATAAACACCATCCACATTGTATCTGCACAATGACTGTGAGATCTACAGGCCATGTGTATAAACACCATCCACATTGTATCTGCACAATGACTGTGAGATCTACAGGGCATGTGTATAAACACCATCCACATTGTATCTGCACAATGACTGTGAGATCTACAGGTCATGTGTATAACCACCATCCACATTGTATCTGCACAATGACTGTGAGATCTACAGGTCATGTGTATAAACACCATCCACATTGTATCTGCACAATGACTGTGAGATCTACAGGTCATGTGTATAAACACCATCCACATTGTATCTGCACAATGACTGTGAGATCTACAGATCATGTGTATAAACACCATCCACATTGTATCTGCACAATGACTGTGAGATCTACAGGTCATGTGTATAAACACCATCCACATTGTATCTGCACAATGACTGTGAGATCTACAGGTCATGTGTATAAACACCATCCACATTGTATCTGCACAATGACTGTGAGATCTACAGGTCATGTGTATAAACACCATCCACATTGTATCTGCACAATGACTGTGAGATCTACAGGTCATGTGTATAAACACCATCCCCATTGTATCTGCACAATGACTGTGAGATCTACAGGTCATGTGTATAAACACCATCCACATTGTATCTGCACAATGACTGTGAGATCTACAGGTCATGTGTATAAACACCATCCACATTGTATCTGCACAATGACTGTGAGATCTACAGGTCATGTGTATAAACACCATCCACATTGTATCTGCACAATGACTGTGAGATCTACAGGTCATGTATAAACACCATCCACATTGTATCTGCACAATGACTGTGAGATCTACAGGTCATGTGTATAAACACCATCCACATTGTATCTGCACAATGACTGTGAGATCTACAGGTCATGTGTATAAACACCATCCACATTGTATCTGCACAATGACTGTGAGATCTACAGGTCATGTATAAACACCATCCACATTGTATCTGCACAATGACTGTGAGATCTACAGGCCATGTGTATAAACACCATCCACATTGTATCTGCACAATGACTGTGAGATCTACAGGTCATGTGTATAAACACCATCCACATTGTATCTGCACAATGACTATGAGATCTACAGGTCATGTGTATAAACACCATCCACATTGTATCTGCACAATGACTGTGAGATCTACAGGTCATGTGTATAAACACCATCCACATTGTATCTGCACAATGACTGAGATCTACAGGTCATGTGTATAAACACCATCCACATTGTATCTGCACAATGACTGTGAGATCTACAGGTCATGTGTATAAACACCATCCACATTGTATCTGCACAATGACTGTGAGATCTACAGTTCATGTGTATAAACACCATCCACATTGTATCTGCACAATGACTGTGAGATCTACAGGTCATGTGTATAAACACCATCCACATTGTATCTGCACAATGACTGTGAGATCTACAGCCATGTGTATAAACACCATCCACATTGTATCTGCACAATGACTGTGAGATCTACAGGCCATGTGTATAAACACCATCCACATTGTATCTGCACAATGACTGTGAGATCTACAGGTCATGTGTATAAACACCATCCACATTGTATCTGCACAATGACTGTGAGATCTACAGGGCATGTGTATAAACACCATCCACATTGTATCTGCACAATGACTGTGAGATCTACAGGCCATGTGTATAAACACCATCCACATTGTATCTGCACAATGACTGTGAGATCTACAGGCCATGTGTATAAACACCATCCACATTGTATCTGCACAATGACTGTGAGATCTACAGGTCATGTGTATAAACAACATCCACATTGTATCTGCACAATGACTGTGAGATCTACAGGTCATGTGTATAAACACCATCCACATTGTATCTGCACAATGACTGTGAGATCTACAGGTCATGTGTATAAACACCATCCACATTGTATCTGCACAATGACTGTGAGATCTACAGGTCATGTGTATAAACCATCCACATTGTATCTGCACAATGACTGTGAGATCTACAGGCCATGTGTATAACACCATCCACATTGTATCTGCACAATGACTGTGAGATCTACAGGCCATGTGTATAAACACCATCCACATTGTATCTGCACAATGACTGTGAGATCTACAGGTCATGTGTATAAACACCATCCACATTGTATCTGCACAATGACTGTGAGATCTACAGGCCATGTGTATACACACCATCCACATTGTATCTGCACAATGACTGTGAGATCTACAGGCCATGTGTATAAACACCATCCACATTGTATCTGCACAATGACTGTGAGATCTACAGGCCATGTGTATAAACACCATCCACATTGTATCTGCACAATGACTGTGAGATCTACAGGCCATGTGTGTAAACACCATCCACATTGTATCTGCACACTGACTGTGAGATCTACAGGTCATGTGTATAAACACCATCCACATTGTATCTGCATAGTAACAGTGAGATCTACAGGCCATGTGTATAAACACCATCCACATTGTATCTGCACAATGACTGTGAGATCTACAGGTCATGTGTATAAACACCATCCACATTGTATCTGCACAATGACTGTGAGATCTACAGGCCATGTGTATAAACACCATCCACATTGTATCTGCACAATGACTGTGATCTACAGGCCATGTGTATAAACACCATCCACATTGTATCTGCACAATGACTGTGAGATCTACAGGTCATGTGTATAAACACCATCCACATTGTATCTGCACAATGACTGTGAGATCTACAGGTCATGTGTATAAACACCATCCACATTGTATCTGCACAATGACTGTGAGATCTACAGGTCATGTGTATAAACACCATCCACATTGTATCTGCAGTAACAGTGAGATCTACAGGTCATGTGTATAACACCATCCACATTGTATCTGCACAATGACTGTGAGATCTACAGGCATGTGTGTATAAACACCATCCACATTGTATCTGCACAATGACTGTGAGATCTACAGGTCATGTGTATAAACACCATCCACATTGTATCTGCACAATGACTGTGAGATCTACAGGCCATGTGTATAAACACCATCCACATTGTATCTGCACAATGACTGTGAGATCTACAGCCATGTGTATAAACACCATCCACATTGTATCTGCACAATGACTGTGAGATCTACAGGCCATGTGTATAAACACCATCCACCTTGTATCTGCACAATGACTGTGAGATCTACAGGCCATGTGTATAAACACCATCCACATTGTATCTGCACAATGACTGTGAGATCTACAGGTCATGTGTATAAACACCATCCACATTGTATCTGCACAATGACTGTGAGATCTACAGGCCATGTGTATAAACACCATCCACATTGTATCTGCACAGTGACTGTGAGATCTACAGGTCATGCGTATAAACACCATCCACATTGTATCTGCACAATGACTGTGAGATCTACAGGTCATGTGTATAAACACCATCCACATTGTATCTGCACAATGACTGTGAGATCTACAGGTCATGTGTATAAACACCATCCA
>CM026388.1:9853574-9873929 GCA_014843695.1 Archivesica marissinica | reverse complement strand
GAGATCTACAGGCCATGTGTATAAACACCATCCACATTGTATCTGCACAATGACTGTGAGATCTACAGGCCATGTGTATAAACACCATCCACATTGTATCTGCACAATGACTGTGAGATCTACAGGTCATGTGTATAAACACCATCCACATTGTATCTGCACAATGACTGTGAGATCTACAGGTCATGTGTATAAACACCATCCACATTGTATCTGCACAATGACTGTGAGATATACAGGTCATGTGTATAAACACCATCCACATTGTATCTGCACAATGACTGTGAGATCTACAGGTCATGTGTATAAACACCATCCACATTGTATCTGCACAATGACTGTGAGATCTACAGGCCATGTGTATAAACACCATCCACATTGTATCTGCACAATGACTGTGAGATCTACAGGCCATGTGTATAAACACCATCCACATTGTATCTGCACAATGACTGTGAGATCTACAGGTCATGTGTATAAACACCATCCACATTGTATCTGCACAATGACTGTGAGATCTACAGGCCATGTGTATAAACACCATCCACATTGTATCTGCACAATGACTGTGAGATCTACAGGCCATGTGTATAAACACCATCCACATTGTATCTGCACAATGACTGTGAGATCTACAGGCCATGTGTATAAACACCATCCACATTGTATCTGCACAATGACTGTGAGATCTACAGGCCATGTGTATAAACACCATCCACATTGTATCTGCACACTGACTGTGAGATCTACAGGTCATGTGTATAAACACCATCCACATTGTATCTGCATAGTAACAGTGAGATCTACAGGCCATGTGTATAAACACCATCCACATTGTATCTGCACAATGACTGTGAGATCTACAGGTCATGTGTATAAACACCATCCACATTGTATCTGCATAGTAACAGTGAGATATACAGGCCATGTGTATAAACACCATCCACATTGTATCTGCACAATGACTGTGAGATCTACAGGCCATGTGTATAAACACCATCCACATTGTATCTGCACAATGACTGTGAGATCTACAGGTCATGTGTATAAACAGCATCCACATTGTATCTGCACAATGACTGTGAGATCTACAGGTCATGTGTATAAACACCATCCACATTGTATCTGCACAATGACTGTGAGATCTACAGGTCATGTGTATAAACACCATCCACATTGTATCTGCATAGTAACAGTGAGATCTACAGGTCATGTGTATAAACACCATCCACATTGTATCTGCACAATGACTGTGAGATCTACAGGCCATGTGTATAAACACCATCCACATTGTATCTGCATAGTAACAGTGATATCTACAGGTCATGTGTATAAACACCATCCACATTGTATCTGCACAATGACTGTGAGATCTACAGGCCATGTGTATAAACACCATCCACATTGTATCTGCACAATGACTGTGAGATCTACAGGCCATGTGTATAAACACCATCCACATTGTATCTGCACATGACTGTGAGATCTACAGGTCATGTGTATAAACACCATCCACATTGTATCTGCACAATGACTGTGAGATCTACAGGCCATGTGTATAAACACCATCCACATTGTATCTGCCAATGACTGTGAGATCTACAGGCCATGTGTATAAACACCATCCACATTGTATCTGCACAATGACTGTGAGATCTACAGGCCATGTGTATAAACACCATCCACATTGTATCTGCACAATGACTGTGGATCTACAGGTCATGTGTATAAACACCATCCACATTGTATCTGCACAATGACTGTGATCTACAGGCCATGTGTATAAACCCTCCACATTGTTCTGCACAATGTGTGAGATCTACAGGTCATGTGTATAAACACCATCCACATTGTATCTGCACAATGACTGTGAGATCTACAGGTCATGTGTATAAACACCATCCACATTGTATCTGCACAGTAACTGTGAGATCTACAGGTCATGTGTATAAACACCATCCACATTGTATCTGCACAATGACTGTGAGATCTACAGGCCATGTGTATAAACACCATCCACATTGTATCTGCACAATGACTGTGAGATCTACAGGCCATGTGTATAAACACCATCCACATTGTATCTGCACAATGACTGTGAGATCTACAGGTCATGTGTATAAACACCATCCACATTGTATCTGCACAATGACTGTGAGATCTACAGGCCATGTGTATAAACACCATCCACATTGTATCTGCACAATGACTGTGAGATCTACAGGTCATGTGTATAAACACCATCCACATTGTATCTGCACAATGACTGTGAGATCTACAGGTCATGTGTATAAACACCATCCACATTGTATCTGCACAATGACTGTGAGATCTACAGGTCATGAGACAGACAGACAGACAGACAGACAGACAGACAGACAGACAGACAGACAGACAGACAGACAGACAGACAGACAGACAGACAGACAGACAGACAGACAGACAGACAGACAGACAGACAGACAGACAGACAGACAGACAGACAGACAGACAGACAGACAGACAGACTATTTTATTGTCGTAAACCATACACAGTTTCTTGACACATATTTACAGTATGATGTGATGATTAATCCACATAGCTTGATATTCAAAAACATTATACACATATACCATATAATAGGAAATTACATTCTGTATAAATGTGCCTTCTCACTGGTGTAGTGTCGCTTTAAACTACATTAATTATGGTCTTTTTTAGCACAAAAAAAACAACAACAAAACAAAAAACATTAATACAGTAGTACCTTATATTATACCAAATACAGTATAATCATAGCGATTTTTATTGTATTATCTTTTAACGAATATTGTGGGACTTCCCGTCGTTCTAGTGTGTGGATGAACAGCCACCAACTAAGGAGACCCAGGAGTTGAACAATCGCGACACGTAATGCAAAGTTCTACGTACATATTAATTTGTTATTTATGTTATATTTCGGGTTTTACGCCTGCATCAGCACCATTTTGGGCTATATCGCCGGCGGGCAGTTTACCTAACAACACCTTTCCTGGGCAGGCTCCAGCGGTTAACCAGTACTTGGGTGCACCAACCTCCGTAAGAAACTGCCAACTTTTTCATATAAATGAGACACGGTCTGAGCGGGGCTCGAACGTACATATTAAACAATTTAGTTAGAACGTATGGTATAATGTGGAGGCTGCACTAGTTTGCAGACGTGCATTGTTAATTATAACAACAATCTAAGTTATTTGATTAATTACAGAGTTTCTTAAAAGGAAAGCTTCAATTATGAACTTACATAGATTTCTTAAATTTTTAGCATTGTTAGATTTCATTAGATCAATAAATGTGTACATACTGAGTGGTCTAGAATAGTATGCTTTAATATAGGTATTTCTTAGATTACTGTAAATGGTACAGACACATACAAAGTGATATTCGTCTTCAATATCTGCAGTATTGCACATGATACATAATAATGGCATACAAGTACAAAGGTATGACGTCACAACAGTGTTTTAATATAATTTAAATAGTATATTGTGTCATATATCAATCGTATATGTTCTACAATATATCTCCCACACAGAAAACAAGTTTGAGAGTCGTCACTTTTAGTGGGATATACAGTTTTCATTCTATTTGCGATTGTTTTTGTTGCTATTTTATACATCGCAAGTAGATGTGAATGACTTGCAGATATAATACTGATATTGTAACGAATGACTTGCAGATATAATACTGATACTGTAACGAATAACTTGCAGATATATATACTACTGATATTGTAACGAATGGCTTGCAGATATATATACTACTGATATTGTAACGAATGACTTGCAGATATAATACTGATATTGTAACGAATGACGTGCAGATATACTACTGATATTGTAAAGAATGACTTGCAGATATAATACTGATATTGTAACGAATTAAATTGCATGATAGCAACAGTATTTAGACAGTGTGACATTAAATTGGAAGATGATTATAAATACAAAATCCATCAACACATTTTTAGCTATCATGTCCACACGCACGCACGCACGCACGCGCATACATACACGCACATACACGCACACGCACGTACGTACGCACGCACGCACACACACACACACACGTACACACGCACGCATATTCGCAGCCAAAATCAATAACCCCTTTCTAACAAATACAACATAAACATAACTTTTTACGGAATATAAACTAGAAGACATAGAAAACGCACACCTACATTATATATCACATCTTTATTACAAAACACAAACTGAACAACTAAAAATATTCCAAAATGTTTAAAACTATGTATTTATATAGTTATTGTTCTACATGTAAAACTTATACGAAGTGTGCGTTTTCTAAGTCCTCTAGTATACTAGTATAGGTTACCCCAAAAACTCCGTGTTCTAGATATTTATTAACCATACATTTCAAGCTTCTGATTATAAGTATCGTATTTTGGACAAATGTTAATTAATAAGAAAGAAACGTTGCACATGACAGTTATTTAGTGTCAAAATAATGTGTGTTTTACGTTTATTTATCGTCGCTACCGGTTACCCATACGAGCGACGCCTCCTGAAGAGATTAGTCATTTTAGATTTTGGAGGATAGTGCATGATACAGACAGAGACCCATTCCAGAGTCTCCTCTGGTTCTTTTACGTGCACGGTGTAAAGCACCGACACGAGACCTCGGTTTAACGTCCCATCTGAAAGACTGTTAATTTTATTAGGGTCAGACGGGGGATCGAACCTGCGATCCCTGGATTACCAGTCCAGCGTGTTACCACTGGACTACAGATCCGTCTGTGTGTCAAAATAAGTATTTATTTTGCCTTAATATCCAACACATCATAGAAGCCATACCCCCTTAAATGGTCTGTAAAAACATTTTGTGTGTCAATGGATGATTTTATATCTATAGTATGCATGCCTCGTACACGTATCTCCTGATATTAATTTGCAATCGAGGAAGATTTGTTTTCAACGTGTAATGATTCTTTATATTACAAGTAATTTTAAACAACCTCTAAATTACACGCAAGCTAATGCGTCAGCCGATGTTACGGATGTTACGTATAATAGATATAATTTAACTCAACTTAATGATGATTAGTCTATTTATTTCACAACATGCCTCACTTATTGGTGTCCGTAATTTTGTTCTCATTCTGTTTCTAGTAACATTGTATTTTAATCATTAAATAATAATAAATGTTCATCAAGTGAATGTACTCAATCTGGCAATACGCCGGGGTATTGGTGGATGTCATTAGTGATTAAGATTACCCTCATTTGCATATTCCGTGAACATACTTCGTTAATAATTCGGAAGTAAATATGAGCGTTAGAGTATGGTACACTCACTTACTTGTTTCAAATATTAACGGTAAAGCTCTAACGCATGTCCGTGTCGTAGTTCACGAAAACTTACGAAGGCTTTGGCGGAGATTAATTGGTCTCAGTTTAATGTTGCCAAACAATACCCATTCTGGTAATACGCCGGGGGTATTGATAAATAGATAGATTTCTAGAGAGTGACCTAATTAGTGAACTTATCTTCCTTAGGGCCCTCTATTGTATTCATGGATGTCATTAGTGAGCAAGATTACCCTCGTTACCCCATCCAGCACGAGCATAACTACTTAGGCAATTGTCGGTGAAGTAGGTCATACCAGTTATGTTTTTCTATGTTCAATAACACAATGGCACACGTAAATTTCCACCTCCCTCATTAAAATGGCAATATACAGTTGTAGACTAGGCCAAATTTCAGAAAACGTTAATGGTGGAGGCATTTCAGGTTTACGGCTGGCAAACAACATATCATCTAGATGTATTTATATGTTCTTAATCGATCTAGTGGGTTTGTCCATCTGTATTTTCAACGATTAACCCTTAAATGTGACAAATCCAAAATGGCCGCCATTGAAAAGTGAGAAATTCATGTTGGGTCAAATCTTTGGTACCAAATGTGGTAAGAACATAAATGAAACATCATTGTGTATGTTTTCAGGTACAAGGAATCCATTGAGATAATTATTTAACTCGAAATATGCCAAGAAATCAATAATTTCCACCTCCGCCATTAGAATGGCAATATACAGTTGTCTTAACTCCCAGATTTAAACTGGGCTCTTTAGTTCCCAATCCAATCCACGTCATAGAATGTGTACTTTGAATTTTGTGTGTGTTTTACGTTTATTTATCGTCGCTACCGGTTGCCCATGTGAGCGACGCCTCCTGAAGAGATTAGTCATTTTAGATTTTGGAGGACATTGCAATGATAGACAGAGAACCATTCCATAGTCTCATCTGGTTCTTTTACGTGCACGGTGTAGCAGCGACACGAGACCTCGGTTTAACGTCCCGTCTGAAAGACTGTTAATTTTATTAGGGTCAGACGGGGGATCGAACTTTGAATTCGTTTGTTGTTCTTGTTTTATGGCATTTCTTAATCATTGAACCAACTATGCAAACCATTAGAGCATTTCATAAAACGTGACTATAGCATGTGGGTGTTAACTCCACACAGCTTAGGTGAGTATGCGACTCTCCAGCTAGTACTGGTGGAGGAAGACACGGAGTTCCTCTCCAGCTAGTATTGGTGGAGGAAGACACGGAGTTCCTCTCCAGCTAGTATTGGTGGAGGAAGACACGGAGTTCCTTTCCAGCTAGTATTGGTGGAGGAAGACACGGAGTTCCTTTCCAGCTAGTATTGGTGGAGGAAGACACGGAGTTCCTTTCCAGCTAGTATTGGTGGAGGAAGACACGGAGTTCCTCTCCAGCTAGTATTGGTGGAGGAAGACACGGAGTTCCTCTCCAGCTGGTATTGGTGGAGGAAGACACGGAGTTCCTCTCCAGCTAGTATTGGTGGAGGAAGACACGGAGTTCCTCTCCAGCTGGTATTGGTGGAGGAAGACACGGAGATACTCCCCGAGCAGTATTTCAGGCACGGATGGAAACTCGGGTAAAACCACTGACGTCCGCAAGCCTGTTTAATAGCTTCCTCACTTGAAATCATTCATCACATCCATTTGGATTCGAACGTACAGTGGTGTGGGGAGAGTGATTTGAAGTTGACGAACGTTATCGCTCGAGCTACTCCCTCCCCTCCACATACTGTGTTTTACGTTTATTTTTCGTCGCTACCGGTTGCCCATATGAGTGACGCCGCCTAAATAGATTAGTCATTTTAGATTTTTGGAGAATAGTACAATGATACAGACAGAGACCCATTCCAGAGTCTCCTCTGGTTCATGTACGTGCACGGTGTACAGCACCGACACGAGACCTCGGTTTAACGTCCCATCGCCAAGAGGGAGAGAGAAAAGGCAACATGGAATTTAAATGCCTTGCCTAAGGATACAATCATAACGGCTCCAGCGGGGTTCGAACTTCAGGTATTTCGCTCCTGAAGCGAACACGCTACCATTGCGCTATCACGACTTCCACTGTGGTCATGGCGGCCGGAGAATGGCTACGCATTACCACTGACTTCTATAGTAAAATATGCAAGATTGTAACTCGAAAAAGAATTAAGACAGACAGTCTGGATCTATGGTGTTTGCAATATGTGTTTTTATTTACTCAGCAGGCAAAGAGTTAACCTTTACTCCACAACAGAAGTTACTCATACAATACTACTGATAAGCAACAGGCATGCTGTACTACATAATTATTCTATATATTCAATAATGAATATGAACTATTTTTCTACGACCTTCACCCTCTTGACCTTCATGCGGCTTGTCCTTCAGACTGATTCAGTGTAAATAGGCTGTGTATGGATTTAGCCGCTGGATAGCGACTTACAAAAGTGGTGGCAGAAGACCCAATGGCAAGCGACATGCAAGTCAACTGGATAACTGCCACCAAATGTGATATTTTGTAATACCGACACTGTATTGATTCTATTTGTTGAAATAATTAAATCAAAATAACAACAACAAAAAACACAAAAAACAACAACAAAAATGAATATGTGAACATGTGATTGTGAATAATAGCTGGAGCCGACTATATGTGGGAAGAGATAAAGCTGTTTGTATCAACAAATAATAAATATGCATACTATTATCAGGGATTCTAATTTTATAGATGTTACCATTATTTTATGTTATATAGTCTGTTCAAAAGCTCACTCAGAGCTTGTGTTGTACTGTTGCTATCTTACCGACTCAAAATAAAATTTATCTTATCATGTTTATGTGGAGTAGAGCGTTAATAAACATTTGTGTGTTCAATACATAAATAGACTTAATTAAAATGTCTTATATGCAAGTACAGTATACACCCGTTATGTCGAATTCCGTCGGAACGAACAAAATACTTCAACATTACCAAAGTTTGACTTAACGAAATTTGATATAAACAGATCCAGTTATAATTATGTAAAATGATAGTGTCTGAAACGGGACTTTGATCCGACTTCGAGATAACTGGAGAATTTGACATAACCGGCTTTGACATAACCGACTTTGACATAACCGACATTAACATAACGGATGTAGACTGTATGTATTAGATACTGCCATATTGTACATACAGTATAAACATTGTATCAGGAACCTATATAGATCCTGTCAATCATTGTACAGGGATCATTCTAGAGGGCGATATTGTCGCCCTAGTGACCCTGACTTCGCCCATTTTTTTTACTATTTTCAAACAAAATGTTGTCTAGTAAGATACACTGGCCCATTATAAAGCACTCCTTCTATTCAAATGTTGTATTTAATGGTTGTACTGTGCATTTTAACCCTATTTTGCAGAAGTATATTAAAGAACACCATTTAAGGAAGCGATCACGCGCTTTCTCACTTCTCACAAAAATTCTGTCCTAGAATGAACCCTGTTGTAACAGTATATATAAACTTATATTATACCTATATTTTTGCAATTACTGGTTCAGTGTCACCTGATTAGTTCTATTGAATGACAGTTTGACTACAGTTATACATGTACAGTCTACAGCAATTACTTGTTCAGTTTAATACTTTTTTTTTGCACCATTTTCCTGCGAAATGTTATGTTTTCTTTTACTAAGCTTCGCTGAGATAAGAATAAGATAAGAAATAAATCAAACTCGGATTGATTCCGTACACACAATGAAAAAAATTGCCAATTTGTATCAATAAAAATTTCCAATGTGGCGAGAGAAAAAATCAGATACGGCGGGGCCCTGAGAAAATAAACATCAATTTTGTTTAACCTTACATAATGTCTGTGTAAGGTTTGCTTAACTCTTTCAACACTACAGACCTCTAAATAGGATTACAAAAAGTGTAGATCCAGATGAGCCGGCTCTTGATGAGCTGTCTCATCAGGATCTGAACTTTTTGCCATTACTATTTTTAGACAAAATTACCCATTTTGATAAATGAACTGATCCAAATGTAATTATCATATTAATTTATTGGTCTAAACATAATTATGCACTAGTCCATGTCAGTTACTTGGTGTTGAATGGGTTAAAATACTCTTGAAGTAAAGACGATTGTTCAATTTGTTGAGGCATATACAGGGTTCCCTCTGTCTGAATGTTTGTCTGCGCCACTTCTGTCGCCAACTGAAAAACACTGGAGCTGACTAAGAGCCATATAATTCACAAATAAATATTTGAAGCCATGTAGTTGACAAAAAATGTGCCAAAAACAAAATATTTAAAAAAAAGAATATATCTATTATTGCATAAAGCAGAAACTTCTTAAATTTCAATCTGCAAACACTGTACATCTCCATTTCTATCAGTTGCATTATATCTCAGTCTTCACTCTTACAAGTTACATCTCCCGTCTCTTGTCTTCTGGTGAATTATCTATGTGCTGAAGTTCACGCAAGCCTTCCAACACCAATCGAATATTTGCTTTCACTTTAACGGCATCACTCGTCAGCCTATCAGAATTCTCTGTCAGCAACTTGGTTCTTTTCTCTATGAAGGATAGAGCTTCATCTAGAGTCATTTCCAAAAAGAACCCAAAGCCGATAAATACAAATATTTTGGAAGAATCCAATATATTTGTCTGTACATAAAAGTTACAGCCGATATCAACTTTTGTTTTCAGGTCCCCCTGTATACCATTGACTTTAATTCTTTCGATTGTTGTTTTAAGCTGCAAATATTCTGCAATTTGTCCATAAATCTCATCTCTTTGTTCAAGAATTAATCGGAGATCTTCTCTTAGTTTTTCATTCACGAACGTTTCATACTCCAAAACCTTATGAGAAAATGCAGACATGATGTAATAGTTTCCTTGACGGAATAGATTGGAACAATCTTGTTAACAGTTACTCTCGCGTGCAACTGTTCAATAATTAATATGTATATCCGAAATGTATTGCACTATCAAATATGTTAATTATGACAGTTCACAGTTAAGTAATGGTTTCCTTGACGGAATATGCTGGAACAAGCTTGTTAACAGTTACTCTCGCGTTCAACTGTTCAATAATTAATATGTATATCCGAAATGTATTGCACTATCAAATATGATAATTTTGACAGTTCACGGTTAAACCACTATTGTCCTTTATCAGCAGAAATAGATGCCACCAACACCGATAATGTAACAACAATAAAAATAATCTAGGAATTTAAACAATGAAGCAAATTATATCTCGTTATTACGGTTTGTTACTGGAAACATCATGTGCAAATGGTGCATTTGAAATTAAGGGAAGTAACTCTGTGTCTACTAATTCCCGATATTCGGATAATAAAAACTTCAATACTGCCGAACAATCAGTTTAATTCATTTAATCATATTTTATTTGTTGTTTTGCATTATTCATACTCACATAATCATGACAAGGCAACGAAAGAAGCAAACTGGGTTGGGCAACAAGTTCTAACAACATTAGTACCCCCCCCCGAATAATCAGTACGTGATGCCGTTTTACTTTTAGTGAAAGCAACTATTAGATTGGTGTTAGAAGGCTTACGTGGACTTCAGCACATAGATAATTCTCCAGAAGACAAGATACGGGAGATGTAACTTGTAAGAGTTTCTACTTTATGCAACATTATACGAAGATAGGCTACCAATTATAACTGGCAGGCGCAATCTGGAACACTGGGTTAATTTAAAATGTTATATGCAAAGATAAGACAATTAATATTATCATATTTCAGGCACAGACAAGTACCCGGGTAGAACCACCGCAAGAAAACTGAACGCTTCCTGATTTGAAAGAATTACGACACACCCATTTTTTTGGTATTCGAATCTACACCGTGTGATAGGAAGCCAACGACATTAACCACTCGGCCACGAGCAAGCACCGCGAAGTATTTAGTACCAACATGTATTAACTACTCCATATTTCTTGTGTAGTTGAATGTACTGTGTGTGTGCCCACTATACAATTTTATGTTATTTACTATTTTACCATTGTTCTATATATATGCATGTTGCCATCGCTACAAGCTCTGATCACCAGTTATTGTCGCTATTAGTAACGATTGATTTGTGTGTGGTGTATTTTACGCTTATTTATCGTCGCTACCGGTTGCCCATATGTGCGACGCCTCCTGAAGAGATTAGTTATTTTAGACTTTTGGAGTATAGTCTCCTCTGGTTCTTTTACGTGCACGGTGTAAAGCACCGACACGAGACCTCGGTTTAAAGTCCCATCTAAAAAAAAGACTGTTAATTTTATTAGGGTCAGACGGGGGATCGACCCTGTGATCCCTGGATTACCAGTCCAACGTGTTAACCACTGGACTACAGATCCGTCTGTAATAACGATTGATATTTTGTTGTTTACGTTTATTTATCGTCGCTACCGGTTGCCAATATGAGCGGCGCCTCCTGAAGATATTAGTCATTTTAGATTTTGGAGGATAGTGCATTGATACAGACAGAGACCCATTCCAGAGTCTCCTCTTGTTCTTTAACGTGTACGGTGTAAAGCACCGACACGAGACCTCGGTTTAATGTCCCATCTGAAAGACTGTTAGTTTTATTAGGGTCAGACGGGGGATCGAACCTGCGATCCCTGGATTACCAGTTCAGCGTGTTACCACTGGGCTATATCTCGATTAGGAAACAAGTTCTACCATATGCAAGTGTAATAGGTCTCGATACCTCAATCCTCATGGAAGCAATCACCATGTGGGAGTGAGGAGAGGCACTATGAATTTAAGAGTCTTGCATAAGGACACAACCTCCGTGATTCTGGCGGGGTTCGAACGCACAACCTTCTTGATTCTGGCGGGGTTCGAACGCACAACCTCCGTGATTCTGGCGGGGTTCGAACGCACAATCTCCGTGATTCTGGTGGGGTTCGAACACACAACCTCCGTGATTCTGGCGGGGTTCGAACGCACAACCTCCGTGATTCTGGCGGGGTTCGAACGCACAACCTCCGTGATTCTGGCGCAGCTCGAACGCACGACCTCCGTGATTCTGGCGGGGTTCGAACGCACAACCTCCGTGATTCTGGCGGGGTTCGAACGCACAACCTCCGTGATTCTGGCGGGGTTCGAACGCTCAACCTCCGTGATTCTGGCGGGATTCGGACGCACAACCTCCGTGATTCTGGCGGGATTCGGACGCACAACCTCCGTGATTCTGGCGGGATTCGGACGCACAACCTCCGTGATTCTGGCGGGGTTCGAACGCACAACCTTCGTGATTCTGGCGGGGTTCGAACGCACAACCTCCGTGATTCTGGCGGGGTTCGAACGCACACAGTCTCTCGATTACGAGGAGGGCACTACACAACGGACGCTCCACCTTGCTGCACGCAAGCTGCCACCACTACTTGTTCTGAATGCCAGTAGTGACCGAGAGCAATAACGACTGATAGATTGATTAGATTCTGATCATTTTATGTCTTGAAAGACATTGGTAGTCGTTGTGGCTATGCTGTTCGGATCGTACTACCAGTCGACCGTCGACATTCTTTATGCTTCAGTAATTATTCCTGACCTTGTGATTGCGAGACAATTGCATCACCCTAGTAGATTATGTTTGTATTGTTCTTTGGTTTAATGACGCATCTACAGCTTAGGTCAAATGACGACTCTCCAACTATTATTGGTGGAGGTAGACTCCGGATGTCACTTCGAGCTCAATTGATTTGATTGGTTGAGTCTGAGATTTACTCTTAGTTGAACCAATCATAAGCAGCTTGAGACTGAGTTTGCGATTGTAGAACAGTTTTATAACCACGGTGCCAGTAGTAGTATATTATACATATTTTACTTGCTATTTTACATCCAAATTACATACATACATGTACATAATCATGACAAAGCAATGACAAATCGCCACGGATAAACCATCTGGGCGAGCGCTAGATTAATTTGTGCAAAGCACCACCGATTGTCCCTGTAGTAAATACTAGTGTAGCTTTAATGTAGAGTGTATTGTAGCGTGTCTTGTAGTATATTGTAGAGTGTCTTGTAGAGTGTCTTGTAAAGTGTATTGTTGAATGTCTTGTATAAGGTCTTGTAAAGTGTCTTGTAGAGAGTCTTGTAGCGTATCTTGTAAAGTGTATTTTTTTGAATGTCTTGCATAGTGTATTGTATTGTAGAGTGACATATAGAGTGTATTGTAGCGTGTTGTTTTAATCTGCTGTAACACTGCACTCTGTGTCGCGAATTAGACCGATCCGTTAAAGATCTCTTGTTTTGAATGTATGCACCTGTTTCAGCCACACTGATCACATGATCTACTAATGTGACATGATTGGTACAGAGATTCAAATGAAACACTCGAAGAGAGCAGACACGGAACAATATACCAGAAGAAAAGAATCACTAGGAATCCTGGTTAGAGAAATCGCTAGAGAGCTATGGGTGCGTTTTATTTGTCTTATCGGTACATTGTGTGCACTGCGATATTGGTAGTTTTACCATAGTGTCTTGTATAGTGTCTTATAGAGATTCTTGTAAAGTGGCTTGTATAGTGTATTATAAGGTGTTTTGTAGCATGTCTTGTAAAGTGTCTTGTAGCGTGTCTTGTAGAGTGTATTGTAGCGTGTCCTGTAGCGTGCCACGTAGAGTGTATTGTAGAGAGTCTTGTAGAGTGTATTGTAGAGTGCCACGTAGAGTGTATTGTAGCGTGCCACGTAGAGTGTCTTGTAGAGTGCCACGTAGAGTGTCTTGTAGCGTGCCACGTAGCGTGTCTTGTAGAGTGCCACGTAGAGTGTCTTGTAGCGTGCCACGTAGAGTGCCACGTAGAGTGTCTTGTAGCGTGCCACGTAGAGTGTCTTATAGAGTGCCACGTAGAGTGTCTTGTATAGTGCCACGTAGAGTGTCTTGTAGCGTGCCACGTAGAGTGCCTTGTAGCGTGCCACGTAGAGTGTCTTGTAGCGTGCCACGTAGAGTGCCACGTAGAGTGTCTTGTAGAGTGTATTGTAGCGTGTCCTGTAGCGTGCCACGTAGAGTGCCACGTAGAGTGTATTGTAGCGTGCCACGTAGAGTGTCTTGTAGAGTGCCACGTAGAGTGTCTTGTAGCGTGCCACGTAGCGTGTCTTGTAGAGTGCCACGTAGAGTGTCTTGTAGCGTGCCACGTAGAGTGCCACGTAGAGTGTCTTGTAGCGTGCCACGTAGAGTGTCGTGTAGAGTGCCACGTAGAGTGTCTTGTAGCGTGCCACGTAGAGTGTCTTGTAGCGTGACACGTAGAGTGTTTGTAGCGTGCCAAGTAGAGTGTCTTGTAGAGTGTCTTGTAGCGTGTCTTGTAGAGTGCCACGTAGAGTGTCTGGTAGCGTGTCTTGTAGAGTGCCACGTAGAGTGTCTTGTAGCGTGTCTTGTAGAGTGTTTTGTAGCGTGCCACGTAGAGTGCCACGTAGAGTGTCTTGTAGCGTGTCTTGTAGCGTGCCACGTAGAGTGCCACGTAGAGTGTCTTGTAGCGTGCCACGTAGAGTGTCTTGTAGAGTGCCACGTAGAGTGTCTTGTAGCGTGCCACGTAGCGTGTCTTGTAGAGTGCCACGTAGAGTGTCACGTAGAGTGTCTTGTAGCGTGCCACGTAGAGTGCCACGTAGAGTGTCTTGTAGCGTGCCACGTAGAGTGTCGTGTAGAGTGTCACGTAGAGTGTTGTAGCGTGCCACGTAGAGTGTCTTGTAGAGTGTCTTGTAGAGTGTCTTGTAGCGTGCCACGTAGAGTGTCTTGTAGAGTGTCTTGTAGCGTGTCTTGTAGAGTGCCACGTAGAGTGTCTTGTAGAGTGTCTTGTAGAGTGTCTTGTAGAGTGTCTTGTAGCGTGTCTTGTAGAGTGTATTGTAGCGTGCCACGTAGAGTGTCTTGTAGAGTGTCTTGTAGAGTGTCTTGTAGAGTGTATTGTAGCGTGCCACGTAGAGTGCCACGTAGAGTGTCTTGTATAATGTATTGTAGAGTGTATTGTAGAGTGTCTTGTAGAGTGCCACGTAGAGTGTCTTGTAGCGTGCCACGTAGAGTGCCACGTAGAGTGTCTTGTACCATGCCACGTAGAGTGTCGTGTAGAGTGCCACGTATAGTGTCTTGTAGCGTGCCACGTAGAGTGTCTTGTAGCGTGCCACGTAGAGTGTCGTGTAGAGTGCCACGTAGAGTGTCTTGTAGCGTGCCACGTAGAGTGTCTTGTAGCGTGCCACGTAGATTGTCTTGTAGCGTGCCACATAGAGTGTCTTGTAGCGTGCCACTTAGAGTGCCACGTAGAGTGTCTTGTAGCGTGCCACATAGAGTGTCTTGTAGCGTGCCACGTAGAGTGTCTTGTAGCGTGCCACGTAGAGTGTCTTGTAGCGTTTCTTGTAGAGTGCCACGTAGAGTGTCTGGTAGCGTGTCTTGTAGAGTGCCACGTAGAGTGTCTTGTAGCGTGTCTTGTAGAGTGTCTTGTAGCGTGCCACGTAGAGTGCCATGTAGAGTGTCTTGTAGCGTGTCTTGTAGCGTGCCACGTAGAGTGCCACGTAGAGTGTCTTGTATAATGTATTGTAGCGTGCCACGTAGAGTGTCTTGTAGAGTGCCACGTAGAGTGTCACGTAGAGTGTCTTGTAGCGTGCCACGTAGAGTGCCACGTAGAGTGCCACGTAGAGTGTCTTGTAGCGTGCCACGTAGAGTGTCGTGTAGAGTGCCACGTAGAGTGTCTTGTAGCGTGCCACGTAGAGTGTCTTGTAGCGTGCCACGTATAGTGTCTTGTAGCGTGCCACGTAGAGTGTCTTGTAGCGTGCCACGTAGAGTGTCACGTAGAGTGTCTTGTAGCGTGCCACGTAGAGTGTCTTGTAGCGTGCCACGTAGAGTGTCTTGTAGAGTGTCTTGTAGCGTGTCTTGTAGAGTGCCACGTAGAGTGTGGTAGCGTGTCTTGTAGAGTGCCACGTAGAGTGTCTTGTAGCGTGTCTTGTAGAGTGTCTTGTAGCGTGCCACGTAGAGTGCCACGTAAAGTGTCTTGTAGCGTGTCTTGTAGCGTGCCACGTAGGGTGTCTTGTAGAGTGTCTTGTAGAGTGTATTGTAGCGTGCCACGTAGAGTGCCACGTAGAGTGTCTTGTATAGTGTATTGTAGCGTGCCACGTAGAGTGCCACGTAGAGTGTTGTAGAGTGTATTGTAGCGTGCCACGTAGAGTGTCTTGTAGCGTGCCACGTAGAGTGCCACGTAAAGTGTCTGTAACGTGTCTTGTAGAGTGCCACGTAGAGTGTCTTGTAGAGTGTCTTGTAGAGTGTATTGTAGAGTGCCACATAGAATGACGTAGAGTGTCTTGTAGAGTGTATTGTAGAGTGCCACGTAGAGTGCCACGTAGAGTGTCTTGTAGAGTGTATTGAAGCGTGCCACGTAGAGTGTCTTGTAGAGTGTCTCGTAGAGTGTCTTGTAGAGTGACACGTAGAGTGTCTTGTAGAGTATATTGTAGAGGTATTGTAGAGTGCCACGTAGTAGTGTCTTGTAGAGTGTATTGTAGCGTGCCACGTAGAGTGTCTTGTAGAGTGTCTTGTAGAGTGTATTGTAGCGTGCCACGTAGAGTGTCTTATAGAGTGCCACGTAGAGTGTCTGTAAGTGTCTTGTAGAGTGTCTTGTAGAGTGTCTCGTAGAGTGTCTTGTAGCGTGTCTTGTAGAGTGTCTTGTAGAGTACCACGTATAGTACCTTGTAGAGTGCCACGTAGAGTATCTTGTAGAGTGCCACGTAGAGTACCACGTAGAGTATCTTGTAGAGTGCCACGTATAGTATATTGTAGAGTGCCACGTATAGTACAACGTAGAGTGTCTTGTAGAGTACCACGTAGAGTGTCTTGTAGAGTGCCACGTAGAGTCTTGTAGCGTGCCACGTAGCGTGTCTTGTAGAGTGCCAGTAGAGTGTCTTGTAGCGTGCCACGTAGAGTGCCACGTAGAGTGTCTTGTAGCGTGCCACGTAGAGTGTCGTGTAGAGTGCCACGTAGAGTGTCTTGTAGCGTGCCACGTAGAGTGTCTTGTAGCGTGACACGTAGTAGAGTGTCTTGTAGCGTGCCAGTAGAGTGTCTTGTAGAGTGTCTTGTAGCGTGTTGTAGAGTGCCACGTAGAGTGTCTGGTAGCGTGTCTTGTAGAGTGCCACGTAGAGTGTCTTGAGCGTGTCTTGTAGAGTGTTTTGTAGCGTGCCACGTAGAGTGCCACGTAGAGTGTCTTGTAGCGGTTGTTGTGAGCGGCCACGTAGAGTGTCTTGTAGCGTGCCACGTAGAGTGTCTTGTAGAGTGCCACGTAGAGTGTCTTGTAGCGTGCCACGTAGCGGTCTTGTAGAGTGCCACGTAGAGTGTCACGTAGAGTGTCTTGTAGCGTGCCACGTAGAGTGCCACGTAGAGTGTCTTGTAGCGTGCCACGTAGAGTGTCGTGTAGAGTGTCACGTAGAGTGTCTTGTAGCGTGCCACGTAGAGTGTCTTGTAGCGTGACACGTAGAGTGTCTTGTAGCGTGCCACGTAGAGTGTCTTGTAGAGTATCTTGTAGCGTGTCTTGTAGAGTGCCACGTAGAGTGTTGGTAGCGTGTCTTGTAGAGTGCCACGTAGAGTGTTCTTGTAGCGTGTCTTGTAGAGTGTTTGTAGCGTGCCACGTAGAGTGCCACGTAGAGTGTCTTGTAGAGTGTCTTGTAGAGTGTATTGTAGCGTGCCACGTAGAGTGCCACGTAGAGTGTCTTGTATAATGTATTGTAGCGTGCCACGTAGAGTGTCTTGTAGAGTGCCACGTAGAGTGCCACGTAGAGTGTCTTGTAGAGTGCCACGTAGAGTGCCACGTAGAGTGTATTGTAGCCCACAAGTGTCTTGTAGAGTGCCACGTAGAGTGTCTTGTAGAGTGCAACGTAGAGTGTCTTGTAGAAAGCCACGTAGAGTGTCTTGTAGAGAGCCACGTAGAGTGTCTTGTAGCGTGCCACGTAGAGTGTATTGTAGCGCCACAATGTCTTGACCCACATAGAGTGTCTTGTAGCGTGCCACTAATCCACGTAGAGTGTCTTGTAGCGTCCACAAACACCCACAACACCCAAAACAAGTCTTGTAGCGTGCCACGTAGAGTGTCTTGTAGAGTGTCTTGTAGCGTGTCTTGTAGAGTGTCACGAAGAGTGTCTTGTAGCGTGTCTTGTAGAGTGTCTTGTAGAGAGTCGTGTAGAGTGTCTTGTAGCGTGTCTTGTAGCGTGCCACGTAGAGTGCCACGTAGAGTGTCTTGTAGAGTCTTGTAGAGTGTATTGTAGCGTGCCACGTAGAGTGCCACGTAGAGTGTCTTGTATAATGTATTGTACCGTGCCACGTAGAGTGTCTTGTAGAGTGCCACGTAGAGGTCTTGTAGCGTGCCACGTAGAGTGCCACGTAGAGTGTCTTGTAACGTGCCACGTAGAGTGTCGTGTAGAGTGCCACGTATAGTGTCTTGTAGCGTGCCACGTAGAGTGTCTTGTAGCGTGCCACGTAGAGTGTCGTGTAGAGTGCCACGTAGAGTGTCTTGTAGCGTGCCACGTAGAGTGTCTTGTAGCGTGCCACGTAGATTGTCTTGTAGCGTGCCACATAGAGTGTCTTGTAGCGTGCCACTTAGAGTGCCACGTAGAGTGTCTTGTAGCGTGCCACATAGAGTGTCTTGTAGCGTGCCACGTAGAGTGTCTTGTAGCGTGCCACGTAGAGTCTTGTAGCGCTGTAGAGTGCCACGTAGAGTTTCTGTTACGTGTCTTGTAAGTGCCACGTAGAGTGTCTTGTAGCGTGTCTTGTAGAGTGTCTTGTAGGTGCCACGTAGAGTGCCATGTAGAGTGTCTTGTAGCGTGTCTTGTAGCGTGCCACGTAGAGTGCCACGTAGAGTGTCTTGTATAATGTATTGTAGCGTGCCACGTAGAGTGTCTTGTAGAGTGCCACGTAGAGTGTCACGTAGAGTGTCTTGTAGCGTGCCACGTAGAGTGCCACGTAGAGTGCCACGTAGAGTGTCTTGTAGCGTGCCACGTAGAGTGTCGTGTAGAGTGCCACGTAGAGTGTCTTGTAGCGTGCCACGTAGAGTGTCTTGTAGCGTGCCACGTATAGTGTCTTGTAGCGTGCCACGTAGAGTGTCTTGTAGCGTGCCACGTAGAGTGTCACGTAGAGTGTCTTGTAGCGTGCCACGTAGAGTGTCTTGTAGCGTGCCACGTAGAGTGTCTTGTAGAGTGTCTTGTAGCGTGTCTTGTAGAGTGCCACGTAGAGTGTCTGGTAGCGTGTCTTGTAGAGTGCCACGTAGAGTGTCTTGTAGCGTGTCTTGTAGAGTGTCTTGTAGCGTGCCACGTAGAGTGCCACGTAAAGTGTCTTGTAGCGTGTCTTGTAGCGTGCCACGTAGGGTGTCTTGTAGAGTGTCTTGTAGAGTGTATTGTAGCGTGCCACGTAGAGTGCCACGTAGAGTGTCTTGTATAGTGTATTGTAGCGTGCCACGTAGAGTGCCACGTAGAGTGTTGTAGAGTGTCTTGTAGAGTGCCACGTAGAGTGTCTTGTAGCGTGCCACGTAGAGTGCCACGTAGAGTGTCTTGTAGCGTGTCTTGTAGCGTGCCACGTAGAGTGTCTTGTAGAGTGTCTTGTAGAGTGTATTGTAGCGTGTCTTGTAGAGTGTATTGTAGCGTGCCACGTAGAGTGTCTTGTAGAGTGTCTTGTAGAGTGTATTGTAGAGTGTCTTGTTGAGTGTCTTGTAGAGTGTATTGTAGAGTGTCTTGTAGCGTGTCTTGTAGAGTGTCTTGTAGAGTGTCTTGTAGAGTGTATTGTAGAGTGTATTGTAGCGTGTCTTGTAGAGTGTATTGTAGCGTGCCACGTAGAGTGTCTTGTAGAGTGTCTTGTAGAGTGTCTTGTAGAGTGTATTGTAGAGTGTATTGTAGCGTGCCACGTAGAGTGTCTTGTAGAGTGTCTTGTAGAGTGTATTGTAGCGTGTCTTGTAGAGTGCCACGTAGAGTGTCTTGTAGAGTGTCTTGTAGAGTGTCTTGTAGAGTGTATTGTAGCGTGTCTTGTAGAGTGCCACGTAGAGT
>CM026388.1:9825346-9852574 GCA_014843695.1 Archivesica marissinica | reverse complement strand
TATATACTAGAGGACATAGAAAACGCACACCTACATTATATACTAGAGGACATAGAAAACGCACACCTACATTATATACTAGAGGACATAGAAAACGCACACCTACATTATATACTAGAGGACATAGAAAAGCACACCTACATTATATACTAGAGGACATAGAAAACGCACACCTACATTATATACTAGAGGACATAGAAAAAGCACACCTACATTATATACTAGAGGACATAGAAAACGCACACCTACATTATATACTAGAGGACATAGAAAAAGAACACCTACATTATATACTAGAGGACATAGAAAACGCACACCTACATTATATACTAGAGGACATAGAAAACGCACACCTACATTATATACTAGAGGACATAGAAAAAGAACACCTACATTATATACTAGAGGACATAGAAAACGCACACCTACATTATATACTAGAGGACATAGAAAACGCACACCTACATTATATACTAGAGGACATAGAAAACGCACACCTACATTATATATATATACTAGAGGACATAGAAAACGCACACCTACATTATATACTAGAGGACATAGAAAAAGAACACCTACATTATATACTAGAGGACATAGAAAACGCACACCTACATTATATACTAGAGGACATAGAAAACGCACACCTACATTATATATTTTCTAGAGACATAGAAAACGCACACCTCATTATATACTAGAGGACATAGAAAACGCACACCTACATTATATACTAAGGACATAGAAAACGCACACCTACATTATATACTGAGGACATAGAAAAGCACACCTACATTATATACTAGAGGACATAGAAAACGCACACCTACATTATATACTAGAGGACATAGAAAACGCACACCTACATTATATACTAGAGGACATAGAAAACGCACACCTACATTATATACTAGAGGACATAGAAAACGCACACCTACATTATATACTAGAGGACATAGAAAACGCACACCTACATTATATACTAGAGGACATAGAAAACGCACACCTACATTATATACTAGAGGACATAGAAAACGCACACCTACATTATATACTAGAGGACATAGAAAACGCACACCTACATTATATACTAGAGGACATAGAAAACGCACACCTACATTATATACTAGAGGACATAGAAAACGCACACCTACATTATATACTAGAGGACATAGAAAACGCACACCTACATTATATACTAGAGGACATAGAAAACGCACACCTACATTATATACTAGAGGACATAGAAAACGCACACCTACATTATATACTAGAGGACATAGAAAACGCACACCTACATTATATACTAGAGGACATAGAAAACGCACACCTACATTATATACTAAGGACATAGAAAACGACACCTACATTATATACTAGAGGACATAGAAAAGAACACCTACATTATATACTAGAGGACATAGAACGCACACTACATTATATACTAGAGCATAGAACGCACACCTACATTATATACTAGAGGACATAGAAAACGCACACCTCATTATATCTAGAGGACATAGAAAACGCACACCTACATTATATACTAGAGGACATAGAAAAGCACACCTACATTATATACTAGAGGACATAGAAAACGCACACCTACATTATATCTAGAGGACATAGAAAACGCACACCACATTATATACTAGAGGACATAGAAAACGCACACCTACATTATATACTAGAGGACATAGAAAAAGAACACCTACATTATATACTAGAGGACATAGAAAACGCACACCTACATTATATACTAGAGGACATAGAAAACGCACACCTACATTATATACTAGAGGACATAGAAAAAGAACACCTACATTATATACTAGAGGACATAGAAAACGCACACCTACATTATATACTAGAGGACATAGAAAACGCACACCTACATTATATACTAGAGGACATAGAAAACGCACACCTACATTATATATTATATCTAGAGGACATAGAAAACGCACACCTACATTATATACTAGAGGACATAGAAAAAGAACACCTACATTATATACTAGAGGACATAGAAAACGCACACCTACATTATATACTAGAGGACATAGAAAACGCACACCTACATTATATATTTTACTAGAGGACATAGAAAACGCACACCTACATTATATACTAGAGGACATAGAAAACGCACACCTACATTATATACTAGAGGACATAGAAAACGCACACCTACATTATATACTAGAGGACATAGAAAACGCACACCTACATTATATACTAGAGGACATAGAAAACGCACACCTACATTATATACTAGAGGACATAGAAAACGCACACCTACATTATATACTAGAGGACATAGAAAACGCACACCTACATTATATACTAGAGGACATAGAAAACGCACACCTACATTATATACTAGAGGACATAGAAAACGCACACCTACATTATATACTAGAGGACATAGAAAACGCACACCTACATATATACTAGAGGACATAGAAAACGCACACCTACATTATATACTAGAGGACATAGAAACGCACACCTACATTATATACTAGAGGACATAGAAAACGCACACCTACATTATATACTAGAGGACATAGAAAACGCACACCTACATTATATACTAGAGGACATAGAAAATCACCTACATTATATACTAGAGATATAGACGCACACCTACATTATATACTAGAGGACATAGAAAACGCACACCTACATTATATACTAGAGGACATAGAAAACGCACACCTACATTATATGATTGTTATTACATGAAAACGAAATACGAAGGATTCCATCAAAGATATATCACACCTTTATTACAAAACACAAATTGAACAACTAAAAATATTCCAAAATGTTTAAAACTATGTATTTATAGAGTGATTGTTTTTCATGTAAAACACACTTATCTGAAGTGTGCGTTTTCTATGTCCTCTAGTATATTGACATATTCTCATTTCTATCTATTAAAAACATTTAAAAGTTATGACCTTTCGTGGTTATTCTTAATTTCTAACAGTATGCATGTATGTGTATGTATATAATATGTATAAGTATATATAAAAAATGTGCACTTGGTTAGAGGGGAAATTATATACTTATATTCACACGTAAAACAATATTCTGATAATTATCAAATTTCAATTAAACGTAAAACATCGTGTAGCCAAGGCAATACATGTTTGCACATTTGGATACCAAATTTGCCTATTTATTTCTTCAATATATTCCCTCTAACCAAATGCACATTATATATATAGTGTGTGTATGTTACAATTTGCTAATAGATATATACTTTATTTTCCTCCATTTCTGAAGAGCATAGCATATTTACAAATCATTATTAATATGTATGTACAAACAGTATAATATAAATGCACAAATAACCCTGTTAATTGTCAGTTGAGTACTCGCAGCTGAACTATACGTGCATTAGAAACATTGCAAGCACAGTTGTAGTACTCAATGAATCAATGCACACACATCCTGATGCATCCAAGATAACAGAAAACAATTAGTTTACGGTAAACCCATTAAGCGTGTCCTTACTCTATATAATAGTTGTGTTAAGAACACTCAAGGTCTCCATATGTTGAGCTTGAGGTATACATACTTGAGGTAATGGTATCTTGCCGAAATGAAAAGAAAGACAGCTACTAATATGTATACATGTGAATTATGCATTGTTGACTGTTATCTGACCTAATGAATTGGAATATAATCTTTATTTCTTTGATTTTCCGAATGTGTCGAAAAGACTATTATTTCCAGCAAGTTTATCACAGAATGTAGCCGGTCCAGGGATTGGGTCAATCCCTACCTACGAGGCCCTTTCTACTTCTGTGACACCCTCACCAGAACAAACACTCTTTGGTACCTTCGTATTTATTCCCTGGCCCATTTCTATACCCCCATGAGTGACGTTCACGGAACCGTCTCTGCCGTACACAGATACCGTCACCGTATACCGGGCGTACGCCCAGGTCAATCCGAACTTCAACGGCACAACCGCTAGTGCCTTCTTCTTCCAACGATTATCCTGTAAATCATCAAACTAGTTTTAATTACTAGATCTTTAAAGCGACATTACACCGCAAAAAGCCCACAAAATGCATTTCTTTTAACGTATAAATGCATTGCTACTACAAATTCTTCCGAATACATTTGAACACTAACATTGAATCAATAAACATTGTTTATTGGTCATCCATGCTCCTGAAATGACGTTTGTTTATCATCGGAGTTAATAAATAGGCATAGGCACACACTTGAGATATAACGGTAAATCTGTACCATAATCGTGTTATTCAGGATACACAAGTTGTTTTACGCATGAGTGTTGGACACGACCCTATTTACAATATTATGTTATGTCAACAAACCTTCGAGGCAAATAATTGGAAAAGAAATTGCCATATAATAGGAAATTACATTCTGTAGAAATTTGCGTTTTCACTGATGTAGTGTCGCTTTAAGTTACTGACCTTTCATAGCAGCTACGTACTACCTACCGGATGCATGCCATATATGTCACGAGAGTTCATTTTACGCATAAAATCAACTGTATTATAATGTACTTTTAATAAAGTACTTTATGCCATTGAAGGAAGGAAAATATACAGTTCTGTTTACCAGTATAATTATATGGATCCTTATTATATAACATTAAGCTGCATGAGTCCCTGGTAATCAAACAACTTCACGCAAATAATCGAAACAATCATTTTAATCACTGTATTCTGCTAGTTCATATTTAGCATTTTATTGATTGAGCGGTTGATTGTCAACAAATAAAGATTGAATGTGTGTGTTTTATTTTGTATACAAATTTATTTTAGCTCGATTGCGAAACAAGTTATTACAACTTATATTAATCACTCTCGAGACCTCATTCCTGATGGAATCCATCGCCACGAAGGAGGGAGAAGAGGCAACGTGGAAATTAAATGCCTTGCCTAAGGGCACAATCGTAACGGCTCCAGCGGGGCTCGAACTCCGGACAGTTCGCACCTGAAGCGAACGCGCATCCACTGCGCTATCATTGTTTTATGTTTATTTATCATCGCTACCGGTTGCCCATATGAGCGACGCCCCCTGAAGAGATTAGTCATTTTAGATGTGTGGATGATAGTGCAATGATACAGACAGAGACCCATTCCAGAGTTTCGTCTAGTTCTTTTACGGTTTAAAGTCCCAACTGAAAGACTATTCATTTTATTAGGGTCAGACGGGGGATCCTGAATACACTTGAAGATCAGAATACAGGTGTTATTAAACGTGTGGGCATACAATAATTTATTACACTTAATACAAGCAAAGTTATGCGATAAAAATGATAATGACAGACAGACAGACAGACATTTTATTCAAAACCATTAGGCTAAAATGCCCATGAGGTCAAAACATATGCATGATAGAGATAGCGAACAATGAAACTACATTTTGTAGTGACAATCTACAGAACACACATACTAAAACAGATCATCGTACAAAACAAAGAGAAGGCCCTGTAATTTTATACCCCAAAATCATTTGAGCTTTATGCAATTTTATTTATTTCATTTTATACGAAAAAATATATATATATATAATTGTATCATAACTATGACATTACAAGCTTTCTTCACATCAAAAGTGGTGTATACATAGGTTTGCATAATCCTGGCTTTGCAAACAGTCTAGTGAGTAAATAAGTTAATTCACTGCCATAAGATAATGCAAATATACCTGGTTGTAGAATTTGAACAGTGATTGCCTCGTGTTCACCTGGGCTGACGTCATCAGCTGCGTCATGACGGCATCTATGTTACAGTGAGTCAGCACGCTTCCTATTATAGTTTTCTGTGCACAAATATAGTACCGATATTAAAGTATCAACTGTATTGTTTTCATAAAATATATGCTCTTTATTTATGTTTCAACTATTGCGAAACAAGCTTTAAAATCTTATGTTAATCACTTTCGTTGAAAGCGTATATACACATAATATTATGTCATCATCAGAGTGGGGGGAAACAGGAGAAATTCCATCTGTCCGACCTGGCGACCACCGTGTCAACTCCCATAGCATGCATTCCGAGGATCGAACATGGGTAACATTGGTTATAGTGAAAATGAAATTAGAATTGGCACAAACAAAACACCTTGAAAATGTGCCAGAAATACAGTGCTCCACCATTGTTTCCAGACCCTTCTAAGCCAACTCACGCACCGTATCGCCATCCCTGGTCTAATCACTAATAGGACCATGACAATGTCGTATTCATAGCAGTACTGTCTAAGTTATTTCCAGTTAGATCTATATATTTATCTGGGAAAATAAATGTGACAATGGTGTATGATTTAAAGGTTTCTGTGATACATGTTGCTATAATCACAGTTTATATAAATATAAGGATTCCTAATGTTCTCTAGGATAGCCAAATAGGTATTTTCAAAAACTATAGCTGCTGTGTTGGTGCCGTGACCAGGTTCAATACGCGCTGACATAGTTAATAGTGTTTGATGATGCACAAAAGTAATTGCATTTTATCATTATAATGGTTGAGAAAAATGAAAATGAACTATAAAATTATATTTGCTACTGTGACTATCCGACGACATATAACATCGCAGTGTTGGGATAGCAAGTATGCCAGTGTTTTGTCGGTGTAAGAGAGAGAAACAAATCGAGGTGGGCAGTTAGAGATATTGAAAATACTAAAATAGTTAATGCTTAAAATTATTACAGAAGGGGTTGAAGTTGTACTATATAAATTATATATTATAAAATTAGGCAACGAATATTTGAATATTCCCTCGAACAACCGAATATCCGAATAATATTCCAGTATTCGAATATTCGGGGAAAATATTATATTGTCCTCAAAAATGACACCCGCTCAGTCACACGTTTGGAAATGCTTGAATCGCTCTGAGAATAAGAAAACTGCTAGGTGTAATCTATATAAATTGGATTTAGCATATTCGGGTACAATATCAATCTGAATAATCATTTGAAGAAGATGATGTTTACGCATAAACAGAAATTAGGTTTGCCAATTTTTATAAGAGTTTGGGTGATTTTGAGTTTATGATAGAATTATACCACAATATTCGAATACCGTCCGTCCGAATATTCGAATAGTGTCGTCGCTATTCGTTGCCATCCCAATATAAAACACAAATATCAAAATAAACAGAAGATAAAACCGATTCTCTCTTGTCTGTGTGAAACGATGATTACCTGTCCTTCCTGGTAAAAGTTCAATGTTTTCACGACTGCTGGATCTTTCCCGATGGATCGTGACAGTTTCTCCATTATTTGTTCCATTATGAATACAGCCGGCGTAGAAGCTTCAACAGAAAAATAACTCATTTCACAGAAATAGTATACAACTGACATAAGCTGTAATATTCTACCCATCGTTTCACTTGTATAAGAATACAGGGTTATTGCATGTCATCCCGCATTCTGTTTGACGCATTGTCGATATATAGATAGCTAGTTTGATTAGAACAAACGTAGGTATATCCATGAGCTCATAGAATTACGTGAAACATATGACAGTAATACAGTCTGTCAGATGTGTATCGCAGTCAAAATATATAATGCGATTTGTCTTAATATCAGACAGTGTAACGAGCGTGTTTTTTATATAATTGTTATAATAATTGTTACCAGGTGCCCGAACGGATGTGCACATTGCTGTATTGGTTCGCATTGCTTCTACACTGATCTTCCAGTTCGCACAAAAATATGCTGAAAATAGACAACATAGTGTAAGATAGATGCTCTTTTTTTAAATTTAGGTTTAGTTAACGTCGCTACTGACTGTTCTTTTGTGGTTGTCATAGCAACGCTATCGTACCGTCAGGCATAGAGGATATCTGTGTTTATTAGTATAAGATAGGATTTTGTTTTATCGAGTGGTTACCCCGAAATTTGTATACATAAGTATATCGGTGATCACGAGATGAAATCAAATCCCATCTTATAATAATAAACACAAATCTTCTGTTTCTTTTATGATTTCCAATGATTTTGGCTAATATAATAGTTGTTATCAAATTTAATTCATATTTACTGCTCTTGTATTGAACCTCATTTCACTACAATACACAACCGCACAATCAATTATTTTAGTGTGAACGTCCGTAATAAGAAGTAGTTCTGGTATAATGATCAAGTTAGTTTCTGTTTTCTGTCAACATTTAAAACTACATACATAACAAAACATATTCATTAGAATATATTACTTTATAATTAACTGTTCATGATTGTCAGAAAATAGCTAACAGACAGACAGACATTTTATTCAAAACCATTAGGCTAAAAAGCCCATGAGGTCAAAACATATGCATAATAGAGATAGTGAACAGTGAAACTACATTTTGTAGTGACAATCTACACAACACACATAATAAAACAGATCATCGTACAAAACAAAGAGAAGGCCCTGTAATGTTATACCCCAAAATCATTTGAGCTTTATGCAATTTTATTTATTTCATTTTAAGCGAAAAATAGACATATTTAGTGCAATAGTCTTTCCAATATGACTTAATTATTTGCGTGTATAATACAATGTACATGCATATATACCTTACCCGATAGTATATATGTATACGCATATATGTCATACATGCATGGTAAGTAAATGTATAACGAAATATTATCCTTAGGTTTTTTATTAATTGAGTAAATAAATAAATGTTTTATTTTAGTGCCTTTGCCAAACATTTTGTACAGACGTCAAATTATAATACAATAAATTTACATTTTATACATTGATCTATAGCACACAATCAACTGTATCTATATAACCATCAGTTCATATATCGTTTAAAAATGAACAAAATGACATACGAAACATAAAGATTACATAACTCAGGGAAATTCCCGTCTCTATCATGTGTCCACTTCCAAACAATGTATCTAATTAGCATACAAAAGAGTAGTTCTAATAGAAAATGCGCTATAAATAAACAGTCCAAGTTTCCTAATTACATTTTTGTTTTCTGAAGTGATAAGCTCAATAAATTTGTTCATGCTTGGTCTACACCAATATTTCTTTTGTATATACAGCTTCCTGATATCTAAAAATATTCTACACTCAATAATAAAATGGTACTCGTCTTCCAGTACGTTGCATACAGTACATTTTCGTTCATCAATTGGTGTGCGTTCAGGTCTAGACCACCTGCCCGATTCAATATGCAACCTGTGAAAGGAGACTCTTAACCGTGTTAGAGCTTGACAACATTTATTTACATTAAAACAATCTAGGTTTAATTGATATTTGAAAGAAGCATTATTCCTATAAAACAATGCTCTACTAGAGTCAGTTAACCTTGCATTCCAATTGTGTATAAACTGGTCAGTTAACCTCTGTTTAACTAAGTACAGAAACATATCAATATTACCAACTCCTTGGAAGATCCAAGCATCTACAAAACCAAGTGAACATAATAAATCTTTTAATTGTGAACACCAATTTGTTCTGCGTGGGTGAAGTTCGAAATCCCTTTTTAACATATTATATACAATAAACACATATTTATTTTTGCTCAGTTGGAGAATTTTCAACCAATATTTTAATACATTAAACATGTGTATTGTTTTGAACGATGTACGTCCCAACTCTCCATATATGAAGTCATTTTGTGTGTTTTTTTTAACACCTAATAATTTCTTACAAAACTGCAAATGTACACGTTCAATAGATAGATCCTTTGTAAAACCTAATACCTCACTATAATAGTTTAAAATAGGCGATATTAACTTATCGAATAGTTCTAACTTATGTTTTGGCGATATGTAGGTACATTTATATAAATATTTATTTAGCTTATATATTGCTTTCTGTGCCTGGCCTGCTAAAGTACTTTGTGCCGTACTAAAAGATCCACCACTAGTGAATACAATACCAAGATATGTAAATGCTTTAACAATTTCAATAGTTTCACCTTCATAATAAAACACAGTATTACGTGGTATGGAACCGCCTTTCTTAAATATCATTACCTTTGTTTTTGCAATATTTACCTTAAGTTTCCATATATTGCAATAATCATTCAATATATGTATACATCGTTGTAATTGTTCTGCTGAATTTGCAAATATCACAATATCATCAGCATACAATAACAAGAAAATCTTAAACATATTTATATCAACACCTTCATTTTGCTGTTTATGAACATGTCTTCCAAATCATTTATAAATATCGAAAATAAAAAGGGAGATAAACATTCTCCTTGTCGAACCCCAAGTAGACATGTATATTCCTGGCTAAGTGTATTACAATATTTAACTCTCGACTTAACAGACTCATAAATAGATTTAACAATATTTAATATATTTCCTCTTAATCCCAATTGTATCAATTTGTACCATAAATTTCCACGTACGACATAATCAAAAGCCTTTGTACAGTCTAAAACAGTGCATAGAGTTGCTTCCCTTGATTTAGAAAGTGTGAAATCAGACCATTTAAAACAAAAACATTATCTTCCGTGCTCATATTAGGCCTGAAACCGGTTTGAGCCTCAACATATACATTATAGTCTTCTGCCCATGACTTCAATCTATTATTGATAATACGGGTGAAAAGTGTTCCCAAGCTGCTTAACAAGGTAATGCCTCTATAATTTTCAACGTTATTGATACTTCCTTTCTTATGTAACGGTATTACATAACCTTCGGACCATCTACATGGAAAGTAACCTATTTGAAATATTGTGTTAAATAAAGAGTACATAATTGGAACTAGAACATCTTTACCCACACTGAAGAATTAATTAATTAATTAATCCGGTCCACCATACCTACTATGTTTCAACTGTCTAATTGCTAAAATTATTTCACTTGTTGTAATTGAAATATTTAATTCCTCAAACATAACTTTAAATTCATTATCTTCATATCTTTCAATGAAATACAATATTTCTTCACTAGGCGTGAAAAATCTATCGCCTGGGTTATTTACAGCTTTAAAATATGTTTCGAATGATGACAAAGATATATTTGACTTCTTTACACCTGATACATCTTTCAACAAGTTCCAGTATAGACGGGCGTTTTTATTCCTGAGATTTATAAGTTTATTTGTTTTTTCTTTATCAAAGTAATATCTACATTTTCTTAATGTTGCTTTGAAAACAGACCTTGCTTTAACCATATTTATTCTGTTAATATCATTTCTACAATCTCTGTACATATTTAAACATTTTAAAAATATACATTTCTTTTCATAGCATTCATCATTAAACCATGGTTGGTTATTCTCACAACAATCATTTAATTGATCAATCTTGATCTTTTTAACAAATGGTGAAGAAACATTGTTAAACATAACTTCTAACTTCTCAATACAAGAATCTATGTCATTACTTGATGTTGACAATAATATATCTTCTGATAATTCGTTAATATATTGTACGTTTTCTTCCGTATTTAAATTATCGATATATTGCATTTTCAAATCATTGTTCCACGTGTACTTGTAGCTAAGACTTTCTGCTTCTTGTGCAGAGTCAACACAAGGTACAGTGTTTGTAGCACAATTAAAGACGAACGACACCGTCATAAGACAGTGATCAGAAACTATATTTGGATCATGTATATTAAAGCTATCGATATATTCAAACATTTCTGATTTACAAAGTAAATAATCTATAACACTACAACCTCTATTGTTAACAAAAGAAAATTTACCAATATTAAAATCATTTCCTTTCCTGCCATTTACAATTCGGTAGCCCGATTGTTTACAGAAATCAAGTAACATACGCCCATTGTTAGTTATATGACCTTTGTCTTGAGAATACCTTTGTATAGATACCGCATCTGTTTGATGCTCATCAGGCAGTATATCCATATCAGAAACAAGTAAATTATCATACGTTACATAGTCATGTAATGTTGAAGTACGAGCATTAAAATCGCCAAAAATTGCATAGTTACTTTCATTGTTTGAAATATTTTCGACATGTATAACAGAGTCAGTCAACCTATCAAAAATGCTATCTTCTACTAACGATTGTCTGCTACTATCATCGGGTAACACATAGCACAGTCCAATATAAACATCTTTTTCTGTACATAATTTAATACATGATAATTTTACCCAAATAATATCATCTTGTGAAGAATAGCACACATTATTTTCTGATACAAATTCATTTCTGACATATATAACTATACCACCGGAGTTACGTTTCGAACCACTTTTTAATAATGTTCTATTTAAAACATAATATTCAAAACCATGGACAGATCAGATAACATACAAAAGTACATCCACCCGCGGAGGAACACGAAACTGAAGCTATGACAGCCCCAACAGAACAGCAAAAGTACTATACCGTTGTCAACAAAACCAGGAAAGAACGTAACAAAATCCTCATTAGGGCTGCAGCCTTGACCTTCATAAATCTTCAAGTCAATACCAAGCAGCTTGCCGCTGTTATCACAACCGACGCGATACACAGCTCGGTGTGGATAGCGACGTCCCTGCATATTTAAATTGTCATGTATGCTCAGTCGGATTCGTACAGGTCTGAAACAGAATTATATATACCATTATATAATGATACCTATTGCCACAAAAACAGCGTGCTTCTAGCGTAACTGGATTACTAACATACTCGAAACCACAACGCTTCTCAACACTCAATTGTATGACTTCTAGAAAGGGTTCGCTTTCAAAAAGCAGTCTTAATGTTTAAAACACTCAATGGCCTAGCACCTGTCTATCTGCAAGTCATAGATTTATCTCAGATGTTAGAACTCAAAACTTCAACCTCCAATTTTACTCTCCTATGCCAAAATAATGAACATTTTAGACAATCTTTCTTATGTTCAGGGTCACACTTGTGGAATTCCCTCCCTTATCATATCAAAACAGCACGTTCTGTTCCACACTTCAAAGCGTTATATATCAGGTGGTGCAAAGAACAGACCAATAACCTATTAAACTGATAAATTATAATTATACATGCATATAAGTATTAGTTCTTGCAGCTTATATCTTATTTCCTATGAAAGTGATACTGGTTACTGTTTACATGTTTCATTATACTATTTGATATTTTAATTTGTTGATGGCCTCATGGTAGATTGACTTAATTGTTCAATTGAGTTCTCTCGTTAAATAAGTCGTTAGTATTTATTATTATGTGTGTATGCATCCATTAACAGATTACGAATGTTTCTGTATTGCTGTGATTCTAGCAGGATTAAACCATTGCGTAAGAGGCCAGTAAGACGCTATGGACATTTAAATATTCTGGGATTCCAACACGAACGATCAATTGTGTGATGCAAGAGACAACTACGAGTGTATGTAAGTGTAGGAGGTCAGTAAGAGTTTCTGAAGAATGTCTGCTTGGGGTATAATAGGAATGAAACCATTCTAATTAAACACTATTTGAAACCTTTTCTATCTCTTTAAGCATTATTGTATCCAAAATGTCCAATATTGTTTGACGCAATATATATAACAGAACATACGGTTTATTAGACTTAAGCATTACATAGCTCATAATCATAATAATGTTTTATACAATTGCATGCAATGAAAAAAAAAGTCATAAATATACATGTTATAAGAGATACTACATGTAGATAGGAATTATCTCAGCTCAAATTGTGCACTTGCATTAGAGATATTTGGTATCAAAATGTGCGAACTATTGGGTAAATTAGTTCAATGTGCGTACTATTGGGTAAATTAGTTCAATGTGCGTACTATTGGGTAAATTAGTTCAATGTGCGTACTATTGGATAAATTAGTTCAATGTGTGAACTATTGGGTAAATTAGTTCAATGTGTGAACTATTGGGTAAATTAGTTCGATGTGTGAACAATTGGGTAAATTAGTTCAATGTGCGAACTATTGGGTAAATTAGTTCAATGTGCGAACTATTGGGTAAATTAGTTCAATGTGCGAACTATTGGGTAAATTAGTTCAATGTGCGAACAATTGGGTAAATTAGTTCAATGTGCGAACTATTGGGTAAATTAGTTCAATGTGCGAACAATTGGGTAAATTAGTTCAATGTGCGAACAATTGGGTAAATTAGTTTAATGTGTGAACTATTGGGTAAATTAGTTCAATGTGCGAACAATTGGGTAAATTAGTTCAATGTGCGATCAATTGGGTAAATTAGTTCAATGTGTGAACTATTGGGTAAATTAGTTCAATGTGTGAACTATTGGGTAAATTAGTTCAATGTGCGAACTATTGGGTAAATTAGTTCAATGTGCGAACAATTGGGTAAATTAGTTCAATGTGCGAACTATTGGGTAAATTAGTTCAATGTGCGAACAATTGGGTAAATTAGTTCAATGTGCGAACAATTGGGTAAATTAGTTTAATGTGTGAACTATTGGGTAAATTAGTTCAATGTGCGAACAATTGGGTAAATTAGTTCAATGTGCGATCAATTGGGTAAATTAGTTCAATGTGTGAACTATTGGGTAAATTAGTTCAATGTGTGAACTATTGGGTAAATTAGTTCAATGTGCGAACAATTGGGTAAATTAGTTTAATGTGTGAACTATTGAGTAAATTAGTTCAATGTGCGAACAATTGGGTAAATTAGTTCAATGTGCGATCAATTGGGTAAATTAGTTCAATGTGCGAACAATTGGGTAAATTAGTTCAATGTGTGAACTATTGGGTAAATTAGTTCAATGTGCGATCAATTGGGTAAATTAGTTCAATGTGCGAACAATTGGGTAAATTAGTTCAATGTGTGAACTATTGGGTAAATTAGTTCAATGTGCGAACAATTGGGTAAATTAGTTCAATGTGCGAACAATTGGGTAAATTAGTTCAATGTGTGAACTATTGGATAAATTAGTTCAATGTGCGAACAATTGGGTAAATTAGTTCGATGTGCGAACAATTGGATAAATTAGTTCAATGTGCGAACAATTGGGTAAATTAGTTCAATGTGTGAACTATTGGGTAAATTAGTTCAATGTGCGAACAATTGGGTAAATTAGTTCAATGTGTGAACTATTGGGTAAATTAGTTCAATGTGCGAACAATTGGGTAAATTAGTTTAATGTGTGAACTATTGAGTAAATTAGTTCAATGTGCGAACAATTGGGTAAATTAGTTCAATGTGCGATCAATTGGGTAAATTAGTTCAATGTGCGAACAATTGGGTAAATTAGTTCAATGTGTGAACTATTGGGTAAATTAGTTCAATGTGCGATCAATTGGGTAAATTAGTTCAATGTGCGAACAATTGGGTAAATTAGTTCAATGTGTGAACTATTGGGTAAATTAGTTCAATGTGCGAACAATTGGGTAAATTAGTTCAATGTGCGAACAATTGGGTAAATTAGTTCAATGTGTGAACTATTGGATAAATTAGTTCAATGTGCGAACAATTGGGTAAATTAGTTCGATGTGCGAACAATTGGATAAATTAGTTCAATGTGCGAACAATTGGGTAAATTAGTTCAATGTGTGAACTATTGGGTAAATTAGTTCAATGTGCGAACTATTGGGTAAATTAGTTCAATGTGCGATCAATTGGGTAAATTAGTTCAATGTGTGAACTATTGGATAAATTAGTTCAATGTGCGAACAATTGGGTAAATTAGTTCGATGTGCGAACAATTGGGTAAATTAGTTCAATGTGTGAACTATTGGATAAATTGGTTCAATGTGCGAACTATTGGGTAACTTAGTTCAATGTGTGAAGAACTATTTTCTTCACACATGATAGGAATATCCATATCCTAATATATGTAACGAAAATGTAAGTCGCAACATAAAACATTTGCGTGGTGTCATTATAGCGCCTAGTGTGATTGCGGCCGTAAAGCACAACTCATTCCATACAGAAAAATATGTTTGCGTCGACAACGTTCTACAGCATTAAGTATATACTATTAATTGACCACAGCATACAGCATTAAATGTATGCATTCCATACAGAAACATGTTTGCGTCGACAACGTTCTACAACATTAAGTATAATATTATACTATTAATTGACCACAGCATACAGCATTAAATGTATACATTCCATACAGAAACATGTTTGCGTCGACAACGTTCTACAGCATTAAGTATATACTAATTGACCACAGCATACAACATTAAATCTATGCATTCCATACAGAAACATGTTTGCGTCGACAACGTTCTACATCATTAAGTATATACTATTAATTGACCACAGCATACAGCATTGAATGTATACATGTAATACAGAAACCTGTTGGTTATCTTAGCAGCAAGTCCACAAGCGGCAGCAACAATGTTATTCCTGGTGATCTTCCCTCCGTACGCTCCCCCGAGTCTCTTTACAGCCACATCTATGCTGCAACAGTTAACAGTAGTATTTGAACTTAGTTGCATGTACGCATGTCCATTCTGAGTACAATACATAGACATTACTCTACCGCCATTGGCAAAGAAAGTTTTGGTGAACTACTTAATTGCGTATCTCATTTAGTTTCTCAATCTGAAACAACTAGGCTCGAATGTATGTTTCCTATCTGACCAAGATGTCAATGTACTATATCAGAATTTATACAGGTGAATGCTCCATGTGTGTAAGACATGTACATCGTTTGATAATGTGCAGTACAATTCGCATGTATGTTTCCTATATGACCAAGATGTCAATGCCCCTACTATATCAGAATGTATACAGGTGAATGCTCTATGTGTGTAAGACAGGTACATCGCTTGATAATGTTCAGTACAATCGGATGTGGTGGATTCCAAGGCTTTGTCGCCCTCTGCAATGTTACTTATTTGTTGCACGTTTATCTTTTCTATATATGTTTGCCATTTCTATTCTTTATAGACTTGAAGACACCCGCTAAACTAATTTTGTGACATTAACAAAACATAAAAAGTGAAAAGATATACATGACTGTATGTTTACTATTATTTCATACACATTTTTAAAAAAACTAAACATTGTTAAATGAGACGCGCTACAGTATCACAATAATTAGCTTGTATTCAGTGTAATACAGTCATCTCATAAATTATTGTATGACCACACGTTTAATAATCCCCACAAAGGATTATGATTGGTCGCGACATGACATTGACAGCTTGCAATTTACATTATATGTTTGTGTTCATACGTTATTTGTTGAAAATCAATTGCTTAATTACTAAGATGCTAAATCCGGAACATAGTTCGAGCCCCGCTGGGGCCGTTACGATTGTGCCCTTATGCAAGGCATTTACATTCCACATTGCCTCTTCTCTCTCCTTCATGGCGATGGATTCCATCTAGAATGAGGTCTCGAGAGTGATTAATATAAGTTGAAAGAACTTGTTTCGCAATCGAGCTACAATAAATGTGTATAAACTAAGATGCTAAATATGTACTAGCTCAATATCATGATTAAAATATTGTGTCGATTATTTGCGTGAAGTTGTTTGATCGCACCTGAAGCGAACGCGCTTCCACTGTGCTATCACGACTTCCACATAATGATCCAAATATTGTTCTCCATTGCTGACTGTAAATATTTAAACATTTATAAATAATATTATAAATTAATAAAAACATGTTTCTTACTTGTTCACCTGTACTCCGGTCACCCTACTGACGGCTGTCTGGACTGCATATATCCACTGGGTTGTCGACACCAGAGATAGACCATCTTCTGTAGGAATACAGTTGGTTGCCTGAAATACGAGTACAAGATGGAATAGAATCAATTGCACACATTGGTGAATAATTACCTAGAGCAGAAGAAACAAATGTCTTTAGAACTTCAACTCCTGAGCAACTTAGTTACCTAAATATTCCTTTATTTTGAAAAGAAGTTGTTTTATATAATGAATACTTATTAAAGGTAGGCCTACAATAGTATTATTTGGTACAAAATATTAACGTTTTCAAATATTTGGATACAAACATGAAAAACAAGAATCACATAAAGCACTTTACATACATGATATAAATATGTGCGCCAAATTAATTACTTATCCACACAGGATAGTAACGTGCTGTCCATGAATACATTTACGCGTGTATTAACTGCTTGGTACCTCATGTCCTTGGTACCTCATGAATACATTTATAAATGAAACGCGTGTATTAACTGATTGGTACCTTATGTTGCTGTCTCCGTTTATAGAAGAAGAAGAGAGAGCTTTATTTACATATAACAGTCTCCGCGGCCCAGTGGTTAAGGCATCCGCCTACGGAGTGGGGAGGTCGAAGGTTCGAATCTCGTCAGGGTTTCGTTCTGATATGGTTACCGATTGCCTACCAGCCTGGGGTCTGGCCTACACGTATATGATTCAGGAAGTATGATGTTCATAAAAAGTCTCATAAGTCAGAAATGGCTGGCCACTTTAAATAGGGGTGACACTATAATAAACAAACGTTACGTTTTATAAACCCACAAATGGGTCATTTACAAGCAACACTATAACAAATAATGTAAATAACGAAGCATGGCAACGATTTGTATAGATTTTATATGTCAGCAGGACTAGGAAAATTGTTCGATGAGCATTCGGCTCAAAGACGAACTCATTAGATTTTGGATCTGGATCAGGATACATGGATCTTTAAAAGAAATCTTCCCCATTGTAAGATGGGGGTAAACAGGGATATTTAGGTTGTTATCTAGGATTGTTCTTGTTTATCATTATTTCTGAAATTCATAACCAAATACTTGTGTTTCCATATGGAAGTGAATCTGTTCTGTGGTGTCGAAACTACCGCTGATCTGGTGTGGTGCATTCGCTATGGCTTCTGAAAGTGTTATAATTTTATTAGTTTATACAAGTTTATTCTAGCCCGATTGCGAAACAAGTTCTTAAAACTTATATTAATCACCATCAAGACCTCATTCCTGATGGAATCCATCGCCACGAGGGAGAGAGAGGAATTTGGAATTTAAGTGCCTTGCCTAAGGGCATACTAGTAACGGCCCAACGGGCGCGAACTCCGAGCCCTACGCACCTGAAATGAACGTGCTACCACTACAATATTTTTTTAAAAGTATTAACATTTTATTAAATGTGGGATTTACATAATACATGTTAGATTTCCTGTTGTGGTGCAGAGAAGACCATCCGCATATCATGTGTAACAACCAATGCTCGAGAGACTGACAATGTTCTCACATATCATTATTAATCAGCATACACATACTATATGTGAGAGGTGAGGAGTGGAAAGGAGAGGAGCGGAGAGGAGAGAAGCGTATGTGAGTGGAGAATAGGGGAGAGGAGAGGAAAGGAGAGGAAAGGAGCGGAGAGGAGAGATGAGAGGAAAATAGCGTAGCGGAGAGGAGAGATGAAAGGAGCGGTGCGGACAGGAGCACAGAGGAGTTGAGGAGGAAAGGAGTGGAAAGGAAAGGAGCGTAGATGAGAGGAGAGCAAAGGAACGGAAAGGAGCGGAGATGAAAGAGGAGAGGAGCAGAGAGGAGACGAGAGATGAAAGGAGTGGAGAGGAGTGGGAGAGGAGACGAGAGTAGCGGAGAGGAGAGGAGCGCAGAGGAGAAGAGCGCAGAGGAGAGGAGCAGAGAGGAAAGGAGAGTCGGAAGGAGAGGATAGGAGAGGAGAGGAGAGGAGAGGAGAGAAGAGGAGAGGAGAGGAGAGAAGAGGAGAGGAGAGGAGAGGACAGAAGAGGGGAGGAGCGTAGAGGGGGCGGATAGGAGAGAGATGATCGGAGAGGAAACATGTCACTGTGAATCTCATCTACCAACCTAGTTGTTACAGGCGCTTTTCTGCATTCGTATTGCATTCACTATTATATATACAATATAATATGTAACCTATATTTATTACTGGCAATCGAATAGCCGAGATAGAACATTTGAATGTACATGACTTATATTTTAAAATGTCCAACATACGTTCCGGTGTTCCTTTGATTAGGTCCGGCATGGGCTTCTTGCAGAAGGTCTTAGCAGTGATGGCGTCAGCTATGGTGATGACTGGTGTTTGTACACTGTTGTAGGTGACAGTTACAAGTCTAGCAGCTTTGTCTGCCGCCTCCTGACTCTCTGAAAACAATATGAAGTATGAGGTGCATATTCGCGCTGTGCGAACTGATCAAGCAATGGCTTCACATGTGTATATCATAATAAATATCATACAATACAACATATCAGTATCTACTAAATTGTTACTAGTTGACTTTATAAGAAGACCAATTCTTAAAATGAACGAACCAATAATTATATATTTAATGGTACATTGTACTTTACTAGTGCTAAACAGATGCTGTTTACGAAGGGTATGCTGGTGTTATTTAAGAAGGCTATGGCTGTACTATTGATGCCAGTGATTAAATGGTAGAGTACCTGCAACAACCAGTACCAGTGATTAAGTGGTAGAGTACCTGCAACAACCAGTGCCAGTGATTAAATGGTATAGTACCTGCAACAACCAGCGCCAGTGACTGTCCGTAATACATCACCTTCCCGCTACAGAATAACTGAAACACAGAACGACTCCGTGAAATCCCGTGACAACTAATAACGTCCAGTTAACAAGCTTAATTAATAAGTGAGTAATGCAAAGAGTATCGACCAAGTTGCGGTGATGTATGAATCGTCGGTACATCACATAAATGCCATACAGCACATTTCTTGCTTTCCACGCCGTTATGTATTCCAATAACTGCTGATTTCTGAGTGTGCATGTTGCTCGTCCACAGTATGGAGACAAAAACGGATGGCTATATAATAATATGAATACTTGTCCCATTTGTCTACTTGCATTAACTTACGGTTACAACTGAGAGCAATGTTCCTTTAATGTACACATTTTGTTTACTTCCAATATTAATGATCAGTATATAGCACTCAAACAACGTTTATAGATAATCCTAAATTAATTTAAAAGCGAGCTGTAAGCGAGCGGGCCTGCAGGATAAATACAATAGTAAATCAGTGATATAGCCCTCATACGTCACCTCTTCCGGTTCGACATGCGCATTGAGAAACAGTGGAGGATTAACGTCGTTAGCACCGCCTTGTGGAATATCAAATGACGTCAGAACCTTAACCACACCGGAGATTTTCTGAAACGTAAATAAATAGCGGTGTAATAAACAGTGTATGCAGTGAGTGGAATTAAGGACTACATATAACTTATGTCACTAATTAGTTCATGGCATGGGGTAGCTATGGTCCATTATGTAAGCATTAATTTGTATATACAAGCCTACAAATCGCGGAAACTATGTAATATACTGTCTACACGTGTTTATACCGCACAGTATTACCAGAGAATCAAACACATGGTTATTATTCGGCTTTGTCGTATCCAAATAGTATATTTATTTACCATGGCTTCGTCGGAATTGATAGTCTGTACTGTGGCATTCGCCTTGGTGCTGGTCACAAACCTGCCATACAGTTGTCCGGGGTGTATCGGTAAATCGTCGGTATATACCGCCTCGCCTGTCACCTGTATATAAATAGAGATATGGTATGGTCAATACAGTATTGACTTCATACATAACCTATGCCGACCAGCAGTATGTGATATATCTGTGCATCGTCCGTAATTAACGTATATGTTACCTTGCATAGAATAGAGACACTGTTCAGATTCGCATCGATACATTAGCCCATATGCAGTTCTGAAATTGCTGAGGAATTGCCATATTTCCTATCACAGAACTAGCTTCAGTTGGCTTGCCTACTTCGATCATACCGATTAATAGTTCATGATTATGCGAAACGACAAAATCTGATATGTCGATATCATCATCTGAACGTGAACGAAAGTACAGACATCACTGAAAGGATATACTTGAAAATACTGCAATGACGATGCAGGAGGAGGTACATGATTATATTAATTGACTGTATATGACTCGAGATGATTACAATTCTGTATGAATAGCCCATGTCTACCCTCCATAGAACACCTCATCATGACTAAATGCGACGCAGTAAGTATGTCGGTTGTTAACTGAAAAGTAAACCCGAAAATTTAAAGGTTATTTATTTTCATCTATGGTTTGAAAAAGCTTCTATTTTTGGATAAATTTCCTTTTGTTCTCAATGTTTCCATAATTATATCCATACGGTCAAAATATTCATTTCATCTAATGTTTCATCAGTGTTCCTGCTTGTTATCGAATGTCACTGATAACCATTGACACGATCACATGACGCGACAACGAGGTCAACATATTCTATTTTTAATTCATGTCCGAGGTCAAGGTCAACCAACATGGACATAATACAAAGGCTCCTAAATAGTATACTATACTACTAATCGGTATATCTATATCCAAATTTCATCTCGCACACAAAAATAAGACTCAAAAATTACTTTTTTGCCCAAGTTGTTATAGGTAGGCGGCATCGCCTTGACGACCTGATTATGCCTGTGTAATTTACCATTGGTAGACTAGTTAATTGATATTATGAAACAGTGCTTAGCATGACAATCTCCCAAAATAAAAAGAAAGTTCGATCACACTTGTTCTACTATTATCTTTGGACCTTACCTGTACGTTTGCTTCAAGCTTCTTCAATGGTTGGTTTAGTGGCCATTCCTGTTTATTTGTATCATATGTCTGCGTACCAGACGACAGTGGGCGTATGTCATGAAGCACGTCCTTTGCACTTCTGTACTGGAACTGCGCATTATTACCAAGAACACGCAGGAAAAACTGAAATAATAGTACGTTATTCTCATTAATTTAGCAGTTACGAGTGTTCTTGAAGCTATGCATGTAGGTAACTTAAAATTACGAGAACTGGCCTAGAGGGTATAACAATGTTCTCCAATGTCAAACTCTGTCTCAAGCTTAGTGTATATCTCAGACTCAACCAATGAAATGATTTGAGCTCGAGTTTGAGTTCTGAGAACAGTTTTATAACCTCGGGCCCTGGTTTATGCTTGCATGATTTTAACAGGCGATATCAATGAACGACACTTGTCCTTGTGCGGGCCGTTGTCTAATGCTTTTTAAAACGTGTGGCCAAAACCATTTGCGTTTTCATACCTACGTATTGTATCTGTTTGCGCTTGACATGGTTACTATTGATTTGCAATAAAATATGATTAAACTAAAGACACTGCTATTTCTTCAATTACCTCCCTTGGCAGATAAAGTCCGAATTATCCCGAAATGTATATTGGTCATTCTATTTGGAATTCTTTGTTTTTTACTATTGTTCCGTAACCAAATGTTGCGTTATGATTAATGTGATTTTTATCAATTTAATACTAATTAGATGATAACATAATTGATACTGTATGACATCTATCGAGATTAAGCGATTAAAATAATCACAGGATGAGAAACAGGATGACAATGTCTAGCATGTTGTGCACAGGAAACAACGACAAAAACCGAGGAAATCAATTAAGAGGGCCCATCTTAAAATAGTATTCAGGGGGCAGTAACTCACCAATGTTTCTCATTTTTAACATATAATACATCGGAGTACAGTATATGACAATACTATTCCTGTGTTCGTAGTATTTTACCATCTATCTATAACAGTTTCAGTTACCTGGCACAGAGTACTAGCCATTTGTCATCCAATAATAAAACACTTTTATCAAATGCTGTGTCTGACATTATCTGTCAAATGTCAACTGATCAAGATCTGAATCCTTGTGTTTTAATGTATTTCGATGAGTTGGTTTCATACCGAACGTTCGAATGCGAAACAAATGTTTATAACAATAGATTAATCAAGACCTCATTCCTGGTTGAATCCATCGCAATGAGGGAGAGAGAAGAAGCAATTTGGATTCAAGTGTCTTGCCTAAGGAAAGTTCGGGGTTCGAACTCACAACCTCTCGGTTACAGGGCGGATCCGTATCCATTACAGCACGGAGGCTCCACCAAACCTTCTAGCTTCTATATGAATTATATATGAACAAACATCTGCTATACCGAGATAATCTGTATCCGCACCTAAACAGCTCAACAGCTAAGTACACATACAAATAAAGACAAATACAAATGCATTTCTATAGCGTAAAAGTATTACAATATTCGTTTGCGCTTAGTAATCCCTAAGAGAGAGATATATATATAGTGTCAACTTTAAAATATTAATTAAACGAATACTGTACAAACAAGAATTGCCAATACATCCTTTACATTAGCCTGGGAACAGGCGTTGATATATGTTGCCTGGTCAGTCAAATAAATATAGTTTAACACCGAGACTATTAATTGGGCCATTTTGAGTTTCTGAACATGTCATTTGGCTAGAAGTTAAAAAGTGAAAAATCGACAGACTGGAACCCAGGCTACCTTTACATAGTAAATAGGTGTAACCGGGTTGATTCATAAGGGAGACAACTCTGATAGGACTTGTTACAATGGCCAGTGTAAGAGTTGTCTACTTATTTGGTTACGCTTCTGTGGTTTTTATAATTATACCGAATTGGGTTCTGTGAGAGCGGTTTTTTAATATGGTATGAGAAGCCATCTTTCTAACAAATGTAATATTTAAATTATCAGTAATCTTCAATGGTTTCAATGATTAGTATTTAACATTGCATTTTGTTAAATGACATACGCTTGTGTTACAGGAATTTGTTTTGAGAATAATAATAACGGAACGCTCGTTCGTTCGCCTTCATAATTCGCGACTGACTTTCAGAACTTAATAATCCCTAACATATAGATAGTGTCAATTTTAAAATATTAATTAAGCGAATACTGTACACACAAGAATTGCTCATTACATCCATTACATACTAAATAAGTATTGCATTCTGAAACGATCAGATGACCCGTTGAATAAATGGGGTTAGGATATATTTGATTGCTGTCTATGTTCTTGCTGAGGTTTACCTTATATAGAAGAGCGCATGCAACTATCTTCCTGTATGCGACGCTTGGTAAGCCCACACCCCTGGTTGGCACAACTTCTCGTGCAAGCGTTGTTAATGCGCCTATCAATATAATACAAATTTAAATTTTAATAGTCTCTCTTCCTGAATCACCCCCTATCTCTCTCTCTCCCCCTCCCCCTCTCCCCCTCTCCCCCTCTCCCCCTCTATCCCTCTGTCCCTCTCTCCCTCTCCTCTCTCGTCTCGTCTCGTCCTCTCTCTCTTCTCTCTCCTTCCCCCTCTCTCGCCCTCTCCCCCTCTCCCCCCTCTCTCCATCTCCCCCTCTCGTCTCGTCTCGTCCTCTCTCCCTCTTCTCTCCTCTCTCTCCCCCTCTCTCTCTCTCCGTCGTGCATGTGGGAAATCGGTAGCGACGTTAAATAAACTTAAATACAATACAAACGTATGTGCATTGTTAGTGAAGCAGACGTAGATGATAACGGTGAAGAAAAGGATGTAGAGAAGAGGGTGTAGACAGAAGAGGCTGTAGAGGAGAGGGTGTAGAGTAGACGGTGTAGAGTAGGGGATGTTAGTCAAGTTCACTTGTAACGATCAGACTATTCCATTAGACAGGTGGGGTTGAGAATGATCTGCACAAGTATATAGAACTATTCCGATCTGATGCATGTATAACCTGGGTACCATTGGTAGACTATTTACGATGGTATTGTATGTATTATCCTGGGTACCATTGGTAGACTATTTACGATGGTATTGTATGTATTATGCTGGGTACCATTGGTAGACTATTTACGATGGTATTGTATGTATTATCCTGGGTACCATTAGTAGACTATTTACGATGGTATTGTATGTATTATGCTGGGTACCATTGGTAGACTATTTACGATGGTATTTTATGTATTATCCTGGGTACCATTGGTTAACTATTTACGATGGTATTGTATGTATTATCCTGGGTACCATTGGTTGACTATTTACGATGGTATTGTATGTATTATCCTGGGTACCATTGGTAGACTATTTACGATGGTATTGTATGTATTATCCTGGGTACCATTGGTAGACTATTTACGATGGTATTGTATGTATTATCCTGGGTACCATTGGTAGACTATTTACGATGGTAGTGTATGTATTATGCTGGGTACCATTGGTAGACTATTTACGATGGTATTGTATGTATTATCCTGGGTACCATTGGTAGACTATTTACGATGGTATTGTATGTATTATCCTGGGTACCATTGGTAGACTATTTACGATGGTATTGTATGTATTATCTGGGTACCATTGGTAGACTATTTACGATGGTATTGTATGTATTATCCTGGGCACCATTGGTAGACTATTTACGATGGTATTGTATGTATTATCCTGGGTACCATTGGTAGACTATTTACGATTATTGTATGTATTATCTGGGTACCATTGGTAGACTTTTACGATGGTATTGTATGTATTCATTGGTAGTTTACGATGGTATTGTATGTATTATCCTGGGTACCATTGGTAGACTATTTACGATGGTATTGTATGTATTATGCTGGGTACCATTGGTAGACTATTTACGATGGTATTGTAGTTTTTGGTGTTTTGTGGTTTGTTGTATTATCCTGGGTACCATTGGTAGACTATTTACGATGGTATTGTATGTATTATCCTGGGTACCATTGGTTGACTATTTACGATGGTATTGTATGTATTATTCTGGGTACCATTGATAGACTATTTACGATGGTATTGTATGTATTATACTGGGTACCATTGGTAGACTATTTACGATGGTATTGTATGTATTATCCTGGGTACCATTGGTTGATTATTTACGATTGTATTGTATGTATTATCCTGGGTACCATTGGTAGACTATTTACGATGGTATTGTATGTATTATACTGGGTACCATTGGTAGACTATTTACGATGGTATTGTATCTATTATGATGGGTACCATTGGTTGACTATTTACGATGGTATTGTATGTATTATCCTGGGTACCATTGGTAGACTATTTACGATGGTATTGTATGTATAACCTGGGTACCATTGGTAGACTATTTACGATGGTATTGTATGTATTATGCTGGGTACCATTGGTAGACTATTTACGATGGTATTGTATGTATTATGATGGGTACCATTGGTTGACTATTTACGATGGTATTGTATGTATTATCCTGGGTACCATTGGTAGACTATTTACGATGGTATTGTATGTATAACCTGGGTACCATTGGTAGACTATTTACGATGGTATTGTATGTATTATGCTGGGTACCATTGGTAGACTATTTACGATGGTATTGTGTGTATTATCCTGGGTACCATTGGTACACTATTTACGATGGTAGTGTATGTATTATGCTGGGTACCATTGGTAGACTATTTACGATGGTATTGTATGTATTATCCTGGGCACCATTGGTAGACTAGTTACGATGGTATTGTATGTATAACCTGAGTACTGTTGG
>CM026388.1:9801891-9824346 GCA_014843695.1 Archivesica marissinica | reverse complement strand
CATGGACACAGACAAAGCCACAGTCAGTTAAATACAGCATTATATTACATGCACACTGTACTACCCATACATGGGGACAGACGAAGCCACCGTCAGTAAAATACAGCACTATATTACATGCACACTGTACTACACGTACATGGGGACAGATGAAGCCACCGTCAGTAAAATACAGCACTATATTACATGCACACTGTACTACAAGTACATGGGGACAGACGAAGCCACAGGCAGTAAAATACAGCATTATATTACATGCACACTGTACTACACGTACATGGGGACAGACGACGCCACCGGCAGTAAAATACAGCATTATATTACATGCATACTGTACTACAAGTATATGGGGACAGACAAAGCCACCGTTAGTTGAATACAGCACTATATTACATGCACACTGTACTACACGTACATGGGGACAGACAAAGCCAGTGAGTAAAATACAGCACTATATTACATGACCCATATACTACACGTACATGGACACAGCCACCGTCAGTAAAATACAGCACTATATTACATGAATCATATACTACACGTACATGGACACAGACAAAGCCACAGTCAGTTAAATACAGCATTATATTACATGCACACTGTACTACACGTACATGGGGACAGACGAAGCCACCGGCAGTAAAATACAGCATTATATTACATGCACACTGTACTACACGTACATGGGGACAGACGAAGCCACCGGCAGTAAAATACAGCATTATATTACATGCACACTGTACTACACGTACATGGGGACAGACGAAGCCACCGGCAGTAAAATACAGCATTATATTACATGCACACTGTACTACACGTACATGGGGACAGACGAAGCCACCGGCAGTAAAATACAGCATTATATTACATGCACACTGTACTACACGTACATGGGGACAGACGAAGCCACCGGCAGTAAAATACAGCATTATATTACATGCACACTGTACTACACGTACATGGAGACGGACGAAGCCACCGGCAGTAAAATACGGCATTATATTACATGCACACTGTACTACACGTACATGGGGACAGACGAAGCCACCGGCAGTAAAATACATCATTATATTACATGCACACTGTACTACACGTACATGGGGACAGACGAAGCCACCGGCAGTAAAATACAGCATTATATTACATGCACACTATACTACACGTACATGGGGACAGACGAAGCCACCGGCAGTAAAATACAGCATTATATTACATGCACACTGTACTACATGTACATGGGGACAGACAAAGCCATCGTCAGTAAAATACAGCATTATATTACATGAACACTATACTACATGTACATGGAGACAGACAAAGCCGCCGTTAGTTGAATACAGCATTATATTACATGCACACTGTACTACACGTACATGGGGACAGACAAAGCCAGTCAGTAAAATACAGCACTATATTACATGACCCATATACTACACGTACATGGACACAGCCACCGTAAGTAAAATACAGCACTATATTACATGAATCATATACTACACGTACATGGACACAGACAAAGCCACCGTTAGTTGAATACAGCACTATATTACATGCACACTGTACTACACGTACATGGGGACAGACAAAGCCAGTGAGTAAAATACAGCACTATATTACATGACCCATATACTACACGTACATGGACACAGCCACCGTCAGTAAAATACAGCACTATATTACATGAATCATATACTACACGTACATGGACACAGACAAAGCCACAGTCAGTTAAATACAGCATTATATTACATGCACACTGTACTACACGTACATGGGGACAGACGAAGCCACCGGCAGTAAAATACAGCATTATATTACATGCACACTGTACTACACGTACATGGGGACAGACGAAGCCACCGGCAGTAAAATACAGCATTATATTACATGCACACTGTACTACACGTACATGGGGACAGACGAAGCCACCGGCAGTAAAATACAGCATTATATTTCATGCACACTGTACTACACGTACATGGGGACAGACGAAGCCACCGGCAGTAAAATACATCATTATATTACATGCACACTGTACTACACGTGCATGGGGACAGACGAAGCCACCGGCAGTAAAATACGGCATTATATTACATGCACACTGTACTACACGTACATGGAGACGGACGAAGCCACCGGCAGTAAAATAAGCAATTATATTACATGCACACTGTACTACACGTACATGGGGACAGACGAAGCCACCGGCAGTAAAATACATCATTATATTACATGCACACTGTACTACACGTACATGGGGACAGACGAAGCCACCGGCAGTAAAATACAGCATTATATTACATGCACACTATACTACACGTACATGGGGACAGACGAAGCCACCGGCAGTAAAATACAGCATTATATTACATGCACACTGTACTACATGTACATGGGGACAGACAAAGCCATCGTCAGTAAAATACAGCATTATATTACATGAACACTATACTACATGTACATGGAGACAGACAAAGCCGCCGTTAGTTGAATACAGCATTATATTACATGCACACTGTACTACACGTACATGGGGACAGACAAAGCCAGTCAGTAAAATACAGCACTATATTACATGACCCATATACTACACGTACATGGACACAGCCACCGTCAGTAAAATACAGCACTATATTACATGAAACATATACCACATGTACATGGGGACAGACAAAGCCACCGTCAGTAAAATACAGAATTATAATAAATGAACCCTATAATACACGTACATGGGGACAGACAAAGCCACCGTCAGTTAAATGCAGAATTATATTACATGAACCCTATACCACATGTACATAGAGACAGACAAAGCCACTGTCAGTAAAATACAGCATTATATTAAATGAACCATATACTACACGTACATGGGGACAGACAAAGCAACCGTCAGTAAAATACAACATTATATTGTCTAGGTACACGGATACACTGGTCGAAATGTCTAGGTAAACGGATACACTGGTTGAATTGTCTAGGTAAACGGATACACTGGTCAAAGTGTCTAGGTAAACGGATACACTGGTCGAAGTGTCTAGGTAAACGGATACATTGGTCAAAGTGTCTAGGTAAACGTGTAATATGATAGAAGTTTCGAGGTAAACTAATAGCTTAATCGATGATAAAAAGATAATATAACATTTTATATAAAACAAACACCACACTGTACGGCGATGCTCCTATATATAGCTACAAACAGAAAAACAACCGTTATATGAAATCGTTTGAGAATAAACCCTGTAGACCGCATACACACTGTTTATTGATGGAATATGTATTTTCTTATGTTTTTGACTTTTGCGATGAAATTTCGCATAACTTGCATACACATTTCGACCTGTTTACCTAGAAAGTTTGACCATTTTACTAGTTTACCTAGAAAATTTGACCATTTTACCCGTTTACCTAGAAAGTTTGACCATTTTACCCGTTTACCTAGAAAGTATGTATATTAAATAGATGTAGATAATAGATAATCCATGGTGTACAGTGTAGATAATCCATGGTGTACAGTGTAGATAATAGATAATCCATGGTGTACAGTGTAGATAATAGATACTCCATGGTGTACAGTGAACATTATAATAGACACGTGAGGTAATTAAACTTATTGACAATATTCGTTAGTTTATATGGTTACCAAGGAAACAGTTTGCTGTATATGTACATTGTATGTGCTGTTTTAAACACTTGATCAGTATAAAGGACTATATGAGCCAGCCCGTAAATATTTAGCCATACTATACGTGTTTGTACACATTTCACAATCTGGTAAATATGTCCCTCTTTAAATGGTTACAATTGTCAAGCATTATCTGACATATATTCATGTGGTAGTTTTTCCGATTCTTTGATCATGTGCTGTTTACACTATCTTATTACCTAGTTCACACTCGTGCAGAGGGATACACCGCTAGGATGACGGAACGTATTCATACATAAATATTCCACAGTCATGTTTGTGCATGTGTTTATTCATAATGCCAGACAAGCAAAATGCTTCATTACATATTTCACACTCATAGGGTTGTTCTCCTGTATATGTATGTATATGACGATGTGGTATATGAAAGTGATAAGCTGATTGAAAGAAAGTTTACATATTTCACTTTCATGTGATCATTCAGCTAAATGTTTGATCATGTGTCCATTATATTGCCAGGCTGACAAAATCCGGTATATATGCTAGTATATGTGAAGTTCAATCTGCAAGAATATCCAACGTTTTATTACATAATTATGTCAAATTCATGCAGTCGTTCTCAGGTATGTATGCGTATGTGCTGCTTTAAAAGGCTAGACTGACTGAAAGCCGTATTACATATTTCACATTCATATGGTCGTTCTCTGGTGTGTATGCGCATGTGGATCTTCAAAGTACCAGCCTCGATGAAAGCCTTATTACATATATCACACTCATATGGGCGTTCTCCGGTATGTATGCGCATGTGCATCTTCAAACTACAAGCCTGGCTAAAAGCCTTATTACATATTTCACATTCATGTGGTCGTTCTCCCGTATGTTTGAGCATGTGCTGCTTTAATTGACTAGACCGACTGAAAGCCTTATTACATAGTTCACAAACATGTGGTTGTTCTCCGGTATGTATGCGCATGTGGCGCTTTAATTGACTAGACCGACTAAATGCTTAATTACATATTTCACATTCATGTGGTCGTTCTCCGGTATGTTTGAGCATGTGTCGCTTTAATTGACTAGAATGACTAAATGCCGTATTACATAATTCACATTCATGTGGTCGTTCTCCGGTGTGTATGCGAATGTGGGTCTTTAAATTACTAGAATGACTAAATGCTTTATTACATAGTTCACACACATGTGGTTGTTCTCCGGTATGTTTGAGCATGTGTTGCTTTAATTTACTAGACAGACTAAACGCCTTATTGCATACTTCACATTCATGTGGTCGTTCTCCCGTATGCGTGTACATGTGCTGCTTTAAAATGATATACTGACTGAATGCCTTATTACATATGTCACACGTATATGGTCGTTCTCCGATGTGAATGCGCATGTGGGTCTTTAAATTACTAGACTGACTAAATGCTTTATTACATAGTTCACACACATTCGGTTGTTCTCCCGTATGTTTGAGCATGTGCTGCTTTAATTGACTAAACAGACTGAAAGCCTTATTACATATGTCACACTTATATGGTCGTTCTCCGGTGTGAATGCGCATGTGGGTCTTTAAATTACTAGACTGACTAAATGCTTTATTACATAGTTCACACACATGTGGTTGTTCTCCAGTATGTTTGAGCATGTGTCGCTTTAATTTACTAGGCCGACTAAAAGCCTTATTACATATTTCACATTCATGTGGGCGTTCTCCGGTATGTATGAGCATGTGTATCTTCAAACTACTCGCCTGGCTAAGAACCTTATTACATATTTCACATTCATGTGGGCGTTCTCCGGTATGTATGAGCATGTGTATCTTCAAACTACTCGCCCGGCTAAAAACCTTATTACATAGTTCACATTCATGTGGTCGTTCTCCCGTATGTTTGAGCATGTGTCGCTTTAATTGACTAGAATGACTAAAAGCATTATTACATATTTCACACTCGTGTTGACGTACTCCGGAATGAACGGGTATGGTCATGGCCTGCTTTATACTCCTAGACATTTCGGGAATCATTAATTATATAAATATGTTGATATAATTATACGTTCTATGTAATACGTGTATATGAGTTGACAATGTAGGTCAGTTCTTACACAACATCGAGTTCACAATGTGAATAGAGCACACACGAGGAATTTCTTAACTAAACCAGAGAATCAGAACATGATATTTCCTCTCATCTCTTTCTAGTGAATATTAAATTGACGATCAGTAGGGCATTAACACGATTCTGTTCATGGTACAACTAATTAAGCACATGAACTCATGTAGATCTGTACGTGTACACAGCAGTTTTCATCTCCTGTAAGCAAACAAACGTATTAAATATTTACAGGTCAGAAATGCACACTAGTATTTCAATTAGTAATTGTTGTCCATTCCAACCGCTTGCTATAATGAATATTAGTTTGGTCATGCTGAAATGGTCATCATCAACATCATCATCATCGTCATCAGTATTAATCGGGTTCAACGATTGGGATATTCACATGATATCGTATAGCATAAACCAGCACATGTAGTAAGTATGCACGGTAGATTATTGTTATATATTTCGGGTTTTACGAATCTTAGTTTGGTCATGCTCATCAACATCATCATCATCGTCATCAGTATTAATCGGGTTCAACGATTGGGATATTCACATGATATCGTATAGCATAAACCAGCATATGTCGTAAGTATGCACGGTAGATTATTGTTATATATTTCGGGTTTTACGCCTGCATCAGCACCATTTTGGGCTATATCGCCAGCGGGCAGTTTACCTAACAACACCTTTCCTGGACAGGCTCCAACGGTCAACCAGAATGCACGGTAGAAGATTCAATCAAATGTGACAGAGAATGTGTATTATTCAACGACGACGACGATTATATTTACGGTTCTGTTGTGGCAGTAGTGAGCACTAACAGGATCTTTTTTGGATTGACATAATCTTGGTTCCTGGCACTAATACATTTGACACAATGTCCATCTTGGTTCCTGGCATTAATACACTTATGTAGATGTTCACAATACATAAAAGCCATTGAGGGTTAGTTAAATTTAATATTATCAACCCGGGAATAAACTCATGAACATAATCAACCCGGGGATACACGCATGGACATCATCAACCCGGGGATAAACTCATGAACATCATCAACCCTGGGATAAACTCATGAACATCATCAACCTGGGGATAAACTCATGAACATCATCAACCTGGGGATAAACTCATGAACATCATCAACCCAGGGATAAACTCATGAACATCATCAACCTGGGGATAAACTCATGAACATCATCAACCCGGGGATAAACTCATGAACATCATCAACCCTGGGATAAACTCATGAACATCATCAACCCGGGTATAAACTCATGAACATCATCAACCCAGGGATAAACTCATGAACATCATCAACCCGGGGATAAACTCATGAACATCATCAACCAGGGGATAAACTCATGAACATCATCAACCCGGGGATACACTCATGCACATCATCAACCCGGGGATAAACTCATGAACATCATAAACCCGTGGGATAAACTCATGAACATCATCAACCCGGGGATAAACTCATGAACGTCACCAACCTAGGGATAAACTCATAAACATCATCAACACGGGGATAAACTCATGAACATCATCAACCCGGGGATACACTCATGAACATCATCAAACCAGGAATAAACTCATGAACATCATCAACCCGGGGATAAACTCATGAACATCATCAACCCGGGGATAAACTCATGAACATCATCAACCTGGGGATAAACTCATGAACATCATCAACCCGGGGATAAACTCATGAACATCATCAACCCGGGGATACACTCATGAACATCATCAACCTGGGGATAAACTCATGAACATCATCAACCCGGGGATAAACTCATGAACATCATCAACCCGGGGATAAACTCATGAACATCATCAACCCGGGGATAAACTCATGAACATCATCAACCCGGGGATAAACTCATGAACATCATCAACCCGGGGATAAACTCATGAACATCATCAACCCGGGAATAAACTCATGAACATCATCAACCCTGGGATAAACTCATGAACATCATCAACCCGGGGATAAACTCATGAACATCATCAACCCGGGGATAAACTCATGAACATCATCAACCCGGGGATACACTCATGAACATCATCAACCCGGGGATAAACTCATGAACATCATCAACCCGGGTATACACTCATGAACATCATCAACCTGGGGATACACTCATGAACATCATCAAGCCGGGGATACACTCATGAACATCATCAACCTGGGGATACACTCATGAACATCATCAACCCGGGGATACACTCATGAACATCATGAACCCGGGAATAAACTCATGAACATCATCAACCCGGGAATAAACTCATGAACACCATCAACCTGGGGATAAACTCATGAACATCATCAACAGGGGGATAAACTCATGAACATCATGAACCCGGGAATAAACTCATGAACATCATCAACCGGGGATAAACTCATGAACATTACCCAGGCCCGTCGCTGGGCATACGCAAGTATCAAATGAAAACTCCAAAATGGGGGTAATAGGGATACATAGGCGCCGTGATGTGTGGAGTGGTGGAATAATTGAGCCCATTCAGGGCCCACACTGGGCTGAAAAAAGTTTGAGCCATTATCATGGCGCGTGAAATGGGGAGGGTGGGGGTCGCATTTTAGCGATATGTAGGGAGGGATTGTTAGAAAATATATCACTTAAAAATAAACTAGTTTAACCATAACAGCAGATAAATAATATAGAGACAGGTTTGACCTTAATTAGGGATCTTCGGGTATATTTTTTATATCAGCATACCCCATCACCAAAATGTATTTAGAGTAGGTGATTTATAATGGGTTGCATAAGGTAGAGAGATAGATTAAATTACAGTAGTAAGAAGGTAGAAGCCAGAAGGTAGAAGGACACTGTCTGTCAGAAGAAAGTCAACAGCTCATAGGTGTGTCCTTCATATATCCCAAGATCCCTAATAACACCTAGTCAAACCTGCAACATATAGACTGCGTTGCCCGTTGAGGGTTGTACTAATAAATATCAATAAAGATATTACTACGAAAATTAAAAGTAAGACCTAATGGCGAATAGTTAACTAGTCGCACGAACCGGTGTGAAAAAAAGCAGGAGCAAAGAAAAACGAGCGATCAGGAATGTGCACTGAATGACCTCTGCAAATGTAAACAAACAATTGAAAATTTTACGTTCGCGCAAACGAGAAAGAGATATGGCAGGTGCCCGTTTACCTTGTATAGTGCACAGCAGTATCGAGGTTGCTACGAAGATTAAAATTACGATTCGGGACGGCGGAAGTGGAATAATGGTAATGGTTAAGTTTGATTACTTCCCTTGTCCGGTGAGACTTGTCATGCCACTCGGATGCAAGCCAAATAAACAGGATATACGTCAAATTACATTCTTGGAAGTGCCCAGAATGAAAAGAATACTGATATATCTATTATAAAATACCAATTTCATTAGCGTATATGGCCGTTTTGGACACATTTATGATATTTGAAATTTTCACTTTCGGTTTTGAACTGTAAATATATACTGCGTAACAGCCAAATTGGCATATACGCCATATTTGGTCATATCTCCTCCCACTTATGCAAATATTTCAATTGGAAAGCCTTTGCTCTGTTCATACAAGACCGTAATACACAGGACATATTTTGGGGTCAGTTTTTTATCGGAACACCGATTGCGGGAACACCGATTGTGCAATAATGCGCAGTAAAGATGCGTGGTGGTTGCTAACGTTTGCTCCATTTTACAAGTTTGAAATTGAGGTTCAAACGGCCGCCGAAGCAATTTTCAGTCAATTATCCCCCAGCAATCATGGACCAGAATAAACAATAATTCATCATACTTTAATTGCCGAGTCGATACCCAATCATCGGTACGATTAAACAGCCAATTTAATATTGCAAATTGGCCCCTCGCATGTCAAAAAGATTGTTATTCACACATTATGCGTCCTTGACCGACAATTGTAGACAGCAAAACATTCGGACTGTGTCTATTGATTTACGCGCGTTTTCACACTCCTCAAGCCGATCTAGGAAACCAGGCTACCAGTCAAAAACTATAATGAACAATTTATATATTCGTATTTTGAGTGTTTTTTTGTATTTTCGCAAATTGGAATTTTGTTGAGCCATTTTTCTTTTTTTATCGCAAATGGCTCAAGTTGCGAATGCTAGCGTGGGCCCTGCCCATTGCAAATATGGTGCATCTTGAAATTTAGTTTCTGCTATTTTACATGCTTGTTTAATTAATAAGGGCGATAGATCATGTATATTATACATCTAGCTTTAATTTATACCTTTATACAGATTGTTGGGAGTACTTTAGTCCTGCAATTGTATGTTACAAAATGCATTGAAATGCAGGAAATTGCTTCCTCATTTAAAAAATCTCCGGGGGAAACGCCCCCGGACCCCTAGCATACTAGCTCTCTATGATAAATCGACAAATAAGCATATTTGGCCGTGCGTATCATCAAAATAGCTCCAGCGACGGCCCTCACCAATACGGATACTAAACTCACCTAAATACAAACAATACTGAGATTTTGTTAACCATATTCCTATTACTAAATACATGTCGCAATTTCTGAAACAAGTGTAGTGAAGATCAGAATAGTATTCGGTTAAGCTCCGGAACAACCCGAATGGCTAATCGAATCGGGCCGATCTTCCGGGAGGTGGCGCCATCTATCGGATGGTTGGCAATGAACATTTTGACTGCTTTCGTTGAACGGTAAATCGAGAAGATACTATTGACTAAGTATCGTTATACTAAGTAATTAACAAGACAACATAAGTACGTATCCATTCTGGTTATATACACTTTACACGTAGTTCTGTGTTACTACTATAATACTTAGGGCTAGTGTCTTGTGCCTGTCATCCATTTTCTCTCGACACCTTTCATAAAAACTAAGTGCTTAAATATGGTCAACATACCACTATGAAAATCTTTGTTATTTAAGTTTATTTAACGTTGATACTGTCTCCCATTTGAGCGACGGGCAGTTTATCTAACAACACCTTTCCTGGGCAGGCTCCAGCGGTTAAACAGTACTTGGTGAACCAACCTCTGTAAGAAACTGCCAACTTTTTCATTGGATGCGCGTTCGCTTCAGGTGCGAATGGCCCGGAGTTCGAGCCCTGCTGGAGCATTTACGATTAAGCAAGGCATTTAAATTCCACGTTGCGTCTTCTCTCTCCCTCGTGGCGATGGATTCCATCAGGAATGAGGTCTCGAGAGTGATTAATATAAGTTGTAATAACTTGTTTCGCAATCGAGCTAAAATAATTTGTATAAACATACTTTTTCATATAAATGAGACACGGTTTGAGCGGGGCTCGAACCCGTGACCATCAGAGATGATAGGTTACAGTGGCATACAAGTCAGCAACCGTAACCACTCGACCACAGAGACGATCCACTATGAAAATCGGAAGAGAATTAAAATATATACTTACAATTGTGCACATGGTGTTCTTATGAAAAGGGAGATAACTATGCAAGTGTTTTCACGCAAATGAAAATGGGATTCATCGTGTATTATGTTGGTCACTATGGTCAAGTGGTACCATATTCATCCGTAACTAATTATTTACCAATATTCAAACGATCTGAATGTTAATCATCTAACGCTAAATGCATACTAAGGGCATGTGATGTCTGTGGTCCAGTGGTAGAGCGTCGGATTTGGAATCGAACGGTCCCAGGTTCGATACTCGGTCAGGCATCGTATATACTGCCATTGAGCAAGACACGTCACACATATTGCTTAGCACTGGTTAACCTCTTTGGTCGGTTAAGCCTGCCCAGGAAGCCACGGTGTGACATTACTGGAAAACGCAAAATGCATACACATGTATGTGGTGTCCGTGGTCCAGTGGTATTAACTACATCCATGTGCCGGATTATAGCTGGTTCTCTCTATTTCTCCATCTCTCGGCATATGTGGTGTCCGTGGTCCAGTGGTATTAACTACATCCAGTGCCGGATTATAGCTGGTTCTCTCTATTTCTCCATCTCTCGGTCTACAAAGCAAATTAAGTCAATACATCGTACTCTCTCTATATATCTGTATATTAACTACCTGTGCCGGATTATAGCTTTTCTCTCTCTATTTCTCTATCTCTCGGTCTATAAAACACTTTAATCTGTCCTTTCTATGTCTGTATACATGTACCGGATTATAGCTGGTTCTCTCTATTTCTCTATCTCTCGGTCATGTCTTTGAGCATTGTGTTTTCGTACGAAGATTACCTTCCACCCAGGACAATTGGCATAGTGTATTGTGTTAACTAATGTTACTTTGTTGTGTCATCGCATTAATGTAAATATTCATCTTTCATTGTACATTAAACTTATTAATATTGTACATGAGTGTGGATTGTGTCTCGTTGGTATTGTGGTGATGCTTTTCCAGCCCATCCTGTTACAACGGACTCTGTTTATATTGAATTTCGTTAAGTCAAACATCGGTTATGTCGAAGTATTTTGTTCGGTCAGACGGAATTCCGACATAAAAGATATAGACTGTATAACTTTGCTTGAGTATAAACTTTATATATTTTACAACGATCTCGAATCAAGCTTCAACAACTTATATTAATTACTCTCGTAGGTACTGATGGACGCCTATATACTACGTGGTTGTACGTATGGGAGGAAACAACAATACCCGGAGAAAGTTTACCTCTCCGATCTGGCGTCCACTGTACCATCTGACATACTTCCCGACCTGAGGATCGAACACGGATTGCATTGATGAGAAGCGAGCGTGCTAACAGGGGTAATAGGACAACTTTGCTTGTATTTAGTCTCATACAACCACCATATATTTTCTAGTAAATAATACAATCTCGAAGGATTCTGATTGGCCGATCTAGAAATAAATCCATTCTATCTTCAAATAATGGCTGAGAGCGAACTCTGCATTGGTGAAATAGTAAATATTGACGGAAAATAGCGAGTCACCAGCTCTAAACATGGCACTATTAATATGCATGTACATAGTTAGAATCAAAGGTATTGATTTTGAAACTGATATAAACAGGAACGGAGAAGACGTCGAATCAGGCGAATGTCAATGATACATTCAACCAGCGTAGAGCAATGCACGGAGCAGTGTGCTTAGAGCAAGGCACGGAGCAGCGTGCGTAGAGCAATACACGGAGCAGCGTGCGTAGAGCAATGCACGGAGCAGCGTGCGTAGAGCAAGGAACGGAGCAGCGTGCCGAGAGCATATCACAAAACAGCGTGCGGAGAGCAATGCTCGCGTAGTATGCGTAGAGCAATGCACGGAGCAGCGTGCGGAGAGCAATGCACGGAGCAGCGTACGGAGAGCAATGCACGGAGCAGCGTACGGAGATCAATGCACGGAGCAGCGTACGGAGAGCAATGCACGGAGCAGCGTACGGAGATCAATGCACGGAGCAGCATGAGGAGAGCAATGCACGGAGCAGCGTGCGGAGAGCAATGCACGGAGCAGCGCGCGGAGAGCAATGCACGCAGCAGCGTGCCGAGAGTAAATGCTCGCGTAGCGTGCGGAGAGCAATGCACGGAGCAGCGTACGGAGAGCAATGCACGGAGCAGCGTGCGGAGAGCAATGCACGGAGAAGCGTACAGAGAGCAGTGCACGGAGCAGCGTACGGAGAGCAAGGAACGGAGCAGCGTGCCGAGAGCATATCACAAAACAGCGTGCGGAGAGCAATGCTCGCGTAGTATGCGTAGAGCAATGCACGGAGCAGCGTGCGGAGAGCAATGCACGGAGCAGCGTACGGAGAGCAATGCACGGAGCAGCGTACGGAGATCAATGCACGGAGCAGCGTGAGGAGAGCAATGCACACAGCGCTAGAGCAAGGCACGGAGCAGCGTGCGTAGAGCAATACACGGAGCAATGCACGGAGCAGCGTGCGTAGAGCAAGAACGGAGCAGCGTGCCGAGAGCAATCACAAAACAGCGTGCGGAGAGCAATGCTCGCGTAGTATGCGTAGAGCAATGCACGGAGCAGCGTGCGTAGAACAATGCACGGAGCAGCGTGCGGAGAGCAATGCACGGAGCAGCGTACGGAGAGCAATGCACGGAGCAAGCGTGCGTAGAGCAAGGAACGGAGCAGCGTGCCGAGAGCATATCACAAAACAGCGTGCGGAGAGCAATGCTCGCGTAGTATGCGTAGAGCAATGCACGGAGCAGCGTGCGGAGAGCAATGCACGGAGCAGCGTACGGAGAGCAATGCACGGAGCAGCGTACGGAGATCAATGCACGGAGCAGCGTGAGGAGAGCAATGCACGGAGCAGCGTGCGGAGAGCAATGCAGGAGCAGCGCGCGGAGAGCAATCCACGCAGCAGCGTGCCGAGAGTAAATGCTCGCGTAGCGTGCGGAGAGCAATGCACGGAGCAGCGTACGGAGAGCAATGCACGGAGCAGCGTGCGGAGAGCAATGCACGGAGCAGCGTACGGAGAGCAATGCACGGAGCAGCGTACGTAGAGCAAGGAACGGAGCAGCGTGCCGAGAGAATATCACAAAACAGCGTGCGGAGAGCAATGCTCGCGTAGTATGCGTAGAGCAATGCACGGAGCAGCGTGCGGAGAGCAATGCACGGAGCAGCGTACGGAGAGCAATGCACGGAGCAGCGTACGGAGATCAATGCACGGAGCAGCGTGAGGAGAGCAATGCACGGAGCAGCGTGCTTAGAGCAAGGCACGGAGCAGCGTGCGTAGAGCAATACACGGAGCAGCGTGCGTAGAGCAATGCACGGAGCAGCGTGCGTAGAGCAAGGAACGGAGCAGCGTGCCGAGAGCATATCACAAACAGCGTGCGGAGAGCATGCTCGCGTAGTATGCGTAGAGCAATGCACGGAGCAGCGTGCGGAGAGCAATGCACGGAGCAGCGTACGGAGAGCAATGCACGGAGCAGCGTACGGAGAGCAATGCACGGAGCAGCGTACGGAGAGCAAGGAACGGAGCAGCGTGCCGAGAGCATATCACAAAACAGCGTGCGGAGAGCAATGCTCGCGTAGTATGCGTAGAGCAATGCACGGAGCAGCGTGCGGAGAGCAATGCACGGAGCAGCGTACGGAGAGCAATGCACGGAGCAGCGTACGGAGATCAATGCACGGAGCAGCGTGAGGAGAGCAATGCACGGAGCAGCGTGCTTAGAGCAAGGCACGGAGCAGCGTGCGTAGAGCAATACACGGAGCAGCGTGCGTAGAGCAATGCACGGAGCAGCGTGCGTAGAGCAAGGAACGGAGCAGCGTGCCGAGAGCATATCACAAAACAGCGTGCGGAGAGCATGCTCGCGTAGTATGCGTAGAGCAATGCACGGAGCAGCGTGCGGAGAGCAATGCACGGAGCAGCGTACGGAGAGCAATGCACGGAGCACGTACGGAGATCAATGCACGGAGCAGCGTGAGAGGGCAATGCACGGAGCGCGTGCGGAGAGCAATGCACGGAGCAGCGCGCGAGAGGATGCAAGCGCAGCGTGCCGAGAGTAAATGCTCGCGTACGTGCGAGAGCAATGCACGGAGCAGCGTAGGAGAGCAATGCACGGAGCAGCGTGCGTAGACAAGCACGGAGCACTACGGAGAGCAATGCACGGAGCAGCGTACGGAGAGCAAGGAACGAGCAGCGTGCCGAGAGCAATCACAAAACAGCGTGCGGAGAGCAATGCTCGCGTAGTATGCGTAGAGCAATGCACGGAGCAGCGTGCGGAGAGCAATCACGGAGCAGCGTACGGAGAGCAATGCACGGAGCAGCGTACGGAGATCAATGCACGGAGCACGTGAGGAGAGCAATGCACGGAGCAGCGTGCTTAGAGCAAGGCACGGAGCAGCGTGCTAGAGCAATACACGGAGCAGCGTGCGTAGAGCAATGCACGGAGCACGTGCGTAGAGCAAGGAACGGAGCTGCGTGCCGAGAGCATATCACTAAACAGCGTGCGGAGAGCAATGCTCGCGTAGTATGCGTAGAGCAATGCACGGAGCAGCGTGCGGAGAGCAATGCACGGAGCAGTGTGCGGAGAGCAATGCACGGAGCAGCGTGCGGAGAGCAATGCACGGAGCAGCGTGCGGAGAGCAAATGCTCGCGCAGCGTGCAGAGAGCAATGCACGGAGCAGCGTGCGGAGAGCAATGCTCGCGCAACGGGTGCATACATTTTCGTATTGGATTTCAATAACAAATTAGAGACAGGTTTTAATGAACACAATTCGATTTATTATACACATCGTAATGTTAATTGTGTAAGTTGTTATTGTTCTTCTACTAATTGTGTAAGTTGTTGTTGTTCTTCTACTAATTGTGTAAGTTGTTGTTGTTCTTCTACTAATTGTGTAAGTTGTTGTTGTTCTTCTACTAATTGTGTAAGTTGTTGTTGTTCTTCTACTAATGTGAAAGTTATTATTGTTCTTCTACTATTATGAAAGTTGTTATTGTTCTTCTACTGATATGAAAGTTGTCATTGTGTCACAGAATGACACGAGGGCCAGCTTATCTCAGGGTCACATACACCAGGATCAAGTGTATGCATACAGACTAAGTAGATTTACAATTTTTAATATACATCAAACAACACTTGCAACAAAGACAATGACTGGTAAGAGACGTATGTTTGTCCGTAGTTTGGCTCTTCACAGATGATGGCTTCACTTCCGGTATAGAGCCCGGTCTTCGGCTGGTAATGCCGTTAATTTATGTCACAGTTCCGAGATCTAAATCTCTGCCGTTCCACACTCGGCTTTAACCTTAGGCTATAATACACCTATTTAAACATGGACACGTATGGCCATCACAGTGCTATAATGCACACTTTTAAAAGCTTGGCAAGTATTGCCGTCACAGTGCTATAATGCACACTTTAAAGATTTACAATACACACGATCATTAACTCCCTGCGTCCTAAGGACCCTGTCCACTGACGGCGGACTCGATGCTGTACAGCTACCGCTAACCGCTGACACTCTCCAGTATATGGACGTCACCAGCTCACGCCGGCAAACTATCCCAGTCGGCTCGTGCCCCAGCTTGTTATCTTGATCGTTCCGAACAGGATCTACGCCCCTGAGCTACACCTCTCACGGCTCCTGGTTCAGGCATGAAGCGACTACAACAATAACAACTATAAAACCCTTGTGCTACGTCAATCTACTCGGCTCTACTTACCACCTTATATTATAGCATTGTGGTACAACAACAAGACAATAGTTACCATAATGCTTAGACATAGATACACACACGTCTATGTAGAATCAATATACATGGTGACCTTCACGGTCTAAATATACACAAACTTAGAACCACTCGATAACCTATTACCCCGCTCCTGCAATTTGAGCGTACATGCCACCCCTTTCAACAACAGCTTATCACAACACTGCCCCAGTCATATATTCAACACTGGATTCATCAGTAGTTATTAGTTAATTATTACGTATGTAATGAACAGTAGATATCCATCGTCGTAAATCGCTAGAACCACATTTAATAACGATTTACTACAACATGTTTCTGGTAACGTCTCTGACAGTTGCTCTAGACGGCGTTTCAGATAAAATAACCTAATGACAACTACGAACAATATAATATATAGTTACATACCCAAATCTGTCGCATGTACAATTTCACAACATTCAAGTGTGATGTTCCGAAAGCAATGTCAGTGCACAGTGCGGGGCCGAATGTATAGAGCCTTCACCTGAGTATACGCACGCTTTTCTCATGAATTTTATCAGCCGATATGAAACATACCATATTGACTGCGCGTTCTTATCAGGCCCTGGGGGTTAATTTCACTGATAAAGGGAACAGTGATTTGAAAAGAATAAACCCAACTCTGCTAATACTAGTCGGATTTATATCAAATAAACGGGAATTTCCCTTATAAGTGATATAGAATAATACACCACTGTCCTTTATCTCGTATAGATACATTCGTCCCAATTTATGATAAAATCACTGAATAAATGTTTCAATGGTACGACAAAATGCTCTGAAATCCATTGATAAAGAGGCCCCAACTACACATTAGTTAAAATGGTCACTTTCATTTTGTTACATATTGTTCTTCTACTAATATGAAAGTTGTTGTTGTTCTTCTACTAATATGAAAGTTGTTATTGTTCTTCTACTAATATGAACGTTGTTGTTGCTGTCTTATTCGTCACTACACAAAGAAGTTATTCTAATTAAATGAAGGTATACAATTTATATATAAACAATACAACACACATGACGACAGTAAATACAAGCAAATAAGTACAATAGATGAATGTGTTTGCAATGATCTAACTGCATATAGTGGAAGTCTTGATAGCGCAGTGGATGCGCGTTCGCTCCAGGTCCGGAGTTCGAGCCCCGCTGGAGCCGTTACGATTGTGCCCTTAGGCAAGGCATTTAAATTCCACATGCCTCTTCTCTCTCCTTCGTGGCGATGGATTCGCCTCTTCTCTCTCCTTCATGGCGATGGATTCTATCAGGAATGAGGTCTCGAGAATGATTAATATAAGTTGAAAGAACTTCTTTCGCAATCGAGCTAAAATAAATTTGTATACACTAAGCTAACTGCATATATAGTGTATGATATAACTATTTACTGTAAGGCTAAATGCTCCCAATTACGCATGATGTGTACATTGATGTGTTTCTTATATTCTTTGTTTGGTAGTGAAGTCAGAGACTTCGTTTATTCATTATATATACACAATCATATTTACACATATATAGTACACGTACAAACACTGCACACAATCATATTTACACATATATAGTACACGTACAAACACTGCACACATTATATATACACAATCATATTTACACATATATAGTACACGTACAAACACTGCACACATTATATATTGTTGCAAACCTCTCTTTCTACTTATATATATTGTCCGGTACAAATGCTCTAACCAGGGTCTATCCTATCGTAGACACGCTGGAGTTGTTTAGGGGGTTTCTCTACGGTCCTTCAATAATGCTCTAACCAGGGTCTATCCTATCGTAGACTCGCTGGCGTTGTCTAGGGGGTTTCTCTACGGTCCTTCAATAATGTTCTAACCAGGGTTTATCCTATCGTAGACTCGCTGGCGATGTCTATGGGATTTCTCTATGATCCTTCAATAATTTATAACTCAACACAGTCTATCATTTTCCTTTGTATAATATAATTTATAACAATCGACTTTAATTTATCTCCATACATGTATCGTATATTCGTAATATCTCGTATCTTATTGTTCGCCTCACTATTTCCATATGTTCATAATAGTCCCATATGCTATATTAATTTCCTTACTTCATCAAACTATTCCAATAGATATATTAGCCAAAACAATCGTTTCTTACACGGCCTAATTATCTTCCGTTCACGTATTTAATACGACTTTAATATTTAAGAGTTAATACTTCTTTAAATATTAATTTTTCTAACTATCATAGAAACAGTTTATATCTTAAAGTGAGTTACATTTATTCTTTAAATGCCTCCTTTGGCAGGATAATAATGCACTAATTTCTTCATCATTTCTCATTTCTTAAATAGCAAAATTAACATCTATAACAGACATCATGGCGCCAAACATCTGTGATGTCATACAATAGTATTACTTGTTTCTCTGTCATCAATAAAGCGGCTATTATCTTACATAACTGACCACCTGCACTCGGTAGTGAAAATTATTCCCGCGCAAACAGAGAACTGATAATTTAGGCGCGAAAATAATAGCAGACGATTATACATATTACATAGCAGACGATTATACATATTACAATAAATCATAATCTTACATGGTTAACAATGTATCATATATATAAATAAATAAATATATTTATAAAATACATTTCTATTTATATATGACAATATTTATTCGTGCAAATAGATGTTTGTTTTTACTATCTTTTGCACAATCCTCCCTACCCAACTTGAAGTTTGAAATCGTCCGCCACCGGCCGATTTGCAAATCTTCACTCCATCGGATATATAGGAGAAAACAATATAACATCAATACATCATATATTACAAAAATAGCATTTCTCTCGCTAGGTACCAACAGTCTAATCATAGAGGCAGTGTTTGTATACTAAACTACTGAATTCCTATCGGTACACATCACAATTATTGAACTCTACTAAGGAAATCTGCCAGTATATTTTGAGTCCCTTTAATATGTTTAATGGTCAAATTAAATTCTGAGACACAGTGCCCATCTTAAGAGGCGTTGATTGGTCGTTTTTGATTTACTTAACCAGACCAGTGGATTATGATCAGAATTGATGAATATTCTGCTTGTGCCTACGTATATACGAACATGTTGAATGCCTGCAACGATCGCCGACAACTTTTCGATAGTAGAATAATTTTTCTCCCGTGGAACTATTTTTCGCGAATAAAATGCTACTGGGTGTGAGACTTGGTCAACGCTCTGAGTCAGTACCGCTGAAATTCCCAAATCTGGTTAAAGTCAGGTACCTTCAGTATGGGTTTACTGGTTAACGCTTTCTTTAATGATTAAAACGCAAATTGATGTTTATCGTTCCACTGAGTAAGAATATTCCCTGATCTCTTGCCCTTTAAAAGGTCTGTCAAGGCTATTTCAGCAAACTGGGGAATGAATTTTCTGTAAAATCCCACTGATCTCAGATATCCTCGTAATTGTTTCTTGGTATGTGGGGGAGAGATATTATCAATACATTCGACCTTACTGGATATTGGTTTGATATTCCCCGAACCTAACTCGTGTCCCAAGTAACTGACTGTTCCTGACACAATTTTACATTTCTTTGGGTTCAAAGTAACACCACTTTTCTCTAGTTTATGAAATGTCCAATCCAAGTGATTTAGATGCTGTGACCATACATTGGATCGGATTGCAATATCATCCAAATATGCGTCGGCAAATCTATCACGGATGGGTTCTCCCGGGGATTAAGCGATGATCTCATTTATAGCCCTTTGGAATGTAACACCACCATTTTTAAATCCAAATGGGAGAGTTAATGGTTCAAATAAGCCCCAGGGGGTTATAAATGCAGCAATTTCACTGGCCCGAGGGGAAAGCGGGATCTGCCAGTACCCTCGGTTCAAATCGATAATGGTTATCAGGCTATATTACATGCATACTGTACTACAAGTATATGGTGACAGACAAAGCCACCGTCAGTAAAATACAGCACTATATTACATGCATACTGTACTACAAGTATATGGGGACAGACAAAGCCACCGTCAGTAAAATACAGCACTATATTACATGCACACTGTACTACAAGTATATGGGGACACACAAAGCCACCGTCAGTAAAATACAGTATTATATTACATGCACACTGTACTACATGTACATGGACACCGTCAGTAAAATACAGCATTATATTACATGCACACTGTACTACACGTACATGGGACAGACAAAACCACCGTCAGTAAAATACAGCATTATATTACATGCACACTGTACTACACGTACATGGGGACAGATAAAGCCACCGTCAGTTAAATACAGCATTATATTACATGCACACTGTACTACACGTACATGCAGACAGACAAAGCCACCGTCAGTAAAAAACAGCACTATATTACATGAACAATATACTACACGTACATGGAGACAGACAAAGCCACCGTCAGTAAAATACCGCACTATATTACATGAACCATATACTACCAAGTACATGGAGACAGGCAAAGCCACCATCAGTAAAATACAGCACTGTATTACATGAACCATATACTACACGTACATGGAGACAGACAAAGCCATCGTCAGTAATATACAGAATTATATACATGAACCATATACTACACGTACATGGAGACAGACAAAGCCACCGTCAGTAAAATACAGAATTATATTACATGAACCATATACTACCAAGTACATGGAGAGAGACAAAGCCACAGTCAGTAAAATACAGCATTATATTGTCTAGGTAAACGGATACATTGGTCGAAGTGTCGGTAAACGGATACATTGGTCGAAGTGTCTAGGTAAACGGATACATTGTCCGAAGTGTCTAGGTAAACGGATACATTGGTCGAAGTGTCTAGGTAAACGGGTAAAATGGTCGAAGTGTCTAGGTAAATTGGTCGAAGTGTCTATGTAAACGGATACACTGGTCGAAGTGTCTAGGTAAACGAACACACTGGTTGAAGTGTCTAGGTAAACTGTTCGAAGTGTCAAGGTAAACGGATACATTGGTCAAAGTGTCTAGGTAAACGAACACACTGGTCGAAGTGTCTAGGTAAACTGTTCGAAGTGTCAAGGTAAACGGATACATTGGTCAAAGTGTCCAGGTAAACTGGTCGAAGTCTCTAGGTAAACGGGTAATATGATAGAAGTGTCAAGGTAAACGGGTAATATGATAGAAGTGTCAAGGTAAACGGGTAAAATGGTCGAAGTGTCAAGGAAACGGGTACTATGATAGAAGTGTCAAGGTAAACGGGTAATATGATAGAAGTGTCAAGGTAAACGGGTAATATGATAGAAGTGTTCTAGGATAATGGGTAATATGATAGAAGTGTCAAGGTAAACGGGTAATATGATAGAAGTGTCAAGGTAAACGGGTAATATGATAGAAGTGTCAAGGTAAACGGGTAATATGATAGAAGTGTCAAGGTAAATGGGTAATATGATAGAAGTGTCAAGGTAAACGGGTACTATGATAGAAGTGTCAAGGTAAATGCGTAATATGATAGAAGTGTTTAGGTAAACGGGTAATATGATAGAAGTGTCAAGGTAAACGCGTAATAT
>CM026388.1:9782945-9800891 GCA_014843695.1 Archivesica marissinica | reverse complement strand
TATTACCCGTTTACCTTGACACTTCCATCATATTACCCATTTACCTAGACACTTCTATCATATTACGCGTTTACCTTGACACTTCTATCATATTACCCGTTTACCTTGACACTTCTATCATATTACCCGTTTACCTTGACACTTCGACGATATTACCCGTTTACCTTGACACTTCTATCATATTACCCGTTTACCTTGACACTTCGACCATATTACCCGTTTACCTTGACACTTCCATCATATTACCCATTTACCTAGACACTTCTATCATATTACGCGTTTACCTTGACACTTCTATCATATTACCCGTTTACCTTGACACTTCTATCATATTACCCGTTTACCTTGACACTTCTATCATAGTACCCGTTTCCTTGACACTTCGACCATTTTACCCGTTTACCTTGACACTTCTATCATATTACCCGTTTACCTTGACACTTCTATCATATTACCCGTTTACCTAGAGACTTCGACCAGTTTACCTGGACACTTTGACCAATGTATCCGTTTACCTTGACACTTCGAACAGTTTACCTAGACACTTCGACCAGTGTGTTCGTTTACCTAGACACTTTGACCAATGTATCCGTTTACCTTGACACTTCGAACAGTTTACCTAGACACTTCAACCAGTGTGTTCGTTTACCTAGACACTTCGACCAGTGTATCCGTTTACATAGACACTTCGACCAATTTACCTAGACACTTCGACCATTTTACCCGTTTACCTAGACACTTCGACCAATGTATCCGTTTACCTAGACACTTCGGACAATGTATCCGTTTACCTAGACACTTCGACCAATGTATCCGTTTACCGACACTTCGACCAATGTATCCGTTTACCTAGACAATATAATGCTGTATTTTACTGACTGTGGCTTTGTCTCTCTCCATGTACTTGGTAGTATATGGTTCATGTAATATAATTCTGTATTTTACTGACGGTGGCTTTGTCTGTCTCCATGTACGTGTAGTATATGGTTCATGTATATAATTCTGTATATTACTGACGATGGCTTTGTCTGTCTCCATGTACGTGTAGTATATGGTTCATGTAATACAGTGCTGTATTTTACTGATGGTGGCTTTGCCTGTCTCCATGTACTTGGTAGTATATGGTTCATGTAATATAGTGCGGTATTTTACTGACGGTGGCTTTGTCTGTCTCCATGTACGTGTAGTATATTGTTCATGTAATATAGTGCTGTTTTCTACTGACGGTGGCTTTGTCTGTCTGCATGTACGTGTAGTACAGTGTGCATGTAATATAATGCTGTATTTAACTGACGGTGGCTTTATCTGTCCCCATGTACGTGTAGTACAGTGTGCATGTAATATAATGCTGTATTTTACTGACGGTGGCTTTGTCTGTCCCATGTACGTGTAGTACAGTGTGCATGTAATATAATGCTGTATTTTACTGACGGTGTCCATGTACATGTAGTACAGTGTGCATGTAATATAATACTGTATATTACTGACGGTGGCTTTGTCTGTCCCCATATACTTGTAGTACAGTGTGCATGTAATATAGTGCTGTATTTTACTGACGGTGGCTTTGTCTGTCCCCATATACTTGTAGTACAGTATGCATGTAATATAGTGCTGTATTTTACTGACGGTGGCTTTGTCTGTCACCATATACTTGTAGTACAGTATGCATGTAATATAGTGCTGTATTTTACTGACGGTGGCTTTGTCTGTCCCCATATACTTGTAGTACAGTATGCATGTAATATAGTGCTGTATTTTACTGACGGTGGCTTTGTCTGTCCCCATATACTTGTAGTACAGTATGCATGTAATATAGTGCTGTATTTTACTGACGGTGGCTTTGTCTGTCACCATATACTTGTAGTACAGTATGCATGTAATATAGTGCCGTATTTTACTGACGGTGGCTTTGTCTGTCCCCATATACTTGTAGTACAGTATGCATGTAATATAGTGCCGTATTTTACTGACGGTGGCTTTGTCCGTCTCCATGTACGTGTAGTACAGTGTGCATGTAATATAATGCTGTATTTTACTGACGGTGGCTTTGTCTGTCTCCATGTACGTGTAGTACAGTGTGCATTCACTGCTATGTTACATTTGACTTTACGATACTGACAAACTACATACTCAGTTGTCTCGTTGTATTTGGATTGCATCTACAGTAAATATTTATATGTATCTATTCAGTTAGAATATAAGAATGTTTTTTAATCTCGTTTATTAGACGTTTGATACGATTTTGAAAACTACTATAACTCAAAATTTTATTTTAATTAAATGTGTGCAGTGTTTGTACGTGTATTATATATGTGTAAATATGATTGTGTATATATAATGTGTGCAGTGTTTGCATGTGTACTATATATGTGTAAATATGATTGTGTATATTGTGCAAAAGATAGTAAAAACAAACATCTATTTGCACGAATAAATATTGAACGCGGATTAATTCGAATCCGAGTATGAAACCCAGAGATACGGAACACCGACCTCCAGCCCCAAGGCCATACACCCCCACACCCATGTATCGACCCAATATGAGGAATGATAATTCCCAAGCTACACACAGAAATCCCCGTGTAGAAAAATATTGTAATTATTGTCGACGAAATGGCCACGCCCATAACGAGTGTTGGGCGAATCCCAATTCACCGAGGTACTAGAAATCTCGCTAACGGGCACATGTCAAACGCTGATCATAGCTCCGCCTTTATCACTAACGAACCAATCAACACATCTGAGTATAAAGAAAGGGTAAACCCATTACTCGTAAAATATACAGGGCAGGCTCGAATTAACAATCAGGCTGCATACGTGACATATTTAAGAGATACTGGCGCTACGATCAGTTTGTTGACCGCTAACGAGCAAACGGCTAATCAGTTGGAATACATAGGTGAACAGGTGACCAATAGAGGTGTCAATTATATACCTGGTAATTATCCCGTGGCAAAGATTAGCGTTAACTGCCCAATATATCGAGGCACTTTGAAGGTGGCTATATTGACACATAGATGCGCCGCAGGGGTTGATCTGATAATAGGTAGCCATTACGAAACTATCCCTGTCACTAATTTAATTACGTGTGGTGTTGTGACACGCTCCAATAAGAAAACGATCCCCTTTGATGAAACCGTCACATCTGTTCCAGACTTAGAAAACACACCCGATACTGAGGAATATGTATTACCTTTTCGGAATACTACTGAAATAAATACCCCCTCTAAGAAAGCCAGTAAGGAGACACCGCAAGATTGATGACGTGAGCCCTGATAAATTATTGCGAGAACAGAAAAATGACCCGTCATTATTGCCACTATGGGAAATGGCGCATGAAGAAAAACCCATAAAACAAGGATATTACATCCAGCCCTAATCCCGCTTACTCATGAGGAGAGAACAACCTCAGGACCCATACAAGGTTTGACCCTGGAAAATATATGATCAGGTGGTAACGGGACTCGCACATGATAGTTTAAGTACGGGACACCTTGGACCGAGTAAAACCCTTAAGCGAATTAAGCTTCGCTTCTTTTGGCCAAGAATCCGAGCGGATGTTAAACGATTCTGCCATAGCTGTGGGCCGTGCCAGAGAGCTGGTAAGGGACAGAAATCCACTGTAGCCCCATTGAAAACTCTGCCCATTATATCCCAACCATTCAGATTCATATCAGCTGATTTCGTGGGACCCATGAAAAAACTAATAACGGGAACCAGTATATCTTGAATTTTATTGACCATGCCACTAAATATTCTGAATCTTTCCCATTCGCCGCCGCGACCGCTGATAATGTTCAAAAGGCACTAATAGAGACTATATTTCGACATGGAAAACCCGAAACTCTTGTTGACTGACAGAGGAAGTGCATTCCTAGCTGACTCATTTACACGGTTCCTAGCCGAGAATGATATACGCCACTTAATTTGTAGCAGTTATAGGCCTCAAACCAACGGAGCTATTGAGAAATATAATGGCACGTTAAAAACCATGTTGAGGATTCTGGGAGAAACCACAGTAGAGCCTTGGGATGAAATGCTACCCTGGCTATTATCTGCATACAGAAGTGCAGAACACTCTAGTACTGGATACTCCCCCTTCTATCTTCTGTATGGGCGCGAACCTTGAGATAATCTAGATTCCACTTATGACCGGTGGGCTAGAAATGAGCGGACCGAGGGGATCCCTATAGAAAACTATGTACAAGGATTGTGTCATAGATTAGCTGAAGCGTTACGCGAAGCTAGCGAGAATGCCCAACAGGCCACCGACGGTCGAAAAACGAAATATGACAGAAATAAAAAGGCGAAAATGAGCGAATTCCAGCGTGGGGAATTCGTATTAGTCCAATTACCGTTAAAAGGTATGATATTGAAGAATGCCCTCCAGGGACCGTAATTAGTGCACGAAAAGATAGCGTCGCATACCTATATTATATACATGCCTGACAAAAGAGTCAAATACCGTGTTATGCATGTAAATCAGTTGAAGCCCTGGACAGGTAGGGAGGATTGTGCCGCCATCGCTGAAAGTAGTCCGGCGTATGAATCCACAGACTCTACCCTATTAGATTACCAAGCCCCTACTGACATAGAGAAGTAATTCGACCCTTGCTGTCCTCTTGAATCTGTGCCTAGGAAAGCTTGGCTTATCAGTCATTTATCCCCAGGCCACAGGGATGGCATTACTCAAATATTAGACCGTTGCCCCCGTCTGTTCTCTGGAAAACTGGAATGTTTCCATGTGTTACCCATGATATTGATGTGGAAGGTGCCGCACCCGTAATCCAGCCATACTACCGCATGTCTCCAGAAATGAAACAAATCTTTAAAACCGAGCTAGATAACATGTTGGAGTTAGGAATTATCCGCCCGAGCCGAAGCCAGTGGGCCTCCCCCATAATATTGGTACGAAAGTCGGAGTCGGAATGGCGATTATCGCAAAATTAATGACCTGACACAAGGAGAAGCCTTCCCCATCCCTAGATTAGCCGATCTAATCGATCAAGTCGCAGGTTCGAGCCTGATAACCATTATCGATTTGAACCGAGTGTACTGGCATATCCCGCTTACCCCTCGGGCCAGTGAAATTGCAGCATTCATAACCCCCTGGGGCTTATTTGAACCATTAACTCTCCCATTTGGATTAAAAATGGTGGTGTTATATTCCAAAGGGCTATAAATGAGATCATCGCTCAATCCCCCGGGAGAACCCATCCGTGATAGATTTGCCGACGCATATTTGGATGATATTGCAATCCGATCCAATGTATGGTCACAGCATCTAAATCACTTGGATTGGACATTTCATAAACTAGAGAAAAGTGGTGTTACTTTGAACCCAAAGAAATGTAAAATTGGGTCAGGAACAGTCAGTTACTTGGGACACGAGTTAGGTTCGGGGAAAATCAAACCAATATCCAGTAAGGTCGAATGTATTGATAATATCTCTCCCCCACATACCAAGAAACAATTACGAGGATATCTGGGATCAGTGGGATTTTACAGAAAATTCATTCCCCAGTTTGCTGACAGACCTTTTAAAGGGCAAGAGATCAGGGAATATTCTTACTGAGTGGAACGATAAACATCAATTTGCGTTTGAATCATTAAAGAAGGCGTTAACCAGTAAACCCATACTGAAGGCACCTGACTTTAACCAGATTTGGGAATTTCAGCGGTACTGACTCAGAGCGTTGACCAAGTCTCACACCCAGTAGCATTTTATTCACGAAAAATAATTCTACTATCGAAAAGGAGTTGTTGGCGATCGTTGCAGGCATTCAACATGTTCGTATATACGTAGGCACAAGCAGAATATTCATCAATTCTGATCATTCACTGGTCTGGTTAAGTAAATCAAAAACGACCAATCCACGCCTCTTAAGATGGGCACTGTGTCTCTCAGCATTTAATTTGACCATTAAACATATTAAAGGGACTCAAAATATACTGGCAGATTTCCTTAGTAGAGTTCAATAATTGTGATGTGTACCGATAGGAATTCAGTAGTTTAGTATACAAACACTGCCTCTATGATTAGACTGTTGGTACCTAGCGAGAGAAATGCTATTTTTGTAATATATGATGTATTGATGTTATATTGTTTTCTCCTATATATCCGATGGAGTGAAGATTTGCAAATCGGCCGGTGGCGGACGATTTCAAACTTCAAGTTGGGTAGGGAGGATTGTGCAAAAGATAGTAAAAACAAACATCTATTTGCACGAATAAATATTGTCATATATAAATAGAAATGTATTTTATAAATACATTTATTTATTATTTATTGTTAACCATGTAAGATTATGATTTATTGTAATATGTATAATCGTCTGCTATGTAATATGTATAATCGTCTGCTATTATTTTCGCGCCTAAATTATCAGTTCTCTGTTTGCGCGGGAATAATTTTCACTACCGAGTGCAGGTGGTCAGTTATGTAAGATAATAGCCGCTTTATTGATGACAGAGAAACAAGTAATACTATTGTATAACATCACAGATGTTTGGCGCCGTTATGTCTGTTATAGATGTTAATTTTGCTATTTAAGAAATGAGAAATGATGAAGAAATTAGTGCATTATTATCCTGCCAAGGAGGCATTTAAGGAAGAAATGTAACTCACTTTAAGATATAAACTGTTTCTATGACAGTTAGAAAAATTGATATTTAAAGAAGTATTAACTCTTAAATATTAAAGTCGTATTAAATACATGAACGGAAGATAATTAGACCGTGTAAGAAACGATTGTTTTGGCTAATGTATCTATTGGAATAGTTTGATGAAGTAAGGAAATTAATATAACATATGGGACTATTATGAACATATGGACATAGTGAGGCGAACAATAAGATACGAGATATTACGAATATACGATACATGTATGGAGATAAATTAAAGTCGATTGTTATAAATTATATTATACAAAGGAAAATGATAGACTGTGTTGAGTTATAAATTATTGAAGGATCATAGAGAAATCCCCTAGAAATCGCCAGCGAGTCTACGATAGGATAGACCCTGGTTAGAACATTATTGTAGGACCGTAGAGAAACCCCCTAGACAACGCCAGCGAGTCTACGATAGGATAGACCCTGGTTAGAGCATTATTGAAAGACCGTAGAGAAACCCCCTAGACAACTCCAGCGAGTCTACGATAGGATAGACCCTGGTTAGAGCATGTGTACCGGACAATATATATAAGTAGAAAGAGAGGTTTGCCACAATATATAATGTGTGCAGTGTTTGTACGTGCACTATATATGTGTAAATATGATTGTGTATATATAATGTGTGCAGTGTTTGTACGTGTACTATATATGTGTAAATATGATTGTGTGCAGTGTTTGTACGTGTACTATATATGTGTAAATATGATTGTGTATATATAATGAATAAACGAAGTCTCTGACTTCACTACCAAACAAAGAATATAAGAAACACATCAATGTACACACCATGCGTAATTGGGAGCATTTAGCCTTACAGTAAATAGTTATATCATACACTATATATGCAGTTAGCTTAGTGTATACAAATTTATTTTAGCTCGATTGCGAAAGAAGTTCTTTCAACTTATATTAATCATTCTCGAGACCTCATTCCTGATAGAATCCATCGCCATGAAGGAGAGAGAAGAGGCGAATCCATCGCCACGAAGGAGAGAGAAGAGGCATGTGGAATTTAAATGCCTTGCCTAAGGGCACAATCGTAACGGCTCCAGCGGGGCTCGAACTCCGGACCTGGAGCGAACGCGCATCCACTGCGCTATCAAGACTTCCACTATATGCAGTTAGATCATTGCAAACACATTCATCTATTGTACTTATTTGCTTGTATTTACTGTCGTCATGTGTGTTGTATTGTTTATATATAAATTGTATACCTTCATTTAATTAGAATAACTTCTTTGTGTAGTGACAAATAAGACAGCAACAACAACGTTCATATTAGTAGAAGAACAATAACAACTTTCATATTAGTAGAAGAACAACAACAACTTTCATATTAGTAGAAGAACAATATGTAACAACATGAAAGTGACCATTTTAACTAATGTGTAGTTGGGGCCTCTTTATCAATGGATTTCAGAGCATTTTGCCGTACCATTGAAACATTTATTCAGTGATTTTATCATAAATTGGGACGAATGTATCTATACTAGATAAAGGACAGTGGCGTATTATTCTATATCACTTATAAGGGAAATTCCCGTTTATTTGATATAAATCCGACTAGTATTAGCAGATTTGGGTTTATTCTTTTCAAATCACTGTTCCCTTTATCAGTGAAATTAACCTCCTGAGCCTGAAAAGAACGCGCAGTCAATATGGTATGTTTCATATCGGCTGATAAAATTCATGAGAAAAGCGTGCGTATACTCAGGTGAAGGCTCTATAAATTCGGCCCCGCACTGTGCACTGACATTGCTTTCGGAACATCACACTTGACTGTTGTGAAATTGTACATGCGACAGATTTGGGTATGTAACTATATATTATATTGTTCGTAGTTGTCATTAGGTTATTTTATCTGAAACGTCGTCTAGAGCAACTGTCAGAGACGTTACCAGAAACATGTTGTAGTAAATCGTTATTAAATGTGGTTCTAGTGATTTACGACGATGGATATCTACTGTTCATTACATACGTAATAATTAACTAATAACTACTGTTGAATCCAGTGTTGAATATATGGCTGGGGCAGAAATGTGATAAGCTGTTGTTGAAAGGGGTGGCATGTACGCTCAAATTGCAGGAGCGAATTAATAGGTTATCGAGTGGTTCTAAGTTTGTGTATATATATATAGATATACCATATGAGGTCATGATGGGTACGGAGTCGTTGTATATTTAGACCGTGAAGGTCACCATGTGTATTGATTCTACATAGACGTGTGTGTATCTATGTCTAAGCATTATGGTAACTATTGTCTTGTTGTTGTACCACAATGCTATAATATAAGGTGGTAAGAAGAGCCGAGTAGATTGACGTAGCACAAGGGTTTTATATTTGTTATTGTTGTAGTCGCTTCATGCCTGAACCAGGAGCCGTGAGAGGTGTAGCTCAGGGGAGTAGATCCTGTTCGGAACGATCAAGATAACAAGCTGGGACACGAGCCGACTGGGATAGTTTGCCGGCGTGAGCTGGTGACGTCCATATACTGGAGAGTGTCAGCGGTTAGCGGTAGCTGTACAGCATCGAGTCCGCCGTCAGTGGACAGGGTCCTTAGGACGCAGGGAGTTAATGATCTTGTGTATTGTAAATCTTTAAAGTGTGCATTATAGCACTGTGACGGCAATACTTGCCAAGCTTTTAAAAGTGTGCATTATAGCACTGTGATGGCCATACGTGCCCATGTTTAAATAGGTGTATTATAGCCTAAAGTTAAAGCCGAGTGTGGAACGGCAGAGATTTAGATCTCGGAACTGTGACATACATTAACGGCATTACCAGCCGAAGACCGGGCTCTATACCGGAAGTGAAGCCATCATCTGTGAAGAGCCAAACTACGGACAAACATACGTCTCTTACCAGTCATTGTCTTTGTTGCAAGTGTTGTTTGATGTATATTAAAAATTGTAAATCTACTTAGTCTTTATGCATACACTTGATCCTGGTATATGTGACCCCGAGATAAGCTGGCCCTCGTGTCATTCTGTGACACAACAACAACTTTCATATTAGTAGAAGAACAACAACAACTTTCATATTAGTAGAAGAACAACAACAACAACTTTCACATTAGTAGAAGAACAACAACTTTCATATTAGTAGCAGAACAATAATAACTTACACAATTAACACTACGATGCGATGTGTATAATAAATCGAATTGTGTTCATTAACCTGTCTCTAATTTGTTATTGAAATCCAATACGAAAATGTATGCACCCGTTGCGCGAGCATTGCTCTCAGCACGCTGCTCCGTGCATAGCTCTACGCACGCTGCTCCGTGCATTGCTCTACGCACGCTGCTCCGTGCATTGCTCTACGCACGCTGCTCCGTGCATTGCTCTAAGCAGGCTGCTCCGTGCATTGCTCTACGCAGGTTGAATGTATCATTGACATTCGCCTGATTCGACGTCTTCTCCGTTCCTGTTTATATCAGTTTCAAAATCAATACCTTCGATTCTAACTATGTACATGCATCATAATAGTGCCATGTTTAGAGCTGGTGACTTTCGCTATTTTCCGTCAATATTTACTATTTCACCAATGCAGAAGTCGCTCTCAGCCATTATTTGAAGATAGAATGGATTTATTTCTAGATCGGCCAATCAGAATCCTTCGAGATTGTATTATTTACCAGAAAATATATGGTGGCTTTATGAGACTAAATACAAGCAAAGTTGTCCTATTACCCCTGTTAGCACGCTCGCTTCTCACCAATGCAATCCGTGTTCGATCCTCAGGTCGGAAAGTATGTCAGATGGTACAGTGAACGCCAGATCGGAGAGGTAGACTTTCTCCGGGTATTGTTGTTTCCTACCATACGTACGACCACGTAGTATATAGGCATCCATCAGTACCTACGAGAGTAATTAATATAAGTTGTTGAAGCTTGATTCGAGATCGTTGTAAAATATATAAAGTTTATACTCAAGCAAAGTTATACAGTCTATATCCGTTAAGTTATACAGTCCGTTGTAACAGGATGGGCCGGCAAAGCTTGATCACAATACCAACGAGACACAATCCACACTCATGTACAATATTAATAAGTTTAATGTACAATGAAAGATGAATATTTACATTAATGCGATGACACAACACAGTATATAACAGATATATATATAGAGAGGACGATGTATTGACAGATTAAGGTACGTTATAGACCGAGAGATAGAGAAATGGAGAGAACCAGCTATAATCCGGCACAGGTAGTTAATATACAGACATAGAAAGGATGATGTTTTGACAGATTAAAGTGCTTTATAGACCGAGAGATAGAGAAATAGAGAGAACAAGCTATAAGTCGGCACAGGTAGTTAATATACAGACATAGAAAGGACGATGTTTTGACAGATTAAAGTGCTTTATAGATCGAGAGATAGAGAAGTAGAGAGAACAAGCTATAATCCGGCACAGGTAGTTAATATACAGATATATATAGAGAGGATAGTGTGATTGACATCTTAAAGTGTTTTATAGACCGAGAGAAATAGAGAGAAAAATCTATAATCCTGCACAGGTAGTTAATATACAGATATATAGAGAGATTACGATGTATTGACTTAATTTGCTTTGTAGACCGAGAGATAGAGAAATAGAGAGAACCAGCTATAATCCGGCACTGGATGTAGTTAACACCACTAGACCACGGACACCACATAGACCGAGAGATGGAGAAATAGAGAGAACCAGCTATAATCCGGCACATGTAGTTAATACCACTAGACCACGGACACCACAAAGACCGAGAGATAGAGAAATAGAGAGACCCAGCTATAATCCGGCACATGTAGTTAATACCACTAGACCACGGACACCACATAGACCGAGATAGAGAGAAATAGAGAGAACCAGCATAATCCGGCACTGGGTGTAGTTAATACCACTAGACCACGGACACCACATAGACCGAGAGATAGAGAAATAGAGAGAACCAGCTATAATCCGGCACATGTAGTTAATACCACTAGACCACGACACCACATGCCGAGAGATAAGAAATAGAGAGAACAGCTAAATGCACTGGGTGTAGTTAATACCACTAGACCACGGACACCACATAGACCGAGAGATAGAGAAATAGAGAGAACCAGCTATAATCCGGCACTGGGTGTAGTTAATACCACTAGACCACGGACACCACATAGACCGAGAGATAGAGAAATAGAGAGAACCAGCTATAATCCGGCACTGGATGTAGTTAATACCACTAGACCACGGACACCACATAGACCGAGAGATAGAGAACTAGAGAGAACCAGCTATAATCCGGCACTGGATGTAGTTAATACCACTGGACCACGGACACCACATAGAACGAGAGATGGAGAAATAGAGAGAACCAGCTATAATCCGGCACATGTAGTTAATACCACTGGACCACGGACACCACATAGACCGAGAGATAGAGAAATAGAGAGAACCAGCTATAATCCGGCACATGGATGTAGTTAATACCACTAGACCACGGACACCACATAGACCGAGAGATAGAGAAATAGAGAGAACCAGCTATAATCCGGCACATGTAGTTTATACCACTAGACCACGGACACCACATAGACCGAGAGATGGAGAAATAGAGAGAACCAGCTATAATCCGGCACATGTAGTTAATACCACTAGACCACGGACACCACATAGACCGAGAGATGGAGAAATAGAGAGAACCAGCTATAATCCGGCTCAAACCGTGTCTCATTTATATGAAAAAGTGTATTTATACAAATTATTTTTAGCTCGATTGCGAAACAAGTTATTACATCTTATATTAATCACTCTCGAGACCTCATTCCTGATGGAATCCATCGCCACGAGGGAGATAGAAGACGCAACGTGGAATTTAAATGCCTTGCTTAAGGGAACAATCGTAAATGCTCCAGCGGGGCTCAAACTCCGGGCCATTCGCACCTGAACACGCATCCAATGAAAAAGTTAGCAGTTTCTTACAGAGGTTGGTTCACCAAGTACTGGTTAACCGCTGCTGGAGCCTGCCCAGGAAAGGTGTTGTTAGATAAACTGCCCGTCGCTCAAATGGGACACAGTAGCAACGTTAAATAAACTTAAATAACAAAGATTTTCATAGTGGTATGTTGACCATATTTAAGCACTTAGTTTTTATGAAAGGTGTCGAGAAAATGGATGACAGGCACACGACACTAGCCATAAGTATTATAGTAGTAACACAGAACTACGTGTAAAGTGTATATAACCAGAATGGATACGTACTTATGTTGTCTTGTTAATTACTTAGTATAACGATACTTAATCAATAGTGTCTTCGAGGTTTACCGTTCAACGAAAGCAGTCAAAATGTTCATTGCCAACCATTCGATAGATGGCACCATCTCCCGGAAGATCGGCTCGACTCGATTAGCCATTCGGGTTGCTCCGGAGCGTAACCGAATACTATTCTGATCTTCACTACACTTGTTTCAGAAATTGGGACATGTATTTAGTAATAGGAATGTGGTTAACAAAATCTCAGTATTGTTTGTATTTAGGTGAGTGTAGTATCCGTATTGGTGACAGGGCCGTCGCTGGAGCTATTTTGATGATACGCACGGCTAAATATGCTTATTTGTCGAGTTATCATAGAGAGCTAGTACGTTAGGGGTCATTTTTAAATGAGGAAGCTATTTCCTGTATTTCAATGCAGTTTGTAACATACAATTGCAGGACTAACATACTCACAACAATCTGTATAAAGGTATAAATTAAGGCTAGATGTATAATATACATGATCTATCGCCCTTATTAATTAAACAAGCATGTAAAATAGCAGAAACTAAATTTCAAGATGCACCATATTTGCAATGGGCTCAATTATTCCACCAATCCACACATCACGGCGCCTATGTATCCCTATTACCCCCATTTTGTAGTTTTCATTTGATACTTACGTATGCCAAGCGACGGGCCTGGGTAATGTTCATGAATTTATCCCCGTTTATGGTGTTCATGAGTCTATCCCCGGGTTGATGATGTTCATGAGTTTATCCGCCGGGTTGATGATGTTCATGAGTTTATCCCCGGGTTGATGATGTTCATGAGTGTATCCCCGGGTTGATGATGTTCATGAGTTTATCCCCGGGTTGATAATGTTCATGAGTTTATCCCCGGGTTGATGGTGTTCATGAGTGTATCCCCAGGTTTATGATGTTCATGAGTTTATCCCCGGTTTATGATGTTCATGAGTTCATCCCCGGTTGATGATGTTCATGAGTTTATCGCCAGGTTGATGATGTTCATGAGTTTATCCCCGGTTGATGGTGTTCATGAGTTTATCCCCGGTTGATTGTTCATGAGTTTATCCCCTGGTTGATGATGTTCATGAGTGTATCCCCGGGTTGATGATGTTCATGAGTTTATCCCCGGGTTGATGTTTTTCATGAGTTTATCCCCAGTTGATGATGTTCATAGGTTATCCCCGGTTGATGATTCATGAGTTTATCCCCGGGTTTATGGTGTTCATGAGTCTATCCCCGGGTTGATGATGTGCATGAGTGTATCCCCGGTCGATGATGTTCATGAGTTTATTCCCTGGTTGATGATGTTCATGAGTGTATCCCCGGGTTGATGATGTTCATGAGTTTATCCCCAGGTTGATGATGTTCATGAGTGTAACCCTGGGTTGATGATGTTCATGAGTTTATCCCCTGGTTGATGATGTGCATGAGTGTATCCCTGGGTTGATGATGTTCATGAGTGTATCCCCGGGTTGATGATGTTCATGAGTGTATCCCTGGGTTGATGATGTTCATGAGTGTATCCCTGGGTTGATGATGTTCATGAGTGTATCCCCGGGTTGATGGTTTTTCATGAGTTTATCGCCAGGTTGATGATGTTCATGAGTGTATCCCCGGGTTGATGATGTTCATGAGTTTATCCCCGGGTTTATGGTGTTCATGAGTCTATCCCCGAGTTGATGGTGTTCATGAGTGTATCCCCGGGTCGATGATGTTCATGAGTTTATCCCCGGGTTGATACTGTTCATGAGTGTATCCCCGGGTCGATGATGTTCATGAGTTTATTCCCTGGTTGATGATGTTCATGAGTGTATCCCCGGGTTGATGGTGTTCATGAGTGTATCCCCGGGTTGATGATGTTCATGAGTGTATCCCTGGGTTGATGATGTTCATGAGTTTATCCCCGGGTTGATGATGTTCATGAGTGTATCCCTGGGTTGATGATGTTCATGAGTGTATCCCCGGGTTGATGATGTTCATGAGTGTATCCCTGGGTTGATGATGTTCATGAGTGTATCCCCGGGTTGATGATGTTCATGAGTGTATCCCTGGGTTGATGATGTTAATGAGTTTATCCCCGGGTTTATGGTGTTCATGAGTCTATCCCCGGGTTGATGGTCTTCATGAATGTATCCCCGGGTCGATGATGTTCATGAGTTTATCCCCGGGTTGATAATGTTCATGAGTGTAACCCCGGGTCGATGATGTTCATGAGTTTATTCCCTGGTTGATGATGTTCATGAGTGTATCCCCGGGTTGATGGTGTTCATGAGTGTATCCCTGGGTTGATGATGTTCATGAGTGTATCCCTGGGTTGATGATGTTCATGAGTGTATCCCTGGGTTGATGATGTTCATGAGTGTATCCCCGGGTTGATGATGTTCATGAGTGTATCCCTGGGTTGATGGTTTTTCATGAGTTTATCGCCAGGTTGATGATGTTCATGAGTGTATCCCCGGGTTGATGATGTTCATGAGTGTATCCCGGGTTGATTGTTTTTCATGAGTTTATCGCCAGGTTAATGATGTTCATGAGTGTACACCCGGGTTGATGATGTTCATGAGTGTATCCCCGGTTGATGATGTTCTGAGTTATCCCTGGGTTGATTTTTTCATGAGTTTATCGCCAGGTTAATGATGTTATGATTGTATCCCTGGTTGATGATGTTCATGAGTGTATCCCCGGGTTGATGATGTTCATGAGTGTATCCCCGGGTTGATGATGTTCATGAGTTTATCCCCGGTTGATGATGTTCATGAGTGTATCCCTGGGTTGATGATGTTCATGAGTGTATCCCCGGGTTGATGATGTTCATGAGTGTATCCCCAGGTTGATGATGTTCATGAGTTTATCCCAGGTTGATGATGTTCATGAGTGTATCCCTGGGTTGATGATGTTCTGATTACCCGGTATGATGTTCATGAGTTATCCCCGGATGTGTTCATGAGTGTATCCCTGGGTTGATGATGTTCATAGTGTATCCCGGGTTGATGATGTTCAGAGTTTATCCCGGGTTGATGATGTTCATGAGTGTATCCCCGGGTTGATGATGTTCATGGTTATTCCCGGGTGATGATGTTCATGAGTGTACCCCGGGTTGATGATGTTCATGAGGTTTATCCCCGGTTGATGATGTTCATGAGTTTATCCCCGGGTTGATGATGTTCATGAGTTTATCCCCGGGTTGATGATGTTCATGAGTTTATCCCCGGGTTGATGATGTTCATGAGTTTAATCCCCGGTTGATGATGTTCATGAGTTTATCCCCGGGTTGATGATGTTCATGAGTTTATCCCCGGGTTGATGATGTTCATGAGTGTATCCCCGGGTTGATGATGTTCATGAGTTTATCCCCGGGTTGATGATGTTCATGAGTTTATCCCCGGGTTGATGATGTTCATGAGTGTATCCCCGGGTTGATGATGTTCATGAGTTTATCCCCTGGTTGATGATGTTCATGAGTTTATCCCCGGGTGATGATGTTCATGAGTTTATCCCCGGTTGATGATGTTCATGAGTTTATCCCCGGGTTGATGATGTTCATGAGTTTATCCCCGGGTTGATGATGTTCATGATTTTTTCCCCGGTTGATGATGTTCATGAGTTTATTCCCGGGTTGATGATGTTCATGAGTTTATCCCCGGGTTGTTGATGTTCATGAGTTTTACTTTATTCCCGGGTTGATGATTTTCATGAGTTTATTCCCGGGTTGATGATGTTCATGAGTTTATCCCCGTGTCGATGATGTTCATGCGTTTATTCCCGGGTTGATGATGTTCATGAGTTTATCCCCGGGTTGATGATGTTCATGAGTTGATCCCCGGTTGATGATGTTCATGAGTTTATCCCCGGGTTGATGATGTTCATGAGTTTATCCCCGGGTTGATGATGTTCATGAGTTTATCCCCGGGTTGATGATGTTCATGAGTTTATCCCCGGGTTGATGATGTTCATGAGTTTATCCCCGGGTTGATGATGTTCATGAGTTTATCCCCGGGTTGATGATGTTCATGAGTTTATCCCCGGGTTGATGATGTTCATGAGTTTATCCCCGGGTTGATGATGTTCATGAGTTTAATCCCTGGTTGATGATGTTCATGAGTTTATCCCCAGGTTGATGATGTTCATGAGTTTATCCCCAGGTTGATGATGTTCATGAGTTTATCACCGGATTGATGATGTTCATGAGTTTATCCCCGGGTTGATGATGTTCATGTGTTTATCCCCGGGTTGATGATGTTCATGAGTTTATCCCCCGGTTGATGATGTTCATGAGTGTATCCCCGGGTTGATGATGTTCATGAGTCTATCCCCGGGTTGATGATGTTCATGAGTTTATCCCCGGGTTGATGATGTTCATGAGTTTATTCCAGGGTTGATGATGTTCATGAGTTTATCCCCGGGTCGATGATGTTCATGAGTTTATTCCCGGGTTGATGATGTTCATGAGTTTATCCCCGGGTTGATGATGTTCATGAGTTCATCCCCGGGTTGATGATGTTCATGAGTTAATCCCGGGTTGATGATGTTCATGAGTTTTCCCCGGGTTGATGATGTTCATGAGTGATCCCCGGGTTGATGATGTTCATGAGTTTATCCCGGGTTGATGATGTTCATGAGTTTATCCCCGTTGATGATGTTCATGAGTGTATCCCCGGGTTGATGATGTTCATGAGTTTATCCCCTGGTTGATGATGTTCATGAGTTTATCCCCAGGTTGATGATGTTCATGAGTTTATCCCCGGGTTGATGATGTTCATGAGTTTAATCCCGGGTTGATTATGTTCATGAGTTTATCCCCAGGTTGATGATGTTCATGAGTTTATCCCCAGGTTGATGATGTTCATGAGTTTATCCCCGGGTTGATGATGTTCATGAGTTTATCCCCGGGTTGATGGTGTTCATGAGTTTATCCCCAGGTTGATGATGTTCATGAGTTTATCCCCGGGTTGATGATGTTCATGAGTGTATCCCCGGGTTGATGATGTTCATGAGTTTATCCCTGGGTTGATGGTGTTC